>CM076575.1:293323452-293637637 GCA_034641835.2 Pinus albicaulis
AACTCACTGAGATGGGGAGAGATTTGGATGATGTTAGAATTAGGCCTAATGTGGTTTAAATGCAGGAAAATTAGGGGAATAATGCCATTTTTGAGGAAGATTGCACAATAAGGGCTCATAGTAGACAACAATGAGTCATTGTAGGAGGGTTGACCACCTCCTTAACTCCTAAAGGTAGCCAATATCTCCTCAATATTCTCCTCCAACAACTCGAAATCAGAGGTGGCCAAGCAAGTGAAAGATCAAAGGGAGCCAAGCTCCACTTCTCTCGAGTTCCAAGTGAACAAATACATACTTTTTAGGGAGATGTTAAAGTAGATACCCTTGAGCATAAATAGGCCAGAGAAAGAGTTCACTTGCATTCAATTTTTGGATGTAGCTAGAGCACTCTTGGCTCTTGTATTAAACATTTCTGACTTTCATATGTTATGTACAAGACTAGTTATGAAATGAAATTAGCATCTGGTTTCTTCTCCACCAAGTTTGTTTTAGGGAGCTGAGCTTGTGGGATAGGGCCCAATTCATCGGCCCTGGTATCTCTTATGTACTTGTGTTTTCTCTTATGTTGCAGTAGTTAATATCTTTCCCTTTATGTTGAGTGGCATATAAAACCTCAAAACTATGTGCTAAGCCTCCATCTCTCACCTCTTCCATTGGAGTTTGAGGAGGAAGGTCTTCCACCACAGAAAAAAATGTCTTTTAGTTTATGATTGCTTGGAAAATTCATATAGTTTTCTTTGCTTATCATGAACATTTTGTAGATGCAGAGGTATATTTCTATTTCAGTTGCATAGGTAGGTTTATTTAAATTCAACTCATCTTTTCCACCCTTTTTATGATAAGTTTATCAATTATGAATGCATGAATAGGTAATTTTATTACAGGTTTGAATAGAGTAGCAGATGAGGACCCCTTCAACACCATCAACTTCAGTATCCACCCTTCATCAACCACCTTTCATCCAAGTCACCTACATGCCTATTTTTGGTAATCACCATCACATCACAGAGAGCCACCTTGAAGGTGCAAGACGAGCTTTGTGAAGAGTTCTGAGCTTGACCAAGGGGTTGGCCAACCTTCATCTACCTAGATCCACTTTTACCCCACCTCTCTTAACCTTCTCCTTATCATTTATAGCCTCAAAATCCACACAACCTATTTCCTATAACTTTTCAGGACTTCCTGTAGTACTACAAGAAATCCTATAAAAACTTCCTATAGCAATGCCAAAAACACTCTCCTTTAGCCCAAAATCACTCTTTCACCTCATCTAAGCCTAACTAAGCCACCAATATACCTTCAACTCTAAACCTCTGGTCCAGGGACCCTTTTATGCCACCTCAACACCTCCTTATGCTACAAAATAGAATCATTTAAAAGAGTGATTAGCTCATTGCTAGATGCATCATTAAACACAATAGTTAAGCATGAGATATATAATACTAAATTAGTCATTTGATTCAGTATGTGTTCTCTAGATTAGTTTACTTTTCTGCAAATCAATTCAGAAATCTAGCTTCTAAATGCCACTTAGTGTAATTTCTTTTCTTGCATTAGCATAAGTGTGAATTTCTCTTTTTTGCAATTAGCTAGATGAATCAGTGTGACATAGAGTAGTTTCTTTCCTTTTTGATAGAGTAATGGTCATGATTTATTTCCAGTCTTAGATTACATTTAAAAGTGTGACAAACTTCCTTTCCTAGAAGTAACCCTAGCAGTAACATCTAATTGTAGAGATTGAATGAAGATGATATGATTAGAACTCATCTGCTGTGCATATAGGACTGTCACCTCCAAGTTTGTATGTGTAATATTCCTTTCTGGAATTTTCACGAAAATGGTCCTCTAGGACGCTGTATAAGGAATCCAATGTGAAAATAATCTGAACCGGGACTTGGATCCCTTTGGTCACTCTTCATACATTACTCTTCCAGAAGATCAGCCCAAAGAAATAACCTTAGGAAGCTTATTCAGATCCTCCAAACCTGTATGTCCCAAACAATGCTCAAAAGGAAGAGCTACAACAATACATGAACTCTAACAAGTAACGACTATGAAATATCCGTACATGAGGTGCAAGAAGAATGCATAGCCCTTTTGAAGCCCTGAAAATCGGGTATACAACAAGGGGAATACCCACCCGGTCCGGACCTTGGTTAGCAGCTCCTTTTCCATTTGGTGTAGTGGGTTCGACTGGGGATAATGGGACCAATTTCCCAATATGTGTGTGTGCGTTTGAGAATTGATATTTCCTTTCTAAAAAGTTCCTAAGTGAAATGCTTTTATTCTATTTCTAATCTAATAACATGCAAATTATATTTTAATTAAACATAAATATCTAATTCTAAACTAACCCGGGATGTAATCTTTCTATTATGTGATCTAAAAGGATTTCAAATAACAATTGGTAATAAAGATCATTCAAATGTTTTAAAAAAAAAATTCAATAAAGATAAACCACTTCGTATAAAAAGTTAGACAAAACAGTAGTGAAAAACATATCACATAATAAGCTATTCATACATTAAGCATAAATAAATAGCTATCACCGTAAAAAAGTGCCAAATGATAACTCAAGCATTCAAGCATTGATATATAAATAAATGAACATAAATATCACTTTAACATAGAAGCAGAAATAGTTAAGAGATAAAAGTACCATTTATAACTAGTTCTACTCATGAGCTTCAAGCAATAATGACTTATCTCTTCTTAATCCAACATCCAATAAGAGTACAGAAGTGAAACATCAGTAGCTGATATTAAACGCAGATATCAATAAATCCTATTCCATTCATTCATCAAAACCTCCTCTAAGGGTGCAAAAGTGCATGTTCCGAGGACAAGTTTTTGACAAATTTCGGGACCTTTCTCTAAATGCATGAGAAGGGTTTAAATACTACTAACTAAATCTAAAAATAATTAATTACAAAAATGTAGGATACGGTTTAAATGACCGTCCTCTTTTTAGGAAAAAATAAAGCAAAAATAATACTAAATCTAAAATTAAAACTTAACAACTAACTAATTGTGAATATGTTCTTTGGAGTTGCAAGCGTTCATCATTGATATGAGAAGAATAGGCTGGCCGATTTCAGACTTTAACTGTCCTGTGAAAATGGAATCGGCGAGAGCTGGCGCCATCTTCTCGGCAGAATTAATGATGCACTTGAGAGTCATACACTGGCTGTGTGGTTTTACCAGACATGTCCAGTAAGAATCCCAATTTAACTTTGTTAATCCTTTAATCAATTCTGCTTTTTCTTGGGCTTTCTGTTTCCAGCCTGTCTACAGTTGCTGTGCTTTTGGTAGGTACCCTGGAGTAGTTTCAGAGATCAGATTTGCCTTGTGTAAATTTTAATTTATACAATCAATAATATTGATGGCTATTGTGGCTGCTTCTTCTGCCGCTTACTCTGCCTCCCTGATCTGTGCATCCCAATTATTAAAAAGTATTTCTTTGTGATTTTCATTGATTATAGGTGCATCTGCTCTTTTCCCCTCCTCTGTATTTTGCCAAGCCAAATATTCAGTAACTCTTTTATCAGTTAAATCATAATCATGTCGTAAGTCTACGACATGATTAGTGATTTTATCACTTTCTTCACAATAAGAGTTCCATTCTGATATTCTTTGGAATAACATTTCTTGTTGTTGCAGTAGTTGGTCATTTAAGGAAATAGACTCTGTGATAAACTCTGTGAGCTTGGGATCATCTTTGTGCATCTCTTACATAACCTGTAGTTGTTTCTCTTTTTCGGCCAAACTATTCTGATATTTAATCTGCATTTGTTGAAAATCTAACTGTAATTTTTCAAATTGTTTCTGAGCTTCACTGTTAGCATTGGCTTGTTGCAGCTGTTGTTGCAAGACCTGTACCTGTTCTTCTTTCTCATTCAATAATTGTTGTACCTCAGATGCTTTGTCAATGGATGTAGAGGCATAAGCTCCTGTGATCTGAGATAATTTAGTGATATTTTTAGTTGGATCAGTAGTAGGATCTTGCCATAGAACATCTAGGTGTTCTGCATCATGAGAGGACACATTTTATAACTTCTTTTTCTTCCTTTGTCTTCTTACCACTGCCTTGTGTTGTGGACTATAGAACACATCAAGAGGAGGAATTTCATCTATCTTGAGCATGAGTTTAGAGGATGGGGTTATGGGAATATGTTCTATTTCTGAGACATTGGTAGTTACTCTTGTGACTATATTTATTGTTCTCTGTACATTTCTCACAGGTGTATGTGTGTTTTGTGCTTCAATATTAATCAAATCATTGAATGTTTCCCATTCCTAATCTAATTGAGTTCTGACTGATGATTGCTGTACAACGAGAAGGGGAATATTTAACTGTGGAGAGGTTGAAATTTGTTGCTGTGAGAGCTCTCTAGATTGGGCAGTATCCCTTACTGACCCTTCTCTTTTTGAGTGTTCAAAGGTTTCTTTTCCGGACTTTGACTTAGACCTGTTTGTATCTGAACTTCTACTGAGACTGATACTAGGAGTTGGTTCCCTTACGGGTTCCAAGCGTAATTTATCTAAAGGGATAGTAGTTAACCTCCTTTCTCTGTACATTTTGAATTCTTGAAACTCTGTCGGAAGAAACCGTATTTGAGCTGAATGTAGAATATCTTTAAATGTGCCTTTTTCTTGGAACATGTCATCAAAAATATCATCTTCTTTAGAAAATACTCTTACTTTGACTGCAGTAGTGAAATTTTTAACAATATCATAGGGGTCGAATGATCTTCTTGGAAAATTGAACAAATGTAAACATGTAATGTTTTTTACTTCTTTAAATGCATGACCAAAATCAAATAATGAAAAGGCCCCACAGGCCACAGGAAATTGTGGCCAGATGGCCTTCTTTTTATCCTTCAAATCTTTAGTCAAACCTCCTTCTCCGCTGGTTTGATAAGAAATTTCTCGGGCGATGAGTTTATCAAGAACATATAATGGTAAAACGTGAGGGGAAGAAAAATTTCCAAAAACTAACATATGTAAAAAATTCTTCTCCAAACCATCTCGCAACAGGCAGGATGTCTACCTCTGTTTCAGGAGAAAACCTTGGAGCATCTTTATCATACAATATTCTGTGCAGGGGCAACATGATGCCATGGAAAATCTTGTAAAAATAGGGAATGAAATCTGAATACCACAATTATTTGTGATAAACATGAATGGGTAGGGGATCTTGAGTTGTCCATTTCCAACCCATTAACGAAAACTTAGAAACATAACAGATTGAATCCATCACATAATCAGATAAATAAAAAGGAGGATAAATCCTCTGAGAGACAGTCTGTTTAGACCGGTAATTCAAAATAGCCGTGGCTAAGTTGTCAGATAATATTTTAGCTCAATCCACGATAGTAGCATTAACAACAACATTCAATAACGGAATCCATTCAGGTGAAAACTTATTAATGTCTGGCTTTCCAAAAAGCCGACAGAGCATAGCAGCAACAAATAAATATGGAGAAGTGAGAGAACTAGTACTATACATATCGTGTTTATCTTTCTTCAGTGGTTCGTCTCTCCTGGACCAGTCCTTAGTGAATTCTGCCAGGTTTTCATTTTCTTTGGCAAACTTCTCCATGAACTGTTTGTTATAAGTTTCCCGTGGCTCCAGAAAATGATACATAAGCTTCAAATCTTGTGGAGTAAATGAGCCAATGAGATCTTGACCCTGAGTCTTAAACTGTCTGTTCGTAATATCAGTGCTATCCAGCACCCATTTAATCATGTCTGTGTATGGAAGAATTCTAGGTCTCACTGCTACTCAGTGCAAGAATGAACAAGCTAGCTCTGTAAGAGATGCTTCAGAAGACCCATGTGAGCCTGCAGTAGCCGTAACCTCCATTACTCTGGGGTTCTCTTCTTCAAATAGATTATACATGCCCTCCCAAGTAGTGATACCAGCGTCTTTGTTGCAGGCGGTGTCTTTGTACAAGGACGTCATTTCTTTATCTTCAAAACTTAGAGCTTTTTCTTTCTTTCCCATAATACTCTGAATACTGCTTTGTATAGTTCTCTGTTCTTTGCTCCTGCAGTTTACGAATTAAGTGAGAATAATGATATGAAAAAGGTGACGGGAAAGTTTTAAATTCTGAAGACGTATAAAATATACTACCTTACGTGAAATAACCCTTTGATCAGAACGAAACCATTTCTAATTAATGAATGGCAACCAATTCATTAATTTAACATTAAAGCGCATAACGGGGTCTCGATTTATGAAAATATTTCTTCGTGTAATGAGCCTTTAAAGATCTGTGATAAGGCGATCTGCGATTTGCTTCACAATATCGCAAAAACACAATATCGCAAATCGCAATCTCGTGGAATCAACATAGCGCAATATTGTAACATCGCGAAATCGCTATATTGCAATATCGCAAGATCGCAAGACATAACATATGACAAACATCCGTTAACATATTTTCTGCAACATGCGATTTGCGATATATGTTATCGCACATTGGTGATTTGAATTTTTCATCGTAAGATATAACATTTTAAGCATGTGATGCGATGAATATTCCTTTAGCGCGTAGTTTTGCATCGCGATCTCGCAATTTTTAGAATTCCGCTTATAAAGAGGCGTTCATTACCTTTTTGCGATGCGATATTCCTCAAAGAATGATTCTATTCTAAGTTATCATAAAACTTAAGTTTTTTAGATTTTTCAAGGAATTTTCTCCTAAGTTTATGATAGTAAGTTTTATTGGAAAAAAGGAAAACAAGCACTAATTGATTTTTTTATATTTTTTGACTAAGGGTCCCCACTTATTTAGTATTATCACTAATACTAAATAAGAAGGGGGGTTGTTGCTGGCCACAACAATTGGCAATTCACTCGGAAGAACCAGTTATCTCTGCTTTTCTTTTGAATTTTCGAAACTTTCAAAATAGAAAATTTTCCAGAAAATCAAACTTTATTATAGAAAGACAAAGTATATTATGCTTCTATCTATCAATGATATTTCGTTTCTTCTATATTCAACTTTGACTATTTAATTCTTCAAGCTAGTCCTTGTATCTATATCAGTCATTACTTAGTTTATAAAGATAAAAACAAACGCTTCTCTGTAAATCAATTTTAAATATGCTCATTTGTCGTAGGTAGAGCCTCTGTTGCCAGCAGGCATTTATAGCCTCGACAGGGTTACCTATTATCCAACAATGATCCTATGTCCCACCTAGAGAAATATGCAATTTTCAAAGAGAAATCCATATTCACACTTATTGCATTTCATTTTTCTTTTTAATCCTTAGAGAACAATGTCTTGGTTTGGTAGCCAATTTATGACAGTGCCATTCACTTGATTTATAACTTTGCTGAACAAGCTGACTCGTGATGAGACTCCTTGTCTTTTGATTGCAACAATATTGAGTCATTGCCCTGTTGTGGTATGCAGTATTGGCAAAGTCAGCAAACTATAATATCTATGATCATGATAAGTCGGCTCATGATGAGACCTCTTACTCTTTAAGTTAAAGTGCATTATTGGATTATTCCCTGAACATTGTAATTTTCTAGGTGGGGAGGAAGTCATTGTTTCCTTAAGATAAATCTGGACGACAATAATAGAGTTTTTTGGAAAGGACTTTTCTACAGAGAATCTTCATTTTGTTATTGATACCTTTCATTAGACTGATATAAAACAATTTCTCACTAAAAGTTGCTTTTTATCAAAATTTTCAAAGTTGAAACTAGTATCATTTCTAGGCCTAAAGATTTTAACTGTATCTTTGAATAATAATGATCAATTTTCTAGAAGAATTCTATTTATACAAGTGAAAAAACAAAAATAAAAAAGAGAATATGTGTCTTTTTCGTGAATTTCCAAATGTAACCATTTACAACTGGTTTTATTATAACAGTAAAGAAAACTAATATACAAAATAGAAGAGTGATCTTCTATGGAAAATATTTTTTGAGGATCTGTCCATTAATAGGTAAAGACTCTCGTTTTCCTGTTAAATCCTGTAACATAAAAGTAGATGGACCTATGATCTCTGTAATTTGGAAAGGACCAAGCCACATTCGTTGAAATTTTGTATGTTTCCCTTTTTCCTCATGAGCTTTGTCCCATTTTGAAACTAGATCTACAACCTGAAAGTCCTTTATGGATGTCATGTTTGAATCAAAAGAAGCTTTAACTAACGCTTGGTGATGAGCATGAGTTATTTTGACCTTTTCTCGTTGTTCTTCTAGCTTAATTATTTCCATCTGCCTTAGTTGTAAGGAAGAAGTTGGTGCTTCATCAATATATTGAACTAAGGCTAAAGAAGGAATTGCTAGATGAGTTGGAAGAACCGCTTCTTTCCCATAAACTAAATTAAAGGGAGAAGTGCCAATGCAGGCCTTCTGCGTTATTCGATCTGCCCATAAATCATATATTAAAGACTTATGCCAATTTTTATGATTTTGATCAATGGTTTGCTTAATGATTTTGATTAAGTTTTTATTTGTAGATTCAGCTAACCCATTTCCTTGTGGATAATAATTGGCAGAGTATTTAAGTTTGAAACCTCTTTTAAGTGAAAATTCAGTCATAGCATTACCAGAAAAATATGATGCATTATCAAACATTAAAGCAGAAGGTAAACCAAACCTGGTGATTATGAACTGATCTATGAACTTGATGATATGCTCGGCATTAGCAGTCTTGAGAGGAATTGATTCTACCCATTTAGTAAAATAATCAGTTGCTGTAATGATATACCTATGTTGCTTAAAAGAGTGAGGAACGATCTCACCTATTATATCCAATCCCCATTGATCAAAAGGTTGTTCAATGTTAACTGGTTGTAATAGCAATGATGGTTTCTTTTGTCTTCAAGCAGCGGTTTGACAAACTTGACATTTCCTTACGTAGCTATGTGAGTCCTTGAATAGTGTGGGCCAGTAATAGCCTGCACGAAGGATTTTATGTGCAGTAGTATCTCCAGCATAATGTCCACCTGCTGGCCCATCGTGAAGTTCCTGCAAGATTTTTTCAGCTTCATATTTCTCAAGACATCTAAGGAGAACATAATCATAATTCATTCTAAAAAGAACATCATTCACAAGCTGATATTGTTTAGCCTTCAACCTTAGAGCTCTTTTCTTGGTGTAATCGAGATTTGGAGGAGCATATCCATTCTTTAGATAAAAAATGATATCAGTATATAATGATTCAACATCGTTTAGGCTTACCTCATACGTTTGTATCTCTGCAGATGGTTTCTTGGAAATAAGTGATGCCCCAGCTAGTATTTTGCAAAAGCCTTGACCTCTTACAATACTTGCTGGTTTGATTTCTACATCATATTCTTGTAAGGCAGTAATCCAATTGGCTCTTTTCTCACCCACATCTTTCTGAACTAAAAGATTTCTTACCGCTGGAAACGGTACTATGATTTTTGTATGGGTTTTAAGTAGAAAGGGTATGAAATATTTAATTTCTTTGAAAACAGCATAAGCTTGTTTCTCCACATCTGAATAATTTAATTCAGCCCCCTGTAAATTTGAACTAAAGAAAGCAATTGGGGCTTCTGCCTTGTCTTGATTTTCTTGAGTGAGTATCGCAGCATATGATTTATCAGAGGCAAATGCATACAAAATAAAAGGATCGGAAAAATTTGGAGTTGCTAAAGATGGAGCATTAACAATTGCTTGTTTGATCAGATTGAATGCCTCATATTCGTTTTGGCCCCATTTGAAGTTTGAATTATTTTTAATCATTGCTTGTAAAGGAGATACAATTCTTGAAAAATCTAGCACGAATCTCTTTACAAAATTAATTTGGCCAAGGAAAGATTGCATGGCTTTCTTGTTGTGAGGTAAGGCTATTTCAAAAATTTCCTTGATTCTATCAGGATCAATATGAATTCCAGATTTTGACACTATGAATCCAAGAATTTTTCCTTCACTTAATGCAAAAAATGATTTTTTTGGGTTAAGTGAAATTCCATACCTTTAACAATGTTGAAAGATCTATTTTAAATCTCTAAGATGATTGCTTCGTTTCTTGGAATATACAGTTATATCATCCAAGTAGATTACCACTTATTTGTTCACTAATCCCTTGAAAGCGATGTCCATAGCTCTCTGAAATGTGGCACCAACGTTGATCAGACCAAAAGGCATATTTTTATATGCATAAGTGCCCCATTTGGTCCTGAATGTGGTTTTCAATTGGTCATCAGGATGAACCAACACTTGGTTGTAGCCAAAGAAACCATCTAAGAAAGACATTAATTTTGATCCTGCAACTGCCTGCAATATTTGATCCATAGGAGGCAAAGGAAAATTATGTTTTTGGAAGGCTTTGTTAAGATTTCGAAAGTCAATGCAAATTCTAATGTCTCCGTTCTTCTTTCTAACGGGAACCATATTGGAAACCCATTTAGAATGTTGAACGGGAAAAATAATCTTGGCTTTCAATAACTTATTGAGTTCCGATTTGATCTGATTTTCTAGGTTGGGATGGATCTTTCTCAGCTTTTGTTGAACAGGTTTTTCATCATTTATCATTGGGATATTATGTTGGATGATAGAAGTGTCATAAGTTTTGAGTTCATAATAGTTCCAAGCAAAGACACTTTTGTATTGTTTCAAAAGACGAACATACGCTAATTTTTCTTCAGGAGCTAGACCAAGCCCTAGATTGATATTCTGTGGTTTGGTATCAGTTCCTAGATTTACTAATTCATAATTCAAAGTTGAACTTTGCAGTTTTGAATTGGTAGATCTTTTGAATCAATCTTTCAAATCATAAAGGTATTCTAACTTGACTACTGACTTTGGCATAACATTATTAGTGCTATCTTGTTGCAATTGTCTGTCATGTTGGTCTTCATCAATTATCTGATTGGTGTAAGATCCTTCAGATGTGAGGAAGCTTACAATATCAGGATCATCGTTGAAAATCCTCCAATTGGTAATGTTATCAGGAATCGAGGGTCTAAAGATTAATTCGATTGAAAATCGATCAGGGCTATAGTCTTCTGCAGGAATGAGCTTGGAGGCAACGTTAGCTAGGAGGTCTGCACTAGCATTCTGGATTCTGGGAATTGATGAAATATTAAATGCTATAAAGTGTTCAGTCAGATCTTGAACTAAAGATTGATAATGCTTTAAATGACCTGATAAAAAATGTATAGTATTGCGTACATGTTTGATTACAATTTCAGAATCTTCGAAAACTTGTAAATATTTGATGTCTAATCCGATTTCTTTGTATAATCCTTGGACTAAAGCCTCGTATTCTGCGGTATTATTGGTGCAATCGAACTCGAGTCTGCAAGTTAGCATAATTTTGTTTCCCTCTGGACTAACCAACACACATCCTGCTCCTGCTCCTTCATTAGACTTAGAACCATCAAAAAATAACTTCCAAAATAAAGATTTATTTACAGGAGTATCTACAAAATTAATGCATTTAGAACTATCTGTTTGAGAAAAATTTTCTACTTGAGATAAAACAGAATGTTCTAAGTAAGGTGAAGTATGAGCATTGAAATTTCCTAAGAAAGAATCAACTGAATAATTGCTAATGATATTATTGCTGCATGCAACCGGTTCATTTTCTCCTTCCAATTCTGTTACTATATACTTTTGATGTTTTTCACGCTCAACCTTTATCTGATTTGGTTTACCATTGTAAGGAAGCCACATGTGCGACCAATCAGTTGCAAAGTATCCGTGAAGTTTTTCTGACCAATCTCTGCTCAGAATTAAGCCATAAAATTCTGGATAATCTGCAACTAAAATATCGATAACTTGACATACCTTTGGATTAGATGACAGTCTTATGGTAACCTGATTTAATTCGCCAATCACTTCAACTTGCGATCGATCTAGCTAGAATATGCGCACAACAGATTTTTGAGGTTGAATATTCAATTTTTCACATATTGATTTTGGTAGAATATTATATGAAGCTCCAGAATCCACTAAACAATTATGCAAATTTTTATTGAAAACTTCATAAGTAAGAAGAAATGGAGGAGTATGAGATCTCGACCTTCCTCCAATTAAAGCGATATTTTCTAGATCAAATTTACTGATTGCATTAGTTGGAGGTCTTCCCATCTCATTGGAAGCTTGAGAAATTACAGGATCGGGAAAAGGTTTTTCTGGTACAACATGTAATTCTTTCAAAAGTACCTTTTGCTGGTGTTTTAACTTACTCAATTCATAAAAAGTGATGTTAGCCCTAGTCTTCTTCATGTCTTCTATGATATTATACTCCATTTCATCCGAAACGATTAGTGTTTTTGATGGAGTTGATGAATCTGTTTGGACTGGGCTAGTTTGAGTTGCTTTGGATGTCTTTTTCTTGGCTGCAAATTTATCTTTAGTCATTGAGCTTGCGCTCTTTGGCTTAGGAGTAGGTTGAGGAGGATCAAGTTGATTTCTACTTCGAGTGCTAACCGGGGATGCTTCTTGATCTTCCTCATCTGGGAGGATGAAATCCCACATACCTTTTACTTCTACAACTTCTTCTTCATCAGTAGTTTCTTCAGTAGCAATCTCCTCTTCTTCTTCTTCTGATTCAACATTAGTAATAGCATTTGGCGGCTTTGAATCAGTTGAAGGGTTTCTTCTAAAAGGCTTGAAATACTTTTTAGAAGATGTTTCTACCACTTGTTTCTTAATGTCAACCATTTTGTTGGACATGGTTTTCAAAACTTTCTGCAATCCTTCTAAATCGAATGGATCTTTTGGTTGTTTTTTCTTGGGATCTTCCTTAAAAGTAACCTTCTTGGATTTTCATTCCTCTATCACATTTTTCTTTTCTAAAGCAATGATACGTTTCTCTACTGCTATTGATTCCTTCATATTGTCTGCTACAGTTGTTTTTTTAGCCCTATCAACGAAGACTGCTATGTTTGATGGTAAAGCAGAGATGTACCATTCACTTCGCACTTCTTCACTAGGCTTGGAAGCAGTAGGAATTTTATTTAACAATTTATTGAAATGTGAATTAAAATCCTTGATGGGCTCTTTTGACTCAACTCTAAGATTAGACAAGTCATTGATTAATGTCGTTGTAGACCTTTCATCACCAAATTTAGTCAAAAATTGATCTTGAAATATATCCCAACTAGTGATAGATCCAGATGGTAATGATAAATACCATGATTCGGCTGCTCCTTGAAGAGTATAGGGAAAAAGTCGGACAACAACCTCTTCATTAATAACTCCATTGAGATTTATGGACAACATAAAGTTATTTATATGCTCTTCTGCTAGCATGCCTGCTTCAGGGTTAAACTTAGGCAGCCATTTTTCAGGATGGGCTGGTAATTGACTCAAGGGTGCAGGCATTAGGACTAACCCTAGGTTATTCCATGGAATTTGGGCCATCACTAAACTACTAACAGAGGAAAGTGTAGAAGACAATCCTTGTGATTGGTAAGATGAGGATATTATGATTCCAGATGTTTGAGAAGGAGATGCGGAAGTTTGAGTGAAATGATGGACAGTAACCTGAAGTGGAGGGGTGGATGGTTGAATTCGCGGTGAAGAGGTTGAGATGGATGATGATGATGAAAGAGTCTCACTATCAGACCCTTTAGGTGATTTCCTTTCTCTCTTCCTTGTAGGTAGAGGTAACTCAGTTGGCTGAATGCCAAGCTTTTCGCTCTGTAATCTGGTAAGAGGATGAGAGGATTATATTGTGAAGTCACACTGCCTTGAGATTTATCAGATCTTTGAGGTGATATTGAAAATCGTTGAAGTTTATGAATTAAAGATTCAACTTCAAGAGGTTCAATAGCATATTCTTCTGAAAAGTCAGGGTTTGTGGCAGTGGCTGTTGTTCTTTCGACTTCTGGCTCTAGATTTAAAAATTCTATATGCGATGGAGAAGTCGGGGGAGATGGTGAGGGCGATTTACTCTCAAAATGGTATTTAGATTTTGACTTACTTGCCATTCATAGTTCGAGGCCCTCCTTCTAGCGCCAAATATGTTGAAGCCCTGAAAATCGGGTATACAACAAGGGGGATACCCACCCGGTCTAGACCTTGGTTAGCAGCTCCTTTTCGGTTTGGTGTAGTGGGTCCGACTGGGGATAATGGGACCAGTTTCCCAATATGTGTGTGTGTGTGTTTGAGAATTGATATTTCCTTTCTAAAAAGTTCCTAAGTGAAATGCTTTTATTCTATTTCTAATCTAATAACATGCAAATTATATTCTAATTAAACATAAATATCTAATTCTAAACTAACCCGGGATGTAATCTTTCTATTATGTGATCTAAAAGGATTTCAAATAACAATTGGTAATAAATATCATTCAACTATTTTAAGAAAAAAATTCAATAAAGATAAACCACTTCGTATAAAAAGTTAGATGAAACAGTAGTGAAAAACATATCACATAATAAGCTATTCATACATTAAGCATAAATAAATAGCTATCACCGTACAAAAGTGCCAAATTATAACTCAAGCATTCAAGCATTGATATATAAATAAATGAACATAAATATCACTTTAACACAGAAGCAGAAATAGTTAAGAGATAAAAGTACCATTTATAACTAGTTCTACTCATGAGCTTCAAGCAATAATGACTTATCTCTTCTTAATCCAACATCCACTAAGAGTACAGAAGTGCAACATTAGTAGAAGATATTAAACGCAGATATCAATAAATCATGTTCCATTCATTCATCAAAACCTCCTCTGAGGGTGAAAAAGTGCATGTTCTGAGGACAAGTTTTTGACAAATTTCGGGACCTTTCTCTAAATGCATGAGAAGGGTTTAAATACTACTAACTAAATCTAAAAATAATTAATTACAAAAATGTAGGATACGGTTTAAATGACCGTCCTCTTTTTAGGCAAAAATAAAGCAAAACTAATACTAAATTTAAAATTAAAACTTAACAACTAACTAATTGTGAATCTGTTCTTTGGAATTGCAAGCGTTCAGCATTGATCTGAGAAGAATAGGCTGGCCGACTTCAGACTTTAACTCTCCTGTGAAAACGGAATCAGTGAGAGCTGGTGCCATCTTCTCAGCAGAATTAATGATGCACTTGAGAGTCAAACACTAGCTGTGTGGTTTTACCCGACATGCCCAGTAAGAATCCCAATTTAACTTTGTTAATCCTTTAATCAATTCTGCCTTTTCTTGGGCTTTCTGTTTCCAGCCTGTCTACAGTTGTTGTGCTTTTGGTAGGTACCCTGGAGTAGTTTCAGATATCAGATTTGTCTTGTGTAAATTTTCATTTATACAATCAATAATATTGCTAGCTGCTGTGGCTGCTTCTTCTGCCGCTTGCTCTGCCTTCCTAATCTGTGCATCCCAATTATTAAAAAGTATTTCTTTGTGATTTTCATTGATTATAGGTGCATCTGCTCTTTTTTCCTCCTCTGTATTTTGCCAAGCCAAATATTCAGTAACTCTTTTATCAGTTAAATCATAATCATATCGTAAGTCTACGACATGATTAGTGATTTTATCACTTTCTTCACAATAAGAGTTCCATTCTGATATTATTTGGCATAGCATTTCTTGTTGTTGCAGTAGTTGGTCATTTAAGGAAATAGACTCTATGATAAACTCTGTGAGCTTGGGATCATCTTTGTGCATCTCTTGCATAACCTGTAGTTGTTTCTCTTTTTCGGCCAAACTGTTCTGATATTTAATCTGCATTTGTTGAAAATATAACTGTAATTTTTCAAGTTGTTTCTGAGCTTCACTGTTAGCATTGGCTTGTTGTAGCTGTTGTTGCAAGACCTGTACCTATTCTTCTTTCTCATTCAATAATTGTCGTACCTCAGATGCTTTTTCAATGGTTGTAGAGGCATAAGCTCCTGTGATCTGAGATAATTTAGTGATATTTTCAGTTGGATCAGTAGTAGGATCTTGCCATAGAACATCTAGGTGTTTTGCATCATGAGAGGGCACATTTTCTAATTTACTTTTCTTCTTTTGTCTTCTTACCACTACCTTGTGTTGTGGACTATAGAACACATCAAGAGGAGGAATTTCGTCTATCTTGAGCATGATTTCAGAGGATGGGGTTATGGGAATATGTTCTGTTTCTAAGACATCGGTAGTTACTCCTGTAAATATATTTATTGTTCTCTGTACATTGCTCACAGGTGTTTGTGTGTTTTGTGCTTCAATATTAATCAAATCATTGAATGTTTCCCATTCCTAATCTAATTGAGTTCTGACTGATGATTTTTGTACAACGAGAAGGGGAAGATTTAACTGTGGAGAGGTTGAAATCTGTTGCTGTGAGAGATCTTTATATTGGGCAGTATCCCTTACTGACCCTTCGCTTTTTGAGTGTTCAGAGGTTTCTCTTCTGGACTTTGACTTAGACCTGTTTGTATCTGAACTTCTACTGAGATTGATACTAGGAGTTGGTTGCCTTACGGGTTCCAAGCGTAATTTATCCAAAGGGATAGTAGTTAACCTCCTTTCTCTGTACATTTTGAATTCTTGAAACTCTGCCGGAGGAAACCGTATTTGAGCCGAATGTAGAATATCTTTAAATTTTCCTTTTTCTTGGAACATGTCATCAAAAATATCATCTTCTTTAGAAAATACTCTTACTTTGACTGCAGTAGTGAAATTTTTAACAATATCATAGGGGTCGAATGATCTTCTTGGAAGCTTGAACAAATGTAAACATGTAATGTTGTTTACTTCTTTAAATGCATGACCAACATCAAATAATGAAAAGGCCCCACAGGCCATAGGAAATTGTGGCCAGATGGCCTTCTTTTTATCCTTCAAATCTTTAGTCAAACATCCTTCTCTGCAGGTTTGATAAGCAATTTCTCGGGCGATGAGTTTATCAAGAACATACAATGGTAAAACGTGAGGGGAAGAAAGATTTCCAAAAACCCTAACATATGTAAATAATTCTTCTCCAAACCATCTCGCAACAGGCAGGATGTTTGCCTCTGCTTCAGGAGAAAACCTTGGAGCATCTTTATCATACAATATTATGTGCAAGGGAAACATGATGCCATGGAAAATCTTGTAAAAATAGGGAATGAACTCTGAATCCCACAATTATTTGTGATAAACATGAATGGGTAGGGGATCTTGAGCTGTCCATTTCCAACCCATTAACGAAAACTTAGAAACATAACAGATTGAATCCATCACATAAGCAGATAAATAAAAAGGAGGATAAATCCTTTGAGAGACAGTCCGTTTAGACCGGTAATTCAAAATAGCCATGGCTAGGTTGTCAAATAATATTTTAGCCCAATCCACGATAGTAGCATTAACAACAACATTCAATAACATAAGCCATTCAGGTGAAAAATTATTAATGTCTGACTTTCCAAAAAGCCGACAGAGCATAGCAGCAGCAAAGAAATATGGAGAAGTGAGAGAACCAGTACTATACATACCGTGTTTATCTTTCTTCAGTGGTTCGTCTCTCCTAGACCAGTCCTTGGTGAATTCTTCCAGGTTTTCATTTTCTTTGGAAAACTTCTCCATGAACTGTTTGTTATAAGTTGCTCGTGGCTCCGGAAAATGATACATAAGCTTGAAATCTTGTGGAGTAAATGAGCCAATGAGCTCTTGACCCTGAGTCTTAAACTATTTGTTCGTAATATTAGTGCTATCCAGCACCCATTTAATCATGTCTATGTATGGAATAATTCTAGGTCTCGCCGCTACTCGGTGCAAGAATGAACAAGCTAGCTCTGTAAGAGATGCTTCAGAAGACCCATGTGAGCCTGCAGTAGCCGTAACCTCCATTACTCTGGGGTTCTCTTCTTCAAATAGATTATACATGCCCTCCCAAGTAGTGATACCAGCGTCTTTGTTGCAGGCGGTGTCTGTGTACAAGGACATCATTTCTTTATCTTCAGAACTTAGAGCTTTGTCTTTCTTTCCCATAATACTCTGAATACTTCTTTGTATAGTTCTCTGTTCTTTGCTCCTGCAGTTTACGAATTAAGTGAGAATAATGATATGAAAAAGCTGATGGGAGAGTTTTAAATGCTGAAGACGTATAAAATATACTACCTTACGTGAAACAACCCTTTGATCAGAACGAAACCATTTCTCATTAATGAATGACAACCAATTCATTAATTTAACATTAAAGCGCATAACGGGGTCTCGATTTATGAAAAGATTTCTTTGTGTAATGAGCCTTTAAAGATATGTGATAAGGCGATCTGCGATTTTCTTCGCAATATCACAAAATCGAAATATCGCAAATCGCAATCTCGTGGAATCAACATAGTGCAATATTGTAACATTACGAAATCGCTATATCTCAATATCTCAAGATCGCAAGACATAACATATGACAAACATCCGTTAACATCAATGCGATTTGTGATATATGTTATCGCACATCGGTGATTTGAAGTTTTCATTGTAAGATATAACATTTTAAGCATGCGATGCAATGAATATTCCTTTAGCGCGTAGTTTTGCATCGCGATCTCACAATTTTTAGAATTTCACTTATAAAAAGGCGTTCATTACCTTTTTGCGATGCGATATTCCTCAAAGAATGATTCTATTCTAAGCTATCATAAAATTTAAGTTTTTTATATTTTTCAAGGAATTTTATCCTAAGTTTATGATAGTAAGTTTTATTGGAAAAAAGGAAAACAAGCACTAATTGATTTTTTTAGATTTTTTGACTAAGGGTCCCCACTTATTTAGTATTATCACTAATACTAAATAAGAAGGGGGGTTGTTGCTAGCCACAAAAAGCCCTTATATTATGTGCAGCAGCAAATAGATATATAATAACTTGAGGTAAACCCTCTCAAGTTAGGACAAAACATCCCCAAGACAATTGTACATACAAAAGAGAAAGTACACAGCTACACAACCCAGCAACAAGCTATGACTGCGTAGTCTATGGTGAGAAATGACTTCAAACTGATATAAGTTTATGATTGTTTCGCTTTGATTGTTTCTCCTTGCTTGATGAACCTTCTGGGTTGGATTCTTTCATTGTTTTAGCTTCTTGGTTTGCTTAGCTTGTATTGGTCTGCTTCTGGAATAGCTTATTTTTATTTTTTATTGAGGAACTCGACTGGCGCGGTTTTTAATCCGACAGTCGCGCCACTTGGCTCTTGTTGCTTTTGTCTGTCTCGCGCCACTTGGCTTCTGGCGCCAGTTTTAATCTCACAGTCGCGCCACCCCTGTGACTTTTTTGAGTTTCTTCATTTTTTAGCTTTCTGGACTTGACCAGTGCTTCTCTTCTTGATTTCCCGACTGTCTGAGTGTGTTGGAGTCTTGTTTGGCTGGAATTCACCTCTGTCCTTTGGTTGTTTGCTTCTTTCTACCGATTTCACGTTTTGAGTCCTAGGGCATCTAGTGGCTTAGTGTATCGAGCCCTCCTTGGGAGTTTAGGTGTCTTGATTGTCCTGTCAAATTTTTGATTGGTTCTCCGCACTCTCTTAACAGTCTTTGATTGTTTTGCTGCGTCTTTTGAGTGATTGTTTGTTCCTTCATTCGGAATTCGTTTGCCCTTGCCTTGGACCTAGATCACACGGTCCATCGGAAGCTTTTGAGTCTTTCTTCGATTTGAGAGACTTTGGGTCGATTTAGAGATCTGATTGATTGCATTGTTGAGTGAATTTTGTTTGTTTCGCTCTCTTGGATATCATTTCTCAAATTGTTCCTTTTGTTTTCAGTGCACATTAGCCATTAAACATTGAAAATCAAAAAAAAATCTCCTTTGTTTTATTAATTAGTGCAAATTGTGATCTTTTCCATATCACTAGTGATTAGTGTTTGAATGAAAAGTGTTCAATTGCATTAGTTGCATTAGAAACATTGTTGTTTGTATTCCGTTCATTTCGTTTGTATAAAAGCTCTCAACTCTTATTTAACTAGTTTTCATCGAATGAAATGTTGCACTGTGGCATATAGCTTGCATTTAGGAGTCTTTCGAGACACTACATACGATAGGGCCTGGAAATTGAAACTTAATTGAAGATCAACTGTAAAATTTATTCAATTAACCTAAGGCAACATTGGAACTTAACGAAACATATTTAGGAGGTCTAGGCTAGAGACGTGTTCCGGCGTCGTTAAACCTAGCAGCTGTCGTTCGCCTGTTGGCTTTAGACAGCGCTAGTACGGACTTGCGCTCCCCGTACCGTCGTGTATATAAAGGGAGACCCCTCTAGGTTTTCAATCCTTGATCCACAGGAAGCCGAGTCTGCCGCCCTATACCCGTGATACACCGAACACAGCATTCGGGGAGACTACCTGCACGTACGGAAAGTCCTTGGTCGATTTCTGTTTCATCTTTGAAACCAAGGTGTATATTGCAGTTCACGGATATTTGGTACACCCTTTGTGCCTAGTTTTTCCTGAGCAGTCATTTGGTCTTTTCTGACTCCCTAAACTTGAAAAGATCGTCAAGCGCTTGTCCTTTCACGCTTGTATCAACTCTGAAAGAGATAGAGTCATATTTTTATCGTTTCTTGACTCTTAAAACATGAAACGGTAGAATTTGTTTATTTTCCAATGTGGTAAAATCAATCTCCCACGATTACACACCCGTTTAGACGTTGCTTGTGACTGTTTGATCGTGTGTCTTAACTCGTTTTCAGCCCGTGTGTGTGTTTGTTCTCTTCTTCTAGTCTTTTGCCACGGTGGCGGAACCTTCGGTTTCGTCTACTGGTAGTCCTTACACGGATGATTCTTCAGAGGCTTCTCAGCCTTCTGTTGAACCACAGCAGCCTGTTGTTTCCGAGTTCCCTGACGGGGGACCGGTCCTCGCCGAGCAACCCTTTGGAGAGCCAGTTGAGTTCAACTGGCCCTTTTCGGACCCTGTGTCTGAATTGAGATTAGGAGTTGATTTCCTTTCTCTTACATCGGGTTCACCGTTTGTTGCTGCTGTTTTTCCTCCTAGTCCTCGCCGCCTTTTGCGTGATTTAATGGCAGGATCAACCATGAGTGATTCTGGTGAGGAAATTCCGGGGTCTGATGACTATCAGCGCATCCCTCGTAGATTGTTTGAGGGAGACGATTCTGAGCTGGCTACCACATCGTCAGCTGGTCCTTCTTTACCGCAGGGATACAGATCTCTGGGTCATATCATTTCAGCTGCTGCCTCTATGGGAATATCATCTCCTGCTTCGAGGCCAGCTGCCACTACACCCGGGGTGTCCCCTTCGACGCCCGTCACTTCTGTTCCCGTGCGGCCCACTGTTTGTGTAGCTGCCTCTTCTGATGTTGTCTCAGCTACTAGGGCTGGGCCAACTCCTGAAGATGTTTATCTAGCTATTGCTATACCGGAGAATATCTCTCCGGAGGAGTATCGGTTGTTTTTGCAACAGCCGAACGCCGGAGCTGGACAAATTCCCCAAGATCCTTATCGATCTTTCTTTTCGCACTATGCGCAGGACGGCACTCCCGTGTATGGTTTCCCGGGTCAGCTTGATGAGCATGGGGACATTTTGCGCCTTCCTGCTCCTGAGGCTTATCTGTATGCTCAAGGTTTACCGTACAACCAGGCTCAGAACCTGCAGGGACAGCCTTTCCAAGGCCAACCTGCAGGCCAACCTGGCTATCTGTACGACCCGCAAGGACAGCCCAACCAGGGCTACTCTGCGGGCTAGCAAGGGCCATTCTATAATCCGCAAGGACCATATTATAACCCTGCTGGTCAACCTGCTCAGCCTCAGCCGGGGTATCAACAGGGACCGGCCTATGGTCCTGGGGGGAAAATCCAGCCTTCTTTACCGATGCAACCGCAGTATCCTGTTGTCTCTAACGTTGCATATCAGCCAGAACCACCTTATGGTTCTGCTTCAGGTCAAACTGGTTTCCAGCAAGCACCTGGTCCTGTTCCACCACCAGGCCAACCGGGTCATCCGGTACAACCTGGTGTCCCGCCTCCAGGCCAACCGGCTTATTCGGTGCAACCTGGGGCTCACTTACAACCGGGTCAGCCTGCGCAACCAGCGCCACCCCCTCATTCGGGTCAACCTGTTCATTCAGGAGCACCCCCTCATTCGGGTCAACCCGTTCATTCAGGCCAGCCCCCTCATTTCGTTCACTCTGCTCACCAGCCTGCTCACTCAATGCCGCAGCCAAATCAACAGCTGCGCCCTACGTACCAGGCTCCGCAGGGTTCCACTTATCAGCAGTCTACTCATCCTCAGAGTGGTTATTATCCTCATGGTCAATCTCAACCGAACTATAACCACTCTGGAGGCTCTCAGTATCAACCTCCTCCACCCGGTTCTAACTATGCTCAGCAGCCGAATCCAAATGCTGCTTATACGGGGCAAACGCCTAATCAGGGCCCGAACCCTAGTTATCAAGCCCCACACAATGGTTACCAGCAACCAAATCAGTCTGGCTATACGAATTATGCCCCTCACAGTCAGAATCCTACGGGACAGAACCCATGGGGGTAGGGATATTCACAAACATCGTGGAGCATGGGTACCGGACCTTATTCTGGGACTGGCATGGGAATTAACCCTCCATTGCCGTTCCTGGCTACCTTGGATCTACCGGACGTTTCGAAGTTGACCAATGATCCGATTTCTCATAATCCATATTGGCCCCCGGTTCCAACCAAGATACCAGGTGACTGTCCCAAGTTTGAGGGCAAAGCTGGAGAAGACCCCCAGGCGCATGTGATGACGTATCACCTCTGGTGTTCGTCTAACTCTTGGACTGACGATTCGATTCGTTTGCGTCTTTTCCAGCGTACTTTAACAGGAGCTGCTGCTAAGTGGTACATAGAGCTATCCCGTGGTATTTTTCAGGATTTCAACTTGTTAGCTATGGCTTTCCTCACGCATTTCCAGTTACCAGTCCGGTATGAGACTGGGACGCACCTCCTGTCTTCCCTGAAGCAGGACTCGGCCACTCACATCTCGGATCACATCCATGAGTGGCGGCGCCGTCGTCGACTGATCAAGTTTCACATACCCGATCAGATTTTGACTCACTGGTTCACCACCTCCTTTGTCAATAAAATCGCTCAGGATATCGCGATGGGAGCGTGTGTGACGGAGGAACAAGCTATCGCGCGTGCCCAGTACGTGGATCTTGTTTATTCGCAATCTGGCACGCTTTATGACATCCTGCCTGATGCTCCACGGCCCGGAGCCACAAAGGCCCCGCCTACCCCTACGGTGGATGGTGTCATTGGTTCCGTTTCTCAAAATTCGAAGAAGTCTTCGAATGGGAAGCATAAGGCTAATTCTTCCAACAATACCTCCGCTAATCCCGCATCATCCGATTCTGGTAAAACCGCGGAGGTAAATGCCGTTCAGGCCAATCCTGCGGACAAATTCTCCAAGGGGAAGAAGAAGGGCAAAGGCAAATCAAAATCTGATGCCCCAAAACCGGAATCTAAAACTCGAACTGAGGATGGCTCCCAACGTAAGCCGAAATTCCCTTGCCTCATCTGTGAAGGTGACCATTACACTAAGGGTTGTTCACGACGGTCCGAAATTAGTCAACTTCTTAAAGGCTCAAAAGGGACTCCGGCTGTTTTAAAAGAGCCATTTCCATCGCAGCAGACCCAGATGGTCGAACAAGGTTCATCATCTGCACCGTTTGGGTCTCAGGTTTTCATGATGAAAACTAATGCACCTATCACTATTGCTACTAGATCGAAGGATTACAATAGTCAGCAGCAGGCACCCGGGAAGGCAGTTGCGGATGGACCGCCTCCCCCACCGGTTTCTAGTCCGTTGGAAATCGAGAAGCCGACTCTCGAACCCGTTGTGAAGCCACCTCCCAAAGGTGTTCTTCGGAGATCCTCTTATAATCCAAATGCTCGTGCCGCTCAACATTATAGCATCGTTGAGGATCTGGCACAGGCGCCATGTGCCATGTCTGCACTTGAGGTTCTTCAAAGTTGTCCTTCACAACGAAAGGCTTTGCTGTCTGCCATCGGTGGTATTGACCCCGCCGACTCGAGCCTTCTCACCTTTGATCTGGAGAATTTTACTCCCCGGCTTCCACATCAAATCGCTTTGGTTATTCAAGTCGGGATTAACGGTCTGAACGTTCACAGAGCCATCGTAGATGAGGGTGCATCTACTTGTGTTATGTCCTCCGCTTGTTGGAAGGCCATCGGCTCTCCAACTTTGTCGTCATCTCCCAATGCCCTTGAGGCATTTGATGGTCGGGAATCTAAACCCCTGGGATTTCTCGAGAGTCTGGCGATCACATTACAGGGAAAAACTGTCAACGTGGAAGTAGAAGTGGTTGACGCTAAACTCAACTACAATATACTTCTTGGCCGCAGCTGGACCCATGCCATGCTCTGCGTGCCGTCTACCGTCTTTCGATTCATTAAGTTCCCTCACGAAGGCAAGATTGTCACGGTAGATCAGTTGTCATTTTTCACCTCTAGCTCTGAGAACAACGTGCCATACGTGGATCAAATTCCGAATCCCCCAGACAGCATAGGACCTGGTCTCTTCAAAGACCCAGTTCTCATGGGTATATTCCCCGCACCGCCACCGAATACCGCTCAAGTCAACATGTTGTCTAGGACTGATGACCCCTGGCTTATTCCTACACCTGAGCAGGTATATGAGTTTGGAGAATCCATGCCTTTAACGCCAGTAGAGATCAGCTACTGTGAGATTGTTGACGCATCGGACCCTCCACCTCCTCAGCATGCTCTGATGAGCATGGCTCTTGACGTCTACTCACAATCCCCTTGGCTTGGTCAGGCTGATTCGCCTGATCCTCTTAGAGAGACTTTCCCCTCAGATGAGGCGATCATTGAAACTATGTCTCTTGAGGAGCTACCCTGGGGCGATGGGCATCATCGTTCCTCGTTTATGCCTAGCTTGGGGGCAATGACTGACTGTCTCGAGCGCTATGCTACTCAAGTTCCTTCCCCTCCTCTTCAAACACCGATCTTGACGCACGAGGTCTTTTCGGAGGGTAATCTGAGTAACATTACTCAAACGGTTCCTATCAACATCTCTGTTAAACCAGGGATTGTTGAGAACATTCATGTGGGTGTGACTTGTTCTCCCGAGGAGATTCAAGTCTATACGGAACTTTTCAAAGAATTCAGAGATGTTTTTGCGTGGTCCTACGAGGAAATGCCGGGAATTGATCCTAGTATTGTCGTGCACGAGATTCCAACCTATCCAGGTGCGAAACCCGTGCGCCAACGCTTGCGTCCCATGCATCCTCGGGAAGCCGCCGCTATCAAGGCAGAAGTTGAAAAACTTCTGAACGCGGGGTTTATTTATCCTATCCCCCTTACAGAATGGGTGTCCAAAATCGTCCCTGTCGATAAAAAGCAGGGTACCATTCGAGTCTGTGTAGATTATCGCGATATCAATCGCGCCTGTCCTAAGGATAATTATCCCACTCCGTTTATCGACCAAATTATCGACGATTGCGCCGGGAGTGAGATCTATTCCTTAATGGACAGTTTCTCAGGTTACAACCAGATCAATATTGCACCTGAGGATCAACATAAGACCACATTCATCTGTCCGTGGGGCACTTTCGCGTACAAAAAACTCCCGTTCGGCTTAAAAAACGCTGGCGCCACGTTCCAGCGCGCGATGTCCTATGCTTTTCATGATATTCGCCATATCGTCCAGCCTTACCTGGACGACTTGCCAGCCCATTCGGGTAAGCGAGAGGACCATCCTGAGCATCTCTGCCAGATATTCCTTCGTTGCAGACGCTACAATATTAGGCTCAATCCTCATAAGTGCGTCTTCTGCGTCGATTCTGGCCGTCTTTTAGGCTTTATAGTCTCGAAAGACGGAATTCGCCTTGACCCTCTGAAGGTTGAGGCCATCATAAATCTCCCGTCACCCTCCTCCCTGTATCAGTTACAGAGTCTGCAAGGGAAAGCGAATTTTCTTAGGCGCTTTATCCCGAATTATGCCGAGGTGGCCAAAGGATTCACTCGTTTGTTAAAGAAGAATGTTCCCTTTCACTGGGACGAAATTGCTCAAGAATCCTTCGAGAAGCTGAAGACATTGCTAGTCAATGCTCTGTTGCTTCGTCCTCCGGACTACCACCGCGACTTTACTTTGTATCTAGCCGCCGCATTAAGCACCATCGCCATGGTCTTGGTGCAGGATGACGAGAACGGTGACGAACATGTTGTTTATTACCTATCTCGAAACCTTCTCGACCCGGAAACGCGTTATGCACATGTTGAGAAGTTGGCCTTAGCAGCCGTACACGCCGTACAACGCTTTCGCCATTACATCCTGTTGCGCACAATAACAGTGGTTTCAGACTGCAACCCCATGACATATATTCTTTCTAGACAATTGCTGGGGGGCAAGTACTCCAAATGGATCGTCATCCTGCAGGAGTTTGACTTGGAGTTCACCACCGCCAAGTCAACTAAATCACTGGTCTTCGCGGATTTGATATGTTCTCTCCCTACAGACTCTGTTCCTTCACACTCAGAAGATCACATACCGGACGAAACGCTGTTTCTTATCGATACTCGTGATCCTTGGTACGGTGACATCATAGTGTATCTTCAGACCGCGACATTTCGGTCTGAGTTGGATAAAGCTGCCCACCGTCGGATTCGGCACCAGTCCCAACCCTACCGCATAGTAGGAGATACCTTATATCGTATTGGAGTAGATTCGGTGCTCCGACGATGCCTTACCTTGAACGAGGCTGAGAAAGTCTTGAATGACTGCCACAGTGGCGCCTGTGGCGGACACATGTCCGGATATGCTACTGCCCAGAAGATTCTACAGGCAGGTTATTTCTGGCCTTCTATATTCAAGGATTGTATTACCGCAGTCCGAAAATGTCATCCATGCCAGATTTTTCAGCGCAAGATGCGCGCACCGCCGTTGCCTTTGCATCCCGTTATTACCATTGGCCCTTTCGCGAAATGGGGCGTGGATTTTATGACGTGTAACCCTCACTCGGCCGGGGGGCATGCGTATATCATTGTCGCCGTCGACTACTTCACTAAGTGGGCCGAGGCGATGCCTACACTAGTTGCTGACGGAAGAACGGCTGCTTCATTTTTATTCAACCATGTTATTGCACGATTCGGGGTCCCTCAAGCTATCGTCACTGATCACGGTACTCATTTCCGCGATTACATGATGGCGGAGCTGACAGCTGCGTTGGGCTTGCGTCACGACAGCTCAACGCCATACTACCCTCAAGCGAACGGTCAGGTTGAAGCGGTGAACAAGGTTTTGGTCACTATGCTTCAACGAATAGTTGGGATTCATAAATCCAGTTGGCATCTCCAACTGTTCTCAGCTCTCTGGGCGTACCGAACATCTGCTAAAAGTGCAACCGGATTCACACCATTCCAACTGGTGTACGGTCTGGAAGCTACTTTGCCGGTTGAATGTGAAATTCCTTCGCTCAAATTAGCTGTAGAGCTCTTACCGGATACTTCTCCTGAGGAAGAACGTCTTCTGTATCTCGAACGGTTGGATGAAACCCGTCGTCTAGCTGCTTTGATCATCGAAGCACAAAAGAAGAGGGTCAAGACTCATTTTGATCAATCTGTTTCTCCCCGTTCTTTCATCGAAGGAGACCTAGTCCTCTTGTACGATCAGGCGCATGACAAGCTTGGTGCCGGGAAGCTCCAGCCCATGTGGCACGGTCCCTATATAGTAAAGCGTGTTTTGAAAAATGGGGCCTACGAGCTTATAGATTACGAAGGAGTTCCATTGGCGCAGCCCAGAAATGGGCTGTACCTTAAGAAGTACTACGCCTGAAATGATTTCTTGGTGTGGTGTGTGTACATAGGTGTGTGATTGTCATGTGTGTGCATGGTGTGGTGTGCTTTGTAAACATCTTTCTGCTGATCGGGTCTTCCTGGTTGTGCAGATGTCTATTCATCCATTTGTTGGTTTCGCGGATGGTGCCTCCCGCAGTACCAGGAATCTGTCTTCCGCAGCCTGGGTAATCTACGATCCCGCTGGTGAGTTGATTGACCTGCAAGGTGTGTGTTTAGGACGTACCACGAACAACATCGCGGAATATAGCGCCGTGTTGGAATTATTAACCGAGGCAGTAAACCTTGGTATCCGTGAATTGCTCGTGTACCTAGATTCACAACTTGAAGTGTTACAACTGAACGGGCACTATTCGGTAAGAAACCCGTCCATTTTACGATTGTATTTGCGTATTCGATTACTGGAAAGGAATTTTGAATACATTACATATCATCATATACCCAGACATTTGAATACATTAATAGATGCAGTAGCAAATTTGGTGTTAGACAGGCATTTGCGCAATTTATAAATCATCATCACATGTAAAGAAGACTCATCCAGAAATAGATATGTATATATAGATATCGAAATGTTTACATAAAGTGTGTCGCATAAAACTCAAAAAATATACATAATTGTCTTAATACATCCTGAGACACTCTGTCTCTCAAAAATAGGTGTAGCTAAATCCTAGAGACTAATCCGCATGGTGCTCATGATAGCACGTCACTGCACGCACTAGCCGCCTCAGGATTCGGTGGAGCCGGTTTGGAACTCCCACCGTATGGCGCCGGTACTCCATCGGTACGTCTGACAGCCGGGCATAGTCTGGGATCCCATGGGCAATCCCCTCGAGGTTCTGGACCAGTGCCTCTCCTCCGGTGCCTTCCCCCTGGATCTCAGGGGCGAGTTGTGTCCTCCGGGAGATAGGAGACATCCCGGCTGGTCTTTCAGGTCCTACATCTGCATGCATATATAATTGTGTTAAGACAAGTGTGTATTAACAAAAAAAACATATAAACATGAAATCAAAAATTTAAGGTCTTACCCAGCTCCTCATCCCAGTCATCCCCTTCTGGTAGTGGGAGATCTGGGTCTCCTGTAAAGTCAGTTCCCGAATAGGGCCAATCTTCCACAACGATCAGTTGGCGCCGTAGCCACCTAAAGAACTCTGGCTTCCAGGACATCTGTTGGCCACCTCCAGATTTGGGCATCAGTGCTGCCCAGCGAGCCATTCTCGGCTCTCGTGGTATCGGACTCGCCACATGGGCCTCTTGGCCCTGGAAGGTTGGTATGCGTTCCAGAATGAACGATACCAAGATGGAACCATACCCAAACTGCTTCAGTTTCCCCCGTTTGCACTTTGTGAGCTGCCTTTTCATATTGATGGTCACAGCTGTTGCCCAATCATACAGTCGGGGACCCATGCATTCTGAGGCTAACAGGAGTTGAGTCTTCGGGGCCTCGTGCGGAGCCTGCGACCCAGCAGCCCGCGTAATGGTGTGGAGAACTACTCTCAGTGCTAGATCAGGGATGGTGGAGATGTATACTTTCTTACTTCCTGATCCTGTTTGTGCCCCTCGGCACACCCGCGCCATTACCTCTTCCATCTTTTCCCCTGATGGTCTGCTCCCAGTCAGTACAGGGATTGGACCTCTGCGGGACAATCCAATAATGAAATAAATGTCAGTGACCTCCAATTCCAGCACCTGGTCTCATATTCTGAATACTTGGTCATTTTCATCCCAGATGTTGATTAGATATTGGAGAAGCTCGGGCTGAGCTCGTAAACATGGCGTGAGGAAGAACTTTTTCAATCCGCAGTCTCTCAGAGCATTCATGCAAGCCTGGCTTTGCATGGCCTCTTCATCCTCATCTCCGTGTTCTCGTTCCTTCCATTCAATTTCCATTTTAAGTGTTTATCTGCATTCACATGGTCAAAAGCCCCTGATTAGATCTTTGGTGAGCTTCAAATTTCAAGGAATTTGATGTAAATATCGGAATTTTAGGCGAAATTTTGGGTTCCGCCGCTGGCGCGACTGTTTTGCTAACAGTCGCGCCAGGTGGCGCGGGCCTTTTGGTAAAAAGAGCTCAGTGGCGCGGGTCCGTGCCCGATACCCGCGCCACTGGGCCCGGCCCTAAAATTTTAAAAGTGCCCTTACATAACTGATTTATGAAGGGAAATCATTAAAAAATGTATGGAAATGAAGAGAAAAGGAGCGCCTCTTACCTGTGACAGACGAGACGCTGAATGGTTGCCTGGATTGGTCGCAATCACCGTCAGAAGATTCTGCTCCGAGTGGACCACTGTTGCTTTCCACAAGGTAAATAGTAAAAAGTAATTTCATTTTTTACCAATTAGACATATTTATAACTTTTTCACGTTAAATGAGCTTTAAAAGTTATTTTTGTCAAATATTTGCATGTATTATGTCGAAAATGGATTTTACGCTTGCTTGGTATGTGCAGCAGCAGGTTTTTTGCGACTTAAAAGGTGGAAACGAGTTATATTTTATACTTTTTCGGACTCGGTAAATACACGAAAAAGTCACTCTGGAGTCATCTTTCAGCTCTTTTCTGACTCTCTAAATATGAAAAGATCGCCGAGGCCCTTGTCGTTTCGATCTCGTTAAAATGGACAAGAATCGACATTCACCCAGTATAAGTTTAACCCTTTTTCGGGCTGGGATGGATTGATTACGAAAAAGGAATACCCTAGCCTATCACGACTAGGAGGTTTTCCCGGATATTGTTTTCTACCTTTTCGGATCTGGGGAACTATTTACGAAAAGGGACCTGTGGAGTTTTCTTTTCCGCTGTCTTTTCAAACTCTCTAAACATGAAAAGACGCCGAGTTCTTCCTTTGTCAGACTCGTTAAACCCTGATGACATTGGATTTCGCCGAAATGACGTTCTCCGAGTTTCTCCTTCCTAGGACTCGTTAAATGCACTAGGATGGATTCGCCCGAAGGGCGGACTTATATCACAAGCATATGCTATCCCCTTCAAGCTTGTTATCAAAAATCATTGGGGTACTCGCCAGAAATGGTGGGGAAAAAAAATGGAACCATCGTCATTGTCGTCGGCAGTATGTCGCTCTTGAACATGGCACTTGTCTGCATTCGTGTCGGGTTGGGGACATCTCATCTCGTTGCTTCACTTTGCTTCCATGGGTTTGGGTAATCTCTTTTGACCTCTCATCTGCTCACTGCCTCGTCGCCATGACCTTTGATCCGTTGATGTCAAATACTGCCAAGTCCATTGTCGTGCCGTTTATGTGTTCAAGAGAAGTTGGCCTCTGCAAATATCAACCTTCCTCTGTTTCTCATATGGTCCCGATTCACAACAAAACATTATGTTCCTCTGTCTCGTGTCGATGATGTGGGAATCATTATGGCCCACCTTCGATCAAGGTCACTTCCTGTCGACTTCAACTCATTATCCAGGAAGTTGGTCTAGAGACTCCCGATGGTACCTTGGAGCCTGCATGCCTCAATGGCAGGTTCGTCGCATTCGACGTGAAGTTTACATCATTGACTTCCGATCGAATGATTCTGCGGGTGTTCGACGTCAACTCATTTATTCACACGCCGTAGATTGTACCTGTAGTACCTTGAGGACCATTGTCATTATTAGTGGTTTCTCTCGCGTCTATTAACAGCTTTCATCATTGGCTGGTAATCAGACGATGTTCTTGCATGTTCGACATCAGCTCACATACTCACATGCTCGAACTTGTACTTGTTTGGGTCGAGATGGAGCGCAAGACCCTGTATTGTGTCTGTTGTAATCCAGGCTGCGATTGTGGATTATTATCATTATGTACATGACTCACTGATTGGATGGCTGCGACCATACCTGAGTCTATTTGTTTGATCTTAGTTGGATGGCTGCGCCCATACCCCGGATCCGGATTATAGCATACTCTGTTCGGATGGCTGCGTCCATACCATATATATACATCATGTACTTGAGATATCAGTTGTATCTTTCTGTGCAGGTTTTCCGACGGCGGGCCTTCAGTTGGACATGTTCTCGTAAAGCATTTCACCCCTCTCTCTCTCGGGCCTCATGCTTTAGGGGGCATCTGTTACACAGTAATTTGTCACCGCCCCTACCATTCCCCGTCCCGCACAATGGAGGACCCATTATGTGACCTGTGAACACTGTCATGCCTTGAAAACATCATCAATGCATCCCTCTGAGTATGAGCTTCATTTTCCCTCGAGACATCTCCTTGCAAAACTCATGAAAAACAGCTCTTTTTTCATTGGCGCGGGTAGACAGTTCAGTGCTCGTGCCAATCAGGGAAATCCTGTAAAGAGGTCGCGCCACTTGGCGCTCTGTCATAGAGCAGCAATCGCGCCACCCATTTTAGGGACTGTTTTTTAAATATGGATGGCGGAAGTTGAGTTCAAACAAACTCACAAACCACTGCCTATCTTGAGTTGGGAGGTTTGGCTGCGGGAGTTCTATGGAAGGAATTGGTTTTGCCACCTCCCATGGAACCTTCCTTGTTGATAGGGCCAATCCCATAATAATAGGGATCCCAACTCCCTCCTTCCCCATCTATAAAAGCCTGCTCATATCCATGGCAAGCTAGTCTTGAAGTGCTGAAGCTTTGCATCTCCCTATTCCCAAGTGCCTTTGTGCTGTAAAGAATCCCTTCTTTCCCTTAAGGCCCATTTAAGCGAGGAGACCATTTACAATGATATAGAAATAACATGCTCAAATAAAGTGGGGGAGTAAGATATCAACCCCAGAAAACAATACTACAACAATCCCCTAGAGGATTGGCCAAAATACACTAAATGGAAAAATGTCGGAGTTGCTGGGTAGCAGCAGCAACTCAATAAAAATACAAAATGGGAGAAGGATGGAAATGCATAAAATGATGAAGAAACCTCCTCCAATGATATTCCAAGTGAAAGGCTGCTCCCTTCACTGAAGATTACACTCTCCAATCCACAGTGTGAACCCCTCCTGCAAGTGCCCACTGGAAATAACGCAATATAGGGAAGAGACTGCACTGTGAATGAGATGAAACATATGGCCCAATGAAAAAATCTACAAATAAGCTCCGGAATCTTCCTCACTAATCTCCCAGAGAAAGAATGAGCTCCTCCTCTGCAAAACTAGCTCCGAAAGTGGGTGATAGTGAATCCTCACTGCAACCCCCAGCAACTCAACGTTTCTGAAAAGATGGAAAACGTTGTAGCTAAAGATGGTCACCTTGGCCTCAAGCCTGGATGTGAGGAGAATGAAGATTAGGTTCTCCAAAGCTTCCCAATGAAGGAGAGGAAACTTCTAAACAGAATCTCCCTTGTGCTAAGCAGCACAAGCTATCCCAGTTGCACAACTGGAGAGAGCAGAGCAAAATCAAATTCTTCAACATAATGAGAAATGGCTCTCCTTCCCTATTTTATGCCAAGAGGAAGCTTCCTTGACATGTACCCCACCCATTAGGGTTTCTATCATCCAATAATATTCCTCCTATGAAAACTGCGCTGTCCCACTAGGTGACTCACTCCATCCATGCATCGTTGTTTGACTTGGTCAAGCTGGACCTAGTCTTATTCTATTTTCACCTTTTCACACTAGGAGATGAAAAATAAGCCACTTAAGTGACCACTTTGCACATTTGGAGTGTTTATTATGCTTCTTCATGGGCTCCCTTACCCATTTTATAAAAAGGAAAGAAAAATTAATGTTCCAATTAACTTAATGAAAATTTTGGAACATTACAGTCCTCCCCTCCCAAAGATTGCTTGTCCTCAAGCAAGTGCAAGGGTAGACTGATTCTTCTCCTCCTCTCATGCAGCACCCATGTATGATGGTCTCCTCCAAGAAATAGGATGCTATCATATCAATAAAACTCCCACAATGCCTCTCCTCAGCATGTAAATTAGCTATCAAGCTATCATCATGAGGAAGTGAGGTGCTCAAGAGAGTGGCAAAGTGTTGTCTAGAGGTCCTCCCAAGGTATGGAGTCTGAAATATGTTGGGAGACATCCTCCCCATGTGTTCTGTTTCGGGGAAAATCACCCTAGAGGTTCGTTGGGTTATAACCTCCACAGAGCAGGGGCATGCTGCTTAAGAAGGACTCACACAACCATACATGTTCATGAAAAACTAAATAGAGTAGATTGAGGAAGTTACCCATAGGTCCTACGGTTGAAGCAGATCCCGCGGGGTCCAAACCCCCAGTAACCATCCTTCCTTCTTAACCTGAAAGACAAGAAGGAACAAGCACAAAGAACTGGTTGTACAGCATATATCTACTCTAAATGTTAGTGAAATCCATATAAAACATTAGATAAACCATAATGAATGCTTAAATAACAATATTCTCATATATGTAAGCAGACACTAACACGTATATTTCGGGAACAAGATGGTACTTCTGTATTATAAATAGCATGTACAGAAATAACGAGTGGAGAGATCACCTGAATCCTTCCACGATCTTCGAGCAGACCGTCATCCGGATATGTCCCTCCCTTGCCTCACTAAGATTCCTTCCAAACTGGTGCATACGAGATGAAATATAGGGAGATGAGCATCTCAAGGAAACAAGGGTTTCCTGTAATGAACTGGGAAAGTGCAGGAGGCACGAGGAATCAGACTTGGATAGGGAATACCAATAGAGTATAATATCAATAAATTCTCTCTCTCCCTTAGGCCATGCACATGAGGGGCTTTTATACTGCCTCCAAGTAGTTTCAACAGTTGGAAACAGTTGGCCACGTTCTGGGGTGGTTGAACTACCTGAGTAACCATCAACCCAACCCGAAAATAGGGAATTTTTATATATTTTTTCATGATTTTAATGGCATACGCGGAAAAGTGCAGTTGGACTCGCGTATACACGCGGAAAAGTCTGGGCATAACCGCGTATGGGGATTTTTACACTATTTTTTAGTGAATTTGTCCAAGTCTGTAGGAATGGGTGCCCAAAGCCATAAGAGCAATCATGAATCATATGAAGGTGAGAAATGATGCTATAACACCAAGCAATCAACCACACAAAATGAGTCACCTTCCAACTAGGCAACTCTGGGAAATCATCCTCCACCTCGAGTCCATGTAGAATAGGTGGGCTGAAAATCTGATCTTGGTAAGCTTCATAGTCTACCCCATGCTTTCCTCTTCTCCACTTATGATGAGTGTTGAGTGAAAGCTGAAGTTGGGCTACAATAGTGTTTCCCTCAAGTGGAAACATGGGGTCTATATCTCCAAGGATCTCTCCATCAGCGCTGTAAATCAAGCTGGCCCAAATCATCTCGTATGTGATGAGTTGGAAGTCATCATCATATGGTATCCAACCAATCATATGGTTCACCTCATGGAGAAACAAACATTTTGTCATGGTGACCATATCCTCTTCCATACTCCCCTTAGAGCATGTATTGCAAAAATTATGGAGGCCTCCTCACCCAAAGAACACATCCTCCCTGTTGTATAAAATCAGCCCCTACATTCAAATTTCGGCTAGAGTCCCCTCTTTCCCCCTTTATCGTTGCCCTTCCCAAGCTGGAAATACATTGAAAAAAGGCTAAAATCTGCTTTTAAAAGTAATATGAGGCCTAGCTCCTTTCTCCCCTAGCTCCGCGCCTCCTTTCATCCATATAGCCAAGCGCTGCCCCTTTAGAGCGTTTATCGCAAATCGCATGATCACGCTATCACATTTTCCGCAAAAGCGCAGTTTCCCGTTTATGTCATTTTCTGGTATCGTATTTTTCATTTTTTGCGATCCGCGCCCGACTGGTCACGCCCCTCGCATAGCGCAGAGCGCAGATTCTGGTTATTCCATCGTTCCCTCCATCGCATTTTCTCCACTTGCGAATTTGCGATGTGTGCTATGGGTCCCACTTCTAAAGCCTTTGCTCCATTGATTTGTCACGTTTTTCTTTGTAACTCCCACGAAAGTTAATTTCTGAGTTTTGGTGCCATTAACATTGTTTCGCCATTTTTCGTCATCTGCCCACGTGTCACCCGTTGTTCCTTCCACTATTCACATATTATGTTTATGTGTTGCGTTTTAGTGTCTCTGTTTGATGTCTTTGCCCCTTGCACTTATCATCCTCCCTTTGTATTACCTCATTTTCACTTCTTATTTCTCTGCTGTTCCTCTGTGTTTTCCGCCACCCTGCGTCATCTCATCATCCTCTCAAATCTGTACCACCACTTCCATTAACCTCACTACGTCCACTCTCTCTGTGATTAGTCTTATTCAACAGGCTTTTGTTTTTGTAGGAACTTGTTGTAGAAACGAAGTGGGCGGAAAGGATCCGGGAGTCACTATGATGTGACCTCCATCAAAGAAAGATATTCCGATCTATAGAGCCCTCCAGAGAAAATCAGAAAGGCACATTTGGGCGGATGAAAACATTAATTCAGCAGCAGATTATTAATGAAGGAGCAATGAATTCAGTGTCCGGCATGAAAAAGTTTTCAAATTTAAATTCAAAACCTGTAGATCGAAAGTACCACGTACAGAAGCAGGCGCCTCAAGGTTTAATTGTCGCAGATCTTCCTCCTCCAGCAAAGAGCCGAATATCTACATATTTTATTATTTATGTCTTGTTTGTAAGCATATTTTCACTCCCAGCATTCATTTCCGGAAATAAATCGTAAAGTACAGTCATTTATGTTTAGTCATTCATGGTGTGGGCGCGAATGTTTTCCGCCATCTGATTCAAAATAAGTCATTAAATGATTTCCATCTACCTCCTTCTCTAGAATTCTCTATCCCTTCTATAAAAGCTGAAAAGAAAGGCATTAGAGAGGTTCCAGATTTCTATCAGCAAACTGTGCAGCGAAAAGGTTTTTGTATACATTTTGTAATACTTCTGTATGAAGGTTCAGAGCCCATAGGGTCTCAGTGAGGAGGAGTTATAACTGTAATGAGGATTCTGGTCTTTGGTATCTCACAGTATGTAATTTTCTCTTATGTGTTGTAGTCATTAACATTCCTTTCTATGCTATTTATCTTCTTGTATCATGTTCTAGAATGCCCAGTGGCTCACTAGTTTGGGTAAGGATTCATCCTTGTTGATGCCCTTGTCAACCTTAGTCAAGCCGCTTTAAATTCCTCGAAACATGATATACCGTTCCATGTCTACCTCTTCCATATTTTCTCGCTTATATTAGTTACTTGAGGAGGGTGCTTTAAAACGCCGTCGATACATCTTAGTATATAATATGCCTTTATGTGGTTCTGTTGTGTATCTGGGTATCAGTCTCATGTTAACTAATATCTTCTCTATGTTTCCTCACTGCACTCACTTCCTGATATTTGATTTCTATGATATATTATTTGAATTGGACCTCTTTACAGTAAGTTGTCTCTTAAATGTCTGATGCCTTTGTATTGGATTTTTACATGATGTTCCTGCACTATTCTTATCTTTGTGTCAGCTTCTGAGAGAGTTTGGTCCCATTCAAAACTTATTTCCTTGTTCAAACAAGAGATAGTAAGTGAGCTCTTGGACTGACAATCCAAACTATATGAAGGACTCCTTGCTATATTAAGATGTCCTAGGCACTGGTCTATGGCAACTCTAGACTGTCTCTAGGGGGTGACAAAATTTTCCACAACATCTTTCTGGCGCCGTTGCCGGGGAACGAATTAAAGAATATCAGTTTCCCTGGGTCTCGACAAATTGTTTTCACTCTCTAATTAGGTGAGCACAGAGGGTTGAAGAGTTGCGTATTTCTCACCTTGGCGACTCCACTGCTTTCATTTGATAGATTTATTGGCAGTCCTGGCTCCTCGTAAGGCACATTTGAGGTCAGATACATCTCAGCTGAAAACACCCCACGTGTCTGACCCAGAGAAGATCATTCATAAAAGAGTTTGGAAGGAGAGGAAGTCAGCTCGTGCTGAAAACCCTGAATATTCCGTTGAATATTATCCGCCCTCTTCTTCTCAAGAAGTTAGAACAGAAAATCCTGAGTTTTACTCAGAAACTCCACGTAGAGGAAGTGCCTGGACTGAAGAAGATTCTCATCCTACTTTCGAGGCCGAGGAAATTAAAGAAGTTACAGAAGTAGCTCCTGTTAACCGTGAATTATTCCCATCCACCCCTCAGGCTTCTGTGCAATATATTCCCATTGTTATTCATACTCCACTTCCTCCTACTCCCCTCCCTTCATTTGTTTTTCAGACTGTTGCTCAACCCCCACCTCCCCCAATGGCTAATGTTCCCGCTTTTCTTTTGAAAAAATACGCACCACTGGCCTTACCCCAAGTGCTAAATGATATGCCACAGGATTATCTAAAGATTCTGCTGAGATTTAATGGTGAAAATGAAGTTGATGCTCAGAAACATCTTGATACTTTCTGCTCTTTTGCAGAGAACTTAAATGTTGAACATTTGGATGTGGTCTTGAGATTATTTGTGCAGTCTTTAGAGGGTGAAGCCAGAAAATGGTTTAAGACATTGGGAAATAATTTTGTGACCACCTGGGACCAGATGGAGAATACTTTTCTCAGAAAGTGGGGAGAAAAGAAAGATCATGGTCAGTGTCTTACTGAGTTTAATACTATGAAGAAGAAACAGAATGAAGGAGTGTCGGAGTTTATTAAAAGATTTAACAAGTTATATTTGAGCCTGCCTCCTGAAATGAAGCCCCATGAAACAGCTGCTAAGGTCATTTTTATAGCAGCCTTTGATTTTGATTTCGGCTTCGCATTGAGGGAAAGAAAACCTGCCACTTTAGATGATGCACAATCAGATGCTCTGGAATTGGAAGCAAACTTTGTCTCCACTAGGAAATTAAAAGGAAAAGTTGAACAAGATACTAAGAGGAGAGGCAAAGAAGAGATTTCTACTTCTAATCAAGAGAAGGATTCAGATAAAATGGATGAAATAAGTAAAATGATAAATAAGATGGTCAAGCTTGAACTGGAAGCTAAAAATGTAGCTCCCAAGAACTATTACAATGCTCCAAACAGAGGATACAATCCTCAGTATAGAAGGCCACCATTGCAGATACTGCCAAGAGAAGCAAAGAAATCACAGGACCAGGTACCTCATCCCTTATACCTGGAAGGTCCAGCAGAAGACTCCACTGAAGATGCGGCTTATGGATTAGAAGAATCAAACCTGGCTTTTTCAAATAATGATGATATGGAATTCCCATTGCAAGATGAAGAAGAAGAAGCAGAGATTGACCATTATTGTAAGCAATTTGATGATTTCATGCAAGCACAATTCAATGTAAAGTATGATCTCAGATCTTCAAGAAAGAGGACCAGAACTCAAGATCAAGAGGAGGAGCCACCTCAGAGAGAAGCACCTGCTTAGGAGGAATCAACAACAAAGAAAAACATAGAAAAAGGTAAGAACCCTCTAAATGTTCCCCCACAGTCTAATAATCAGATTCCTTCTTCTTCGAAAATAGTCAGTCCTCTCAATGTTGAGTCAGGGTCGAAATAAATTAAGTCTTCAGCTGAAAATAAAGAATTTAAAGAAGTTGTAACAGAAAAGCCCCCTTCTGCTTTTAATTTACAAAAAGAACTTGAGAAAATTAAGATTCCTGTCCCCCTGACTGAACTATTAAAACAGCCTGTATATCAGTCCCAAGTTACTTCCTTTATTCTTCCCCCTGAAATACCAGTCGTGCCTGATAGTTTAAACCTTCAAGAAGAAAGACCCATGGTAGTATTTGGCCCACATGTTGAGGAGATAGACCCGTCTACTCCTCCCTTTTACATGTCCCTAGTTATTCATGACCTGCTGTTACACAATTGTATGTTAGATTCTGGGGCTTCCCATAATCTTATGCCTTTGTCTGTCATGGAGCAACTAGGACTGCAAATTACAAGACCATACAAAGACCTATATTCATTTGATTCCAAAAGGGTTAAATGCTTGGGAATGATTAAGGATTTAGTGGTCAATTTGGCCCAAATTCCAGCAAAAAGTGTGGTCATGGACATTGTGGTTGCCGATATCCCAGCACGCTTTGGCATGTTGCTGTCAAGATCCTGGGGTACAAAAATTGGTGGGTCAATCAAATTGGATTTAACATATGCTACTGTCCCAGTCTTTGGAGGACAGGAGAGGAGGTTATACAGGGAGAATAGATTTGTTAAAATGGTAACTAAGGCTGATTGCTCAGAGAACTCTCCAGTTTATAACAAAGAGGGAGACTTCTCATGTTTGATGTTAGAAGAAAATCAAAATTATGCTCATGAGCCCCTTTTTGGTCAAATTCAAGCTGAGCAGCCTAAAGAAGATCAGGAATCAGGAATTTGGACTTTGCATTTTGATGGAGCAAATTCAAGAGAAGGCAATGGAGCTGGGGTGCTATTAATCTCCCCTACAGGAAAATGGGTTCCACTGTCCTTTAAATTGGAGTATGAGGCTACAAACAATGTAGCCGAATATGAGGCACTATTATTGGGACTGCAGATAGCCAGAAACATGGGCATCCAAAGTTTAAAAGTCTTGGGAGACTCTGAGCTGGTGGTGAGACAGATCAAAAATCAATGCCAAACTAAGCATCCACGTCTGAGAGCTTATAGAAACGAAGTGTGGGACATGATAGAAAATTTATTCTCGGCATTTAACATACAGTTCATGCCCCGGGAGCAAAACAGAATAGTAGATTCTCTTGCTGTAGCTGCCAGTACATTCCGTCCTCCTCAGAACCCACTTCTAAGATATGAAGTGGAGGTACGTTATAGACCATCCATTCCAGATAACATAAAGCATTGGCAGGTATTTGAAGACGATGAACAGATGAAGAGATTCATGGAGACAGTGGGAGAATTCTCCAACATGGAGATTGATGATAATGAGGAGGAAGAAGTTGAAAATATTGCAGAAAACAGATGGGAAGAAAGAATAGCAGGAAATAAATTGCTACAGCTGAAAGGAAATGTTATACCTAGAGGTCTGGTGCCTCTAGAAAAATTATTTAACAAAGATGATATTCCATTGCAGCCAAACAAGGTGACAGAAGAAAATCAAGTGGGAGATTTGAATCTGGGTACTCATGCTGATCCCAAAATTGTAAAATTATATAAAAGAGTCCCAGAAGAATACAAAAAAAAATATTTGAAGTTGTTTCAATCTTACAAAGATGTATTTACTTGGTCCTATCAGGACCTAAAAACTTTTGATGTTAATATAATGCAACATAAAATCCCTTTGAGGGAAGGTGCAAAGCCTTATAAGCAGAAGCTAAGACAGATAAATCCTCTGCTGCTTCCCTCTATTGAAAAAGAAGTCAAAAAGCTATTGAAAGCTAAAATAATTGTGCCATTGAGATATTCTGAGTGGGTAGCAAACCTTGTTCCTGTTCGAAAGAAGAATGGAGAAATAAGGCTGTGTGTGGATTTCAGGAATTTGAATAGAGCATCTCTCAAAGATAATGATCCACTGCCTAAGATGGACCACATCCTGCAGAAAGTAGTGGGAGCGTCCAGAATGTCAATGATGGATGGTTTTTCTGGTTATAATCAGGTGGCTGTTTTCCCAGAGGATCAGAAGAAAACTGCATTCACTACACCATGGGGAACCTTTATGTATTCCAAGATGCCATTTGGATTAATTAATGCAGGAGCTACTTTTCAGAGGGCAATGGATATAGCCTTTGTTGGGGAGCGGGACAAGTTTTTGGTGGTATATCTCGATGGCATTACAGTGTTTTCGAAGAATGATGATGAACATATTGAGCATTTAAGAAGAACTTTTGAAAAGTGTAGAAGGTATGGCCTGTCCCTCAACCCTCAAAAGTCTTTATTTGCATTAGATGAGGGAAAAATCTTAGGGAAAATTATAGCTAAAGACGGTGTAAAAATAGACCCTAAGAGGGTGGAAGTAATAAACAACATTCCTCTACCCAGGAATAAGAAGGAGGTGCAGGTGTTTTTAGGCCGAATTAATTTTTTGAGAAGGTTCATTCCTAACTATGCCGAGATAGTTAGACATATAACTAATATGTTGAAAAAGGAGAATGAAGTAAAATGGTCTCAGGAGTTTAGAGATGCATTCAAAGGATAAAATAGGCATTCGCTGAAGCCCCTGTGCTAGCTGGACCAGATTATAAAAAGCCATTTATGATATTCTCATTTGCTTCGCCTCATACAATTGCTGGAGTACTATTGCAGAAAAATGAAGAGGGATATGAACAACCTATAGCCTTCTTCAGTCAGGTGCTTTATGATGCTGAATTGAAGTATAATATATTGGAGAAGCAGGCATATGCCCTCGTAAAGTCACTAAAGCTTTTAGAACATATGTCTTGCAATCTCATATTACTGCCTATGTCCCCACAACAGCTGTCAAAGACATTCTTGTTCAGGGAGATAGCGAGGGTAAAAGAGGAAGATGGATTGCAAAAATACAAGAATATGATTTGGATGTAAGGCCCACTAAGCTGATTAGAGGACAGGGACTTGCTAAGATGTTATTTGAATCAAATCATCAAGCTTTGGGCATTAATTTATCTATGATAGCAAATGAAGGATCCGAAAAAGAAGAAGAACAGCAAGGGCTGGAGATGGCCACTCAAAAGATACATATGAAATATCTAACTAGTCCTTGGTATAAAGAAATAGTTGAATATCTTTTAACACTTAGCTGTCCTCCAAGTTGTGATAAGATAAAATACAGAGCTGTAAGGATGAAATCTCAGAAATATATAATTTCCAATGGACAACTCTATTGGAGAGACCCTCTAGGTATATTACTGTTATGCCTCACAGAAAATGAAGTGCAGAATGTAATGACAGAATTTCATGAAGGAATTTGTGGAGGACATTACAGTTGGAAGGCTACAACTCATAAAATCTTGAGGGCTGGTTTTTACTGGCCAAAACTGTACTCAGATGCTTTTGCTTGGGTCAGAGCATGTGACAAGTGCCAAAGATTTGCAGAAAGACAGAAATTAGCAGCTTTGCCCTTGATTCCTATTCATGTGAATGAACCATTTCAAAAATGGGGATTAGACTTTATAGGAGAGATACATCCTCCATCAAGTGGCCAATATAAATGGATACTAACGGCCACAGACTATTTCACGAAATGGGTGGAAGCCATACCTACCAGAAATTCTACAGATGCCGTAATAATGAGGTTTATAGAGGAAAATATCATATCTAGGTTTGGCTGCCCTGCTAGAATTGTAACTGACAATGCGCAGGCTTTCAAGTATGCCAGGTTTGTAAATTTCTGCCAAAGGTATAACATTACATTAACTCACTCCACAGCTTACTATCCACAGGGGAATGGCTTAGCAGAGTCTTCTAATAAAACCCTGGTGAGGGCCCTGAAGAAAACAATAAGTGAAAATCAGAAGAATTGGGATTCTCAATTAAAGTTTGCTCTATGGGCGAATAGAATAACGAGCAAGAGAGAAACAGGGAAGTCACCCTATGAGCTGGTGTATGGGCGAGCTGTTGTGTTTCCTCTGCAATTGGCATTACCAGTGGCACGCTTCATGCAGGAAAGTCAGGAAGAACCAGATGATATGATCAGAAGAATAAACCAATTGGTGGAATTAGAGGAAACACGAGACCAGGTAAATAAGAGGCTGGTAGAGTATCAGGAAAAAATGAAGAATATTTTTGATCGCCATGCAAAAGATAGGAATTTCCAAGTTGGAGACCTGGTTCTTAGGTGGGATGTTCGAAGAGCAGAGAAGGGCAAGCATGCAAAGTTTGATCCACTGTGGTTCGGCCCATTCAAAATCATGAATCTAGGGAGAAATAACACTTTCATGTTAGAAAACCTACAGGGTGATCTGCTGGACGCCCCTGTGAATGGACAATTCCTTAAACACTACTTTCAGTACTGACTCAAGCAGACCAGGCTTGATGTATTTTAATGTATATGATGTTTGTAAGTGTGATTTCAATTTTGAATGTAAATAATATAAATAAGTTGATAATTTTTTAGGAAAAGCAAAGGGATCGTAGAATGAAATTCACGCACAAGAGGGTCTGAGGTCTGCGCGTTCTCGGCATGCCTGAGGACAAACATTTCGTCCCTAGATGGAGCCAATGTTGTATAAAATCAGCCCCTACATTTAATTCCAGCTAGGGTCCCCTTTTTCTTCCTTATCGTTGTCGTTTCCCGAGCCGGAAATACATTAAAAAAAGGCTAAAATCTGCTTTCAAAAGTTATATAAGGCCTAGCTCCTTTCTCCCCTAGCTCCGTGCCTCCTTTCATCCATATAGCCGAGCGTTGCCCCTTAGAGCGTTTATCGCAAATCGCATGATCGCGCTATCGCATTTTCCCCCCATCGCAAAAGCGCAGTTTCCCGTTCATGTCATTTTCCAGCATCGCATTTTTCGTTTTTGCGATCTGCACTCTACCGGTCACGCTCATCGCAGAACGCAGAGCGCAGTTTCGTGTTACTCCATCGTTTCCCCGATCGCACTTTCTCCACTTGCGACTTTGCGATGTGCGCTCCGCGTCCCACCTCCAAAGGCCTTTGCTCCATTGTTTTGTTATGTTTTCCTTCGTAACTCCCGCGAAAGTTAATTTTTGTGTTTTCACGCTGTTAGCATTTTTCCGCCATTTTCCTTCATCTGCTCACGTGTCATTCGTTTTTCCCTCCATTATTCGCATGTTTTAGTTATGTGTTACGGTTCAGTGTTTTTGTTTGATGTCTTTGCCTTGTGCACTTATCGTCATCTCGCTGTATTACTTCATCTTCACTTCCCATTCCTCTGCTGTTCCTCTATGTTTTTCGCCATCCCGCGTCATCTCACCATCCTCACAAATCTGTGCCACCACTTCCAGTAACCTCACTACGTCCACTCTCTCTGTGCTTAGTTTTATTCAACAGGCTTTTGTTTTTGCAGGAACTTGTTGTGGGAACGAAATTGGAGGAAAGGATCTAGGAGTCACTATGATGTGACCACCATTAAAGAAAAATACTTCGATCTATAGAACTCTCCAGAGAAAATCAAAAGGCACACTTGGGCAGATGAAAACATTAATGCAACAGTAGATTATTAATGAAGGAGCAATGAATTCTGTGTCCGGCATGAAAAAGGTTTCAAATTTAAATTCAAAACCTATAGATCGAAAGTATCACGTACAAAAGCAGGCGCCTCAAGGTTTTATTGCCGCAGTTCTTCCTCCTCCAGCAAAGAGCCGAATATCTACATATTTTATTATTTATGTCTTATTTATAAGCGGATTTTCATTTCCAGCATTCATTTCCGGAAATAAGTCGTAAAGTACAGTCATTTATGTTCAGTCATTCATAGTGTGGGTGCGAATGTTTTCCGCCATCTGATTCAAAATAATTCATTAAATGTTTTCCATCTACCTCCTTCTCTAGAATTCTCTATCCCTTCTATAAAAGCTGAAAAGAAAGACATTGTAAGGGTTCCAGATTTCTATCAGCAAACTGTGCAGTGAAAAGGCTTTTGTATACATTTTGCAATATTTCAGTATGAAGGTTCAGAGCCCGTAGGGTCTCAGTGAGGAGGAGTTATAACTGTAATGAGGATTCTGGTCTTTGGTATCTCGCAGTATGTAATTTCTCTTATGTGTTAATACAATATCTCATTTCATCCTATTTATATTCTTGTATCATGTTCTAGAATGCGAGTGGCTCACTAGTTTGCAGTAAGGATTCATCCTTGTCGGTGCCCTTTCTGGAATTAGTCAAGCGCTTTAAATAGGCCTAGTCATGATATAATGTTCCATGTTCATCTTTTCCATATTTTCTGCCATATTAGTTACTTGAGGAAGGTGATTTTAAAACGCCATTGTCATATAAGGATTCATAAATTAATATGCCCTTATGTGGTTCTGTTGTGTATCTGGGTATCAGTCTCATGTTAACTAATATCTTCTCTATGTTTCCTCACTGCACTCACTTCCTGATATTTGATTTCTGTGATATATTATTTGAATTGGCCCTCTTTACAGTAAGTTGTCTCTTAACTATCTGATTCCTTTGTATTGGAGTTTTACATGATGTCCCTACACTATTCTTATCTTTGTGTCAGCTTCTGAGTGAGTTTGGTCCCATTCAAAACTTATTTCCTTGTTCAAACAAGAGATAGTAAGTGAGCTCTTGGACTGACAATCCAAACTATATGAAGGACTCCTTGCTATATTAAGATGTCCTAGGCACTGGTCTATGGAAACTCTAGACTGTCTCTAGGGGGTGACAAAATTGTCCACAACACTCCCAATGTGTTTCTCCTCCCTTATGATACATGTGGGGCTTCTGCTGATATATGGTTGAAACATAATGGTCCTCAAGTGAGACCCAAGCCATCTCATCAAATCCAACAGCCATGGGGTGCCTCCCTAAGAAGCTCGAGCTCTCCAAATGGCTCCTTCCATTTGAAAGCAAATGGTGTAATATGGAAATCAAGGCTAGCCCATTTGTTTTTCTAAAATATGCAATGTGAGAAGTATGGGAAACCACACTCCCTATGGGCATCCTAAAATCTTGTGCTACTCCTTTAATGATGCTTCCCATGTCCAACGTTCTACTAGCAGAATATGGAAGCATAACCCTGTGAGAGCAAGGAGGTGGAACATAGCTCCACACATGGAAACAATGCAGGGAATCACTGGTCTGCCAAAATATGTAGTGCAACAAGTGTCCTTCCAGCCAATTTTTTTCTATCACATTCATCCTGCAAGATGAAATCATGAAAACATAACTTGGTGCCAATGGTGCACACCGAAAATCCTGTGGCTTTCCCCACAATCCACCAACAAGATGGCCATCATAATTGCTGCAATGGACCATAAGTACAAAAAAAAAAAAATTGCAAGAAGGAAATATCCTCCTTGATATGATATGCTACTCAAAAGGATAAGAGAGTGCAAAAAATAAAGCAAATAGTTACCTCCCTCATCATGTACTCCGGTCTTTGAGCTGAAATGGCTCAAGCGAAAATTCTCCCTAACTGCAACAGAGTAGGGAAGTGGTTGTGCCAACCATATCATCATCTCTCAGGTTGTGCATCTATCCATATGCTGATGTACATCCATTAGGATTCCCTCCCAAGTGGACTCCTCCATCAACAAAGAGTATGCATAAGAATGCATGAAAGGAGAATCCATAAATGCTGCATGTAGGTGTCCTTCCTTGTGCTTGTGGACCCAAGACAAGAAGATCAAGATATAGCAAGGGATGCTGCCATCCATTACTCCCTGATCCTCATCTCATACATGCCTCCAATGTACATCACTTGTGAAGTGGTTTTGGAAACACTTCAACAAGTAAACCCAACTCTGAAGTGACAGCGTTGCTGGCCTGTAAAGTAGGGCCGCTGCCATATCAAAGCTCAACTCTTTGACATGGATCTTGTCAAAGGCTCTACTCATCATGTTGCTGCACATATAGAGTCCCTCTCATAAAGAAGGTACTACTTTTTCATCTAAGGCCAAGGAGAAATCCCTTTGCACTATGCTAGTGCCTCCTCCTGCTCCTTCAACATCTGAATATAATCTGAGCAACAAGAATGTTTGCTGCTCCTCCATACTCCCACCATAATGAATCTGTGAAGGTATCAAAATGAGTGGTAAGAAGAATACCATCTCATCATAATGCACCCATGCTCCTCTCTGCCCCATGGTGTAAGTATCCTGCCAATCCTCTTCCTCCTCCATATCCCATGAAAAAGGATAGGTCCTATGCCGGCCAAACTCTCTCAAGAGTAGCCAATGCAACATTTCCTCTTGCTTCCCTGTATTATAAATTTGAAAAAGGCTCACCATCCTCTTGCATCCCATCCACATCCACTCAAATCCTTGTGGATGTCCCTCTTCATCTTGCATCTTGGTATCCTCCCAACAAGGGCTACCATCTTCCTAAAACAAATTTTGGCCTTTGCATTTCATGGGACATTGAAATGCAAACTCTTCCCGGACAAAGTGTCTAAACCCCAACCCCAATGGTGGTGTACAACACATCAATGGTGTATGAAGGTGATGGTACATCGCAGTGAAGGTTTCCTTCTATAGACAATTAGCATGCATAGATATACAATCCTCCATAAGAAATAAAAACTTAGTCATACCTTGGAGAGTTTCAGAAGAATCTTGTGTTGCTGCAAGAGTCTCCTCCTCAATAATGCCGGATTCCTCAATTGCTGGAGATGAAGGTTTCTTCTCCATCACTATGAAAATGTTGGTATGTGCCTCTTCAGCTGGTGTTGAGGGCTCCTCCCTCCTTTGACCAAATATTTTGAACAATCTCTGAGAAAAATCAGCAAGAATAGAAACCCTTGCATGGTCCTAATGGCTGAACCACCAAGGCTTTGCTTCACCCTCAAGGTGCAGTGCTGCAAATTATACAGCCTCTCTGTCTACTACAGGATGTATCAGAAAGAAAGCCTCTATTTTCTTCACCCAGACCTCTACTGCACATGTGAGTGATCCATCAAAAGTGGACAATAGGAATATATTGCCTCTCATCATCCCATAGCTGTAGGGTCTTCTCTCTTCTTTCTACTGAATACATTGTGGAAAAGATAGAGTCTCTTGGAAGGCTCTAGGGTTTGCTCAGTTCTCAACAATATATTCACTTAGAATTTTGAATTCTAAGTGTTTATCATGCTCTATTTCTCCTCCATGGTGAGAGTAGGAAGTGCATGGTCCTTCCTCTTCTCTTTCTTCAGTCTTCTCAACCTCCTTGGAGAGGCCTTTGCTGGATCTAAAAATTGATGAGAGTAATCTCATCATCTTGATCTCTTCTTTCTCTAAAATTCAAACTTCCACAGGCTAGGCCGAGTTCGAAGCTCTGATACCACTGTAATATTCCTTTTTGGAATTTTCAAGAAAATGGTCCTCTAGGACGCTGTATAAGGAAGCCAATGTAAAAATAAGCTGAATCGGGACTTGGATCCATTTTTTCACCCTTCATACATTACTATTCCAGAATATGAGCCCAAAGAAATAACCTTAGGAAGGTTATTCAGATCCTCCAAACCTGTATATCGCAAACAATGCTCAAAAGGAAGAGCTACAACAATACATGAACTCTAACAAGTAAAGGCTATGAAATATCAGTACATGAGGTGCAAGAAGAGTGCATAGCCCTTATATTATGTGCAGCAGTAGATAGATATTCAATAACTTGAGGTAAGCCCTCTCAAGTTAGGCCAAAACAACCCCAAGACAATTATACATACAAAAGAGAAAGTACATAGCTACACAACACAACAAAAAGCTATGAATGCGCAGTATATGGTGAGAAATGACTAAAAACTGATATAATTACAATGATATAGCAATAACAGGCTCAAATAAAGTGGGGGAGAAATATCTCAATCCCAGAAAACAATACTACAACAATCCCCTAGAGGATTGGCCAAAATACACTAAATGGAAAAATGTCAGAGTTGGTGGGTAGCAACAGCAAATCAATAACAATACAAAATGGGAGAAGGATGGAAATGCTGCAAATGATGAAGAAACCTCCTCCAATGATCTTCCTAGTGAAATTCTACTCCCTTCATTGAAGATTACACTCTCCAATCCACAGTGTGAACCCCTCCTGCAAGTGCCCACTGGAAATAACATAATATAGGGAAGAGACTGTGTTTTGAATGAGATGAAACATATGGCCCAATGCCAAAATCTGAAAATAAGCTCCGGAATCTTCCTCACTAATCTCCCAGAGAAAGAATGAGCTCCTCCTCTGCAAAACTAGCTCCGAAAGTGGGTGATAGTGAATCCTCACTGCAACCCCCAGTAACTCAATGTTTCTGCAAAGCTGGAAAACACTGTAGCTGAATATGGTCACCTTGGCCTCAAGCTTAGATGTGAGGAGAATGAAGATCAGGTCCTCCAAACTGGATAGAGCAGAGCAAAATCAAATTCTTCAACATAATGAGCAATGGCTCTCCTTCCCTCTTTTATGCTAAGAGGAGGCTTCCTTGCCATGGACCCCACCCATTAGGGTTTCTCTCATCCAATAATGTCCCTCCTATGAAAACTGCATTGTCCCATTAGGTGACTCACTCCCTCCATGCAGCGCTGTTTGACTTGGTCAAACTGGACCTAGTCTTATTCTATTTTCCCCTTTTCACACTAGGAGATGAACAATAAGCCACTTAACTGACCCCTTTGTACATTTGGAGTGTTTATTATGCTTCTTCATGGGCTCCCTTACCCATTTTATTCATTTTATAAAAAGGAAAGAAAAATTAATGTTCCAATTAACTTAATGAAAATTTTGGAACATTACAGTCCTCCCCTCCCAAAGATTGCTTGTCCTCAAGCAAGTGCAAGGGTAGACTGATTATTCTCCTCCTCTCATGCAGCACCCATGTATGATGGTATCCTCCAAGAAATAGGATGCTATCATATCAATAAAGCTCCCACAATGCCTCTCCTCAGCATGTAAATTAGCTATCAAGCTATCATCATGAGGAAGTGAGGTGCTCAAGAGAGTGGAAAAGTGTTGTCTAGAGGTCCTCCCAAGGTATGGAGTTTGAAATATGTTGGGAGACATCCTCCCCATGTGTATCCTCCATCCCCAAGCAATCAACCACACAAAATGAGTCACCTTCCAACTAGGCAACTCTGGGAAATCATCCTCCACCTTGAGTCCATGTAGAATGGGTGGGCTGAAAATCTGATCTTGGTAAGCTTCATAGCCTACCCCATGCTTTCCTCTTCTCCACTTATGATGAGTGTGGAGTGAAAGTTGAAGTTGGGCTGCAATACTGTTGCCCTCAAGTGGCAAGATGGGGTCTATATCTCCAAGGATCTCTCCATCAGTGCTGTAAATCAAGCTGGCCCAAATCATCTCATATGTGATGAGTTGGAAGTCATCATCATATGGTATCCAACCAATCATATGGTTCACCTCATGGAGAAACAAAATTTTTTTCATGGTGACCATATCCTCTTCCATACTCCCCTTAGAGCATGTACTGCAAAAAGTATGGAGGCCTCCTCCCCCAAAGAACACATCCTCCCAATGTGTTTCTCCTCCCTTATGATACATGTGGGGCTGCTGCTGATATATGGCTGAAACATAATGGTCCTCAAGTGAGACCCAAGCCATCTCATCAAATCCAACACCCATGGGGTGCCTCCCCAAAAATCTCGAGCTCTCCAAATGGCTCCTCCCATTCGAAAGAAAATGGTGTAATATGGCAATCAAGGCTGGCCCATTTGTTTTTCTGAAACATGCAATGTGAGAAGTATGGGAAACCACACTCCCTATGGTCATCCTCAACTCTTGTGCTACTCCTCCAATGATGCTTCCCATGTCCAACGTTCTACTAGCAGAATATGGAAGCAAAACCTGTGAGAGCAAGGAGGTGAAACATAGCTCCACACATGGAACCAATGCAGGGCATCACTGGCCTGCCAAAATATATAGTGAAAAAAGTGTCCTTCCAACCACTTTTTTGCTTCCACATTCATCCTACAAAATGAAATCATGAAAACATAACTTGGTGCCAATGGTGCACACCAAAAATCCTGTGGCTTTCCCCCACAATCCACCAACAATATGGCGATCATAATTGCTGCAATGGACCATAAGTACAACAAAACATAATGTGCAATAAGGAAAGATCCTCCTTAATATGATATGCTACTCAAAAGGATAAGAGAGTGCAAAAAATAAAGCAAATAGTTACCTCCCTCATCATGTACTCCGGTCTTTGAGCTGAAATGGCTCAAGTGAAAATTCTCCCTGACTGCAACAAAGTAGGGAAGTGGTTGTGCCAACCAATCATCAACTATTGGGCTTTGCATCTATCCATATGCTGATATACATCCATTAGGATTCCCTCCCAAGTGGACTCCTCCATCAACAAAGAGTATGCATAAGAATGCATGAAAGGAGAATCCATAAATGCTGCATGTAGGTGTCCCTCCTTGTGCTTGTGGACCCAAGCCAAGAAGATCAAGATATAGCAATGGATGCTGCCATCCATTAATCCCTCATCCTCATCTCCTACATGCCTCCAATGTACATCAATTGTGAAGTGGTTTTGGAAACACTTCAACAAGTAAACCCAACTCTGAAGTGACAGCGCTGCTGGCCTGTAAAGTAGGGCCATTGTCATCTCAAAGCTCAACTATTTGACATGGATCTTGTCAAAGGCTTTACTCATCATGTTGTTGCACATATAGAGTCCCTCCCATAAAGAAGGTACTACTTAGGCATCTAAGGCCAAGGAGAAATCCCTTTGCACTATGCTAGTGCCTCCTCTTGCTCCTGCAACATCTGAATATAATCTGAGCAACAAGAATGTTTGTTGCTCCTTCATACTCCCACCATAATGAATCTGTGAAGGTAGCACAATGAGTGGTAAGAAGAATACCATCTCATCATAATGCACCCATGCTCCTCTCTACCCCATGGTGTAAGTATCCTGCCAGTCCTCTTCCTCCTCCATATCCCATGAAAAAGGATAGGTCCTATGCCGGCCAAACTCTCTCAAGAGTAGCCAACGTAGCATTGCCTCTTGATGCCCTGTATCATAAATTTGCAAAAGGTTCACCATCCTCTTGCCTCCCATCCACATCCACTCAACTCCTTGTGGATGTCCCTCTTCATCTTGCATCTTGGTATCCTCCCAACAAGGGCTACCATCTTCCTAAAACAGATTTTGGCCTTTGCATTTCATGGGACATTGAAATGAAAACTCTTCCAGGACAAAGTGTCTAAACCCCAACTCCAATGGTGGTGCACAACACGTCAATGGTGTATTAAGGTGATGGCACAACGCAGTGAAGGTTTCCTTCTCTAGACAATTAGCATGCATAGATATACAATCCTCCATAAGAAATAAAAACTTAGGCATACCTTGGAGAGTTTCGGAAGAATATTGTGTTGCTGCAAGAGTCTACTCCTCAATAATGTCAGATGCCTCAATTGCTGGAGATGAAGGTTGCTTCTCCATCACTATTACAACACTGGTATGTTCCTCTTCAGCTGGTGGTGAGGGCTCCTCCCTCCTTTGACCAAATCTTCTAATCAATCTCTGAGAAAAATCAGTAAGAGTAGAAACCCTTGCATGGTCCCAATGGCTGAACCACCAAGTCTTTGCTTCACCCTCAAGGTGCAGTGCTGTAACTTATATAGCCTCTCTATCTACTACAAGATGTAGCAGAAAGAAAGCCTCTATTTTCTTCACCCAGACCTCTGCTGCACATGTGAGTGATCCATCGAAAGTGGACAATAGGAATCTATTGCCTCTCATCATCCCATAGTTGTGGGGTCTTATCTCTTCTTTCTACTGAATACATTGTGGAAAAGATAGAGTCTCTTGGAAGTCTTTAGGGTTTTCTCGGTACTCAGAAATATCCTCACTTAGAATTTCGAATTCCAAGTGTTTCTCATGCTATATTTCTCCTCCATGGTGAGAGTAGGAAGTGCATGGTCCTTCCTCTTCTCTTTCTTCAGTCTTCTCAACCTCCTTGGAGAGGCCTTTGCTGGATCTAAAAATTGATGAGAGTAATGCCATCCTCTACATCATCTTTATCTCTTCTGTCTCTGAAATTCGAACTTCCATAGGCTGGGCCAAGTTCGAAGCTCTGATACCACTGTAATATTCCTTTTTGGAATTTTCGGGAAAATGGTCCTCTAGGATGCTGTATAAGGAAGCCAATGTGAAAATAAGCTAAACCGGGACTTGGATCCCTTTTTTCACCCTTCATACATTACTGTTTTAGAAGATGAGCCCAAAGAAATAACTTAGGAAGGTTATTCAGATCCTCCAAACCTGTATGTCCCAAACAATGCTCAAAAGGAAGAGATATAGAAATACATGAACTCTAACAAGTAACGGCTATGAAATATCAGTAAATGAGGTGAAATAAGAGTGCATAGCCCTTATATTATGTGCAGAAACAAATAGATATACAAGAACTTGAGGTAAGCCCTCTCAAGTTAGGCAAAAACAGCCCCAAGACAATTGTACATACAAAAGAGAAAGTACACAGCTACACAACCCAACAACAAGCAATGACTGTGCAGTCTATGGTGAGAAATGAATGCAAATTGATATAAGTACAATTATATAGAAATAACAAGCTCAAATAAAGTGGGGGAGCAAGATCTGAACCCCATAAAACAATACTACAACAATCCCCTAAAGGATTGGCCAAAATACACTAAATGGAAAAATGTCAGAGTTGGTGGGTAGCAACAGCAACTCAATAACAATAAAAAATGGGAGAAGGATGGAAATGCAGAAAATGATGAAGAAACATCCTCTAATGATCTTCCAAGTGAAAGGCTACTCCCTTCACTGAAGATTACACTCTCCAATCCACAGTGTGAACCCCTCCTGCAAGTGCCCACTGGAAATAACGCAATATAGGGAAGAGACTGCACAGTGAATGAGATGAAACATATGGCCCAATGCCAAAATCTGAAAATAAGCTCTGGAATATTCCTCACTGATATCCCAGAGAAATAATGAGCTCCTCCTCTGCAAAACTAGCTCCAGAAGTGGGTGATAGTGAATCCTCACTACAACCCCCAGCAACTCAACGTTTCTGCAAAGCTGGAAAATGCTGTAGCTGAAGATGGTCACCTTGGCCTCAAGCCTGGATGTGAAGAGAATGAAGATCAGGTCCTCCAAAGCTTCCCAATTAAGGAGAGGAAACTTCTAAACTGAAATCTCCCTTGTGCTAAGTAGCACAAGCTATCCCAATTGCACAAATGGAGAGAGTAGAGAAAAATCAAATTCTTCAACATAATGAGCAATGGCTCTCCTTCCCTCTTTTATGCCAAGAGGAGGCTTCCTTGCCATGGACCCCACCCATTAGGGTTTCTCTCATCCAATAATATCCCTCCTATGAAAACTGCGATGTCCCACTAGGTGACTCACTCCCTCCATGCAGTGCTGTTTGACTTGGTCAAACTGGACCTAGTCTTCTTCTATTTTCCCCTTTTCACACTAGGAGATGAACAATAAGCCACTTAAGTGACCCCTTTTCACATTTGGAGTGTTTATTATGCTTCTTCATGGGCTCCCTTACCCATTTTATTCATTTTATAAAAAGGAAAGTAAAATCAATGTTCCAATTAACTTAATGAAAATTTTGGAACATTACAGTATGAACTGCAGGTTGATAAAGTAGCCCCTAGGAGTTGCAACATTCTTGGTGCAATACCAGGGCTCACCAACATGGCACCACTCAGGAGTCACCATGTGGCACAAATGACGCAAGGATGATGTCAACACGATTATGTGGTAGTCCCTTGGGGTTCAGGCTAGGGGACACATTCAACAATATTTTCTTGTATATTTGGTTTTCGATGAATATTCAAAAAATTGTGTAGAAGTCGAGATTCTGGGCTAGTCGTCCTTGGGCCAACCGAAGGCAAATACCAACACAGAGTAGTGAGTGCATGACAACCTCTAACCTATAACCACCCGACTTAAATTGGAAAAATTGTGCCAAGGGCTCATGTTTTTTTAAGTTTTTTAGTGTTAATAAATTCGGTGAAAAATCATAATTTATTATTGTAGTTAGGCAAATGGAAAATAAAAGAAAGCTCGCAGTGCTCTGATATCATTTAGCCTCTGACTTGATAGCAACTTGGTCATAGCTCTAGGTCATATGGTGTAAAGCACTATTGTATAAGAATTTCAGTAAGTCAATAGATGACACTAGCAGTTAGGGGAGATTTAATAGCAACACCAGTATGATAAGAGATATGTTTGGTTTTTTTCCAAATTTGGGGTTGTGCCAAAATTAGAAAGGCTCTGCTACAACCTGTAAAATACCATAATTGCAATGTTGGGTACTTTAACTAAGATTTTCTCATAGAGATAACAAAGGAAAGATTTTGGAGTAATTGAGCACATCAAGAGAACATTCCAAAAGAAAAAAAAGTTAATGAGATTAAATCCTTTGTTAAGTGAAATTTAAGGGCAAGTAAACAAAAGCTCATGAACTAAAAATATTAGTCCAAATTTCTTTATAAGTAGAGCCAAACAACCAAGTTGGTGGTTGTTGGTGAAATGAGATGCATAATGCTAGTATGTATCGGGGGTGGATCATAGATCATATTTGGTATGTGAAATCTATTTTAGAGATGCAAATATTGCATTGGTGATATTGGTGATATAATATTTAATGGTGTTTTGGTGCATTAAATAATGATTTTTTTTACGGTGAAATCAGAAATTGTTGAGGATGATTCGATGGTGAATTTTTCAGTGATCATAGATAACTGAAGGTGTTTTTGAAGAAAATATTTAATTAGTTTATAGATAAGGTGGATCATAGATCATATTTGGTATGTGAAATCTATTTTAGAGATGCAAATATTGCATTGGTGATATTGGTGATATAATATTTAATGGTGTTTTGGTGCATTAAATAATGATTTTTTTACGGCGAAATCAGAAATTGTTGAGGGTGATTCGATGGTGAATTTTTCAGTGATCATAGATAATTGAAGGTGTTTTTGAAGAAAATATTTAATTATTTTATAGAGAAGGTGGTCAACATTATTTGAGTTTAAAAATGGATGAAAGATGAAATAGGGAGGTTAAGTAGTGACAACTTGCAAATTGGGTGTTTGTATCTCCTTCCAGTAGTGAATGGTAAATAAAGTGGGGGAAACAATGCTTTTAGTGGTAGATGATAAATGAGTAGGGGTAGCAGTCCATCTGATCTGAAATTGTGAGAACAAAGTATTTCTTATACAGAGATTGACAGTAGGGGGTTTTTATTGGTTATTTCACCTTTAATAGAAAGGATGAAACCAGAAGCTTCTGGCCCACAAATTGGCTCTGCCTAAGGAAATATAATGTAAACACTTAAATAGATCCGATCAATGAAAGTATTTTTTTATGTGCAAATTATTCATTAATCAAAATTTTATGTGTGAATATGCCAGTTCAAGTATTCTGCAATGGAAGTAATGTGGTTTGAAGTGAAACTAATGAGTTTTGTTCACTATATAAGTCTGATTGGGAAAAGTGTACTTATGAAAAGTTATTGTTTAATGAAGCAAAATCTGAAATATAACAGCAAAAATGCACAACATAACAGTAAGCATTTGTTTAAGCAGTTCACCCCTCTCTTGGGCTACCTCTGCTGGGTCCAAAAGCCTCTAAATAGGCTTTTCCCTCTTTCATTAATGCTCAAATTAAGAATTACACTATGTAGAAAGCCTCAAAAGGAAAAATTAGCTACAAATTCAGAAACAGAGGACTGAAATCAGTATAAATCGACTATTCATTCACCTCCAATGGATGAGTATAGTCCAACACAGCTGATCTTTCAATAGGCCCTGGTGGCTCCACAACCAAAATCACTGATAAAATCACTGATAGAGCGCCCTGATGGCTCTACAACCTGTCCCAACAGTGCCAGAATGCTTCAATACCCCAAAATCAAAAAACATTTCGTCCCAAATGGACTTCCCTAGCCAAAGTTATGGCTAACTGAAGTTTTGCCCAGTGTCACCTAGAAAAACTCCACTAAATGTGGAGAACTGGAGTTAACTCCAGTTAAATATAGTAATGGCACCAATTTTAGCGGTGCGCTCCACCAAAAGTCAGACGGTTAAGGTTAAATTAAATGCTAGGTGGACGGGGTCACATGGACCACCGTCCAACCCGTCGTTTTATTTGTTAAAAAAAACAGTTGGTTGTTTAAACCACAACTGTAATGTTAGCCGGAAATACCGCCTGTTCACATGATAAATGGTGGTGATAAACGTTATCTTTTGCGCGTCGATGAGTTTGCCAAGGTTCCGAGCAAGCGGTTCTATGGAGAAGGGGGCTGGTCCTTCGGGGCTGGCCCCCTTTCAGGCCCGCCCAAACAAACCACAACATTTAAATATAATTATGTTGCCATGTTATAACAAGAACCAAAGCCATGGTCTAATGGTTAATCCACTTGGTTGTGTCTGCCCTGACCCGGGGTCGATTCCTGCCGCGTCCGAAACAATTTTGATATGCCCATTTCGATTGAATCTTGGGGCTACGTGGTGGCCTCCGGGCTAGCCACGTGGTGCCCTTTCATTGGCTGCCTGTGGAATATTCCGAAAAATATTTTATGGAATATTCTGTGGAATATTATTTTTTTAATACAAATATTTTTTATAAAGTCAAATTTGGCCATCCTTTTACTGAAATTGGCAAAATTCAAAGCTAAATATCTTTCTCATACGACGTCGGTTTTCAGTGCCATTCACGTCTATAGGATCGTTTTTCTGAGCTCTTTCTAGTCGTTCTAGTTCGGACCAATTCTGAACAACTTCATTTTTGAGCATTTTTTTACAAGAGACTTGATCTCCTGATCACCATTTCAGTGGTAGATGATAAATGAACACAAATAAAAGTTCTTTTCAATGGTAGTTGATAAGTCTTCAAGTGGAAACTTGTTGGGTAGTGATGTAATAGCAAGTTGTAGCTTTTGTTTTCCAAAGTAATAAAAATACAATTGATGAATTTATATATGTTGCATATGCCTATGCCAATGATTATAATGTTATATTTTACATGATTGAGTTTTGATGTTGATTACATGATTGGAAGTGATTGAAAATCATAATTTGTTGGGAGTTGTATAATTTGGACATACTAGATTCACCCTTATTCACATTGTTTCTGAATAGTGTCTTGGTTTCCATTGTTTCTAACCTGAGTTACCATAATTAATTAAAGATAAATATAATTAATTAATATTGTACTAATTGAATTTGGTTAACTATATATAATAAGTAATATCAATTTAATATTAATAAAAATAAATATATTAATAAATTAACACTTTATAAATATATATAATAATTATGAATTATTGTATAAATATATTTATAAAAAATTCATAATTAATGTAATAATATATCACATGTATAACCAATGAGACCATAAACCACTCAAAATTACAAAATGATTTATATTTAAGATATGAGTTTATAGACAATATATTAGTTTTATGAGAAAGTTTTAATGTCTCATAAAATTAGGACTACTATTTAATTTGCAATGAATTCCCATGTATATAAAAATATATGGAAAAGCTAACCCAATCATAACTCGATGGTGAAACAATTCAATGTGGTGGATTCAATCCACGTGGTGACAACTGTATCTATCAAAGAGACTTCATAGTATAAGGAAACCCTTCACATGCATGAGAATTCACAGTATGAGATGAATAAACTCAAGGTGTAAAGGTCCAATAGCGCATTGGAGACAATGTCCAAGGAATGGAGGGTGAATTTTTTTTACAGGTATAAACTTGTATTTTAGGTATGGGATGGTATTGTAGACAATTTTTGGACTCAAATTGGTAGCTAATGTATCGAGCCTGCTCATACAATGAACTTTTTGTAAGGAATGATAATCCATTTTGATCAATTTACCGAATATAGATGTTAAAAAAAACTAATTTCTTTTTCATTCAGTTTTTAGTAGATACAACATAGTCTGCTTAGTTTATCTAACGTTCTCTTATCGCAAATAAGTTAATTTTTTTCTAATTTATAAAAAAAGCTAAAAATATTTAAAATTTCAAAATTTTATATGAAAACATGTCCAAGGTTTTGAAGTGCTTCTATTTCTTATTAATCACTAATTACAGGAAGAATTAAAATTTGAAATCCAATTAGTTGAACATTAACTATGAGAAAGTGAAATAGAAATTTGAAATTCAAGACATGAATAGTAGTAAATTGTTCATTTATCTCTATAATTTATTTCAAATAAATTAGTCATAATCTAGACAATACAAAGGTTTAGATCAAATTTTTTGATTATCACTATTAAAAAAAAATATTGAACTTCACTAGAGTATAATATTTGGGCCTTATCACAAGGTTTCAAATTAACATTATGTCGAATTATGTAAATTAAAAGAGAATGAGATTTAAATATATCTATAGCTTGAAAAATAGAAAATGAAAACAAAATTAACATTATGTTTTCAATAATAGTTTGAAAGTTTCTATGGTGTGATTTTTGAGTTGGGGAATTCAAAATCTCCACAGTATCCATTTTTATGTCTACCTTTCCTGTCTAAAGCAAGATCCATCATCAGGACAAACCCTGTCAAGAAGAAAGGAGGATTGATGAAATGAATATAAGATGGAGTGAAAAAGAGAAATGAAGTGAAACCAGGAACAAACCAACCATTACCAATGTATAAAAAAGATTAATATAATTTACATAATGTAAAATTATTTTATATTTAATTATTATTAATTATGATTAATTAATTAATATTGAGGCCATTCATTAATTAATTGATTTATTAGAGGAAATTTTTTTAATAGAATGTAATTTTTGGTTAAGTAATGTTAATGTTTGAAAATATATGATTAATATATAATGCACGATAGATATTTAAATTAATGGTCTAAAAAAATGATTAATAATAGAAATTGATGATGAATACTATATTTCAAAGATTAATATTTATAAATTATGTTTATATTAAAATATTACTATTATTACTAATATTATTAATATTAATTATAATATCAATTAAGAATAGTAAATTATTACTAATAATACTAGATAATTAATATTAATAATAAAGTCATATATTCTAATTCTTATTATCAAATTAGATAAATAGTAATATATTCTTATTCTAATTATTAAATTAAATAAATAGTGTAGGTTTAATATGCTCGTTGATTTTAGGAGATTTATTTCAGAATAATATTAAGGGGGCGAGAGTGGAGGTTTTTACAAAGCTATGGTGCAGTAGGAAGCAAGGTGAGATGGAGGGGTGACATGAAGTATCCATAGGGTTATTAATGCACATAAAGGAGGACAATATGGGGGAGAAAGAAGGCTACAAAATTCTAGAGACATAAGAGGACATAAGAGGAGGAGAAAGAAGGCTAGGGGTTGACCTAGGGCAAGGGGAAGGGGTAGGTCGGGGAGTGGGAGAGAGAGAAGCACTGTCCCTGTTGAGATTTCTCAAATATTTAAATAACTCATAATATGTAAAATCAAAATAAAATCTAATCAAATTTTCCAACCGTGTGATATTTCTGAGATGTTTAAAAAAATCGTATGTAAAATCAAAATAAAATCTAATCAAATTTTCCAATTAATATCCAAAAATTGAGAAATTGAACAAAAATGCAAAACACACTCATTTCCATTCACCACACCACCAAACTATTACATATAAGAGCATCACAAAGCCATCCAACTATTACATATATGGGAGTAGATCATGGTTATAAAAAATATCAATTTATATAGTTTAAAATTGAAAATTAGTTTTATGAGTTAATCTTTTTCCAACTTATAAAAAAGCTAAAAATATTTAAAATCTCAAGATTTTATAAGAAAACATGTCCAAAGTTTAGAAGTGCTTTTATTTCTTATTAATCACTAATTACAGGTAGAATTAAAATTTGAAATCCAATTAGTTTCATTAACTATTAGAAAGCGAAATTGAAATTTGAAATTCAATTCATGAACAATAGTAAATTATTTATTTATGTCCATATTTTATTTCAAATAAATACAAAGATTTACATCAAAATTTTAAATTATCAATTATTAAAAAAATATCAAACATCACTAGAGTACAATATTTCAATATTTGGGCCTTATTACAAAGCTTCAAACATATTCCTTGAAACTCAATGTGAGTGGATGGAAAAAAAACCTTATTCCCAACTATTTAAACTATACCCTAAACAGAAGTACACCTAAAACTTAATCAACCAACTATGAATTATTATTTAGATGTATAGTGCAGAATTATATAAATTAAAAGATAAACTTAATCAACCAACTATGAATTATTATTTAGATGTATAGTGCAGAATTATATAAATTAAAAGATAAACTTAATCAACCAACTATAAATTATTATCTAGATGTATAGTTGAGAATTATGTAAATTAAAAAATAATAAGATTTAAATATTTGAGAGTGCAAGCTTCTGTGATCCATAACATATTAGATTAAAAATCTTTCGGGAAATCACATGAGAATTTTGGAACCGACGCGTTTCGAACTACCAACTGTAGTTCATCATCAGGATAATGAAGAATGGCTGATCAGACACACCTATTTATACCATGAGGAGAGAAGCAACGGTCAAATCCAAGGACGGTTAAAGTCAAAATTAACTAGTCAAAAATAAAAATAAAAATAAAAACAGAAAACATAACAAACCCACCCTTAAAAATACTAGTCAAAACTAAAAATAATATAAAACCAAAACCAAAAACTAAAATGACCCCAAAATATAAATAAATAAATAGATAAAAATAAAATAAAAACATAAATCCAATAAAAGTCAAAGTCCTCATAAACAAAATTAATCTATAAAACAATAACGTTCAATTAGGATAAAAATAAATAAATAATTAATTAAATTAAATATAAAATAAAATAATAAATATAAAAGAATAAATAAATAAAATAATCAATAAGTAAACTAATAAATAAAATACTTCGATGCTGTTTCAGCATTGAAAGCTGAGCATCTGGAGGAATCGACTAAAAGAAAGCAAGTTAAGAAGTTCGAAAAGTCCCTTCGTAGCTCGGAGCAGGCTAATCTTTCCAGCGGTTCCCGTAGCAGAGTTAGCAGGGAACAGGTCTCGGCTTTACGTGGGCTGATTGACTCCCATCATGAGTCTATTAACTCGGCTGTGATTAATAGAGGTTCTTCTCTTTCTCATTCGTCATCAATGAACAACGAGTCCCTGGATTCCTTGGTTAATTCGCATGGTGGTCTCTACGATTCTGGTTCTGAGGTTGAGATCTTTCAATCCCAGATTGGAGGAGCGGGTTGTTCGAATGACGGTGTTTCTCCTGTAACAATGGTGCAACCTGTTTATGGAATGGATGAATCTAGCTGCTGTTATCCCTCGCAAAGTTCAAAAACTGTGGTTCTCAACGCAATTTCTGGTAAATCCTTGAACCACACCGCAGATGGTTCCTCCGGGATTGAGAGCTCTCGTAATAACGGTGTCTCTGCGCTTTTCAATGGGATGGGTTGCAGCTTTTCTTCTCCGCGGCATAAATCTTTGGAGAACAACGCAAATTTAGACTCGTTGAGAGCTTTAAGCCCCACTGCAGATGGTTCCTCCGCGATCAAAACCGAAGGATCTCAGGATGACAGCGTCTCATTGCCGTGGTCCTCTTTTGGCAGCACGAACAGGTTTGGTCCTTCTTCATTTTTGAGTATTGGTAAAACCTTTAATGTCGTTGGTAGGTTTGGTAATAGTGATACATCGAACCCCAGCGCAGATATTAGTCCTATTACTAAAAATAGTACCCTTGATAAGAATATTAATAGTTGTAATAACAATATTAACACCATTAATAATCACAATATAAATAATAAAATTAACAATAACAATATTCCAAATGATATACACAGAGATAATAAGAATAATACTAATTCTAATTATATTGATGATATAAACAATAATGATATTTTTAATATTAATATTAATATTAGCAAACATAATAACATTAATAACTATAATAATATTAATATTAATAGGGTGATTAACAAAGATAATAATATTATTATTAATAAAGTTAACAATACTTGTAAGAATAATACCATTAGTGATAGTAATAATAATAATAATATTGGTAAGAATAATTATAACAATAATATTAATATTAGTAATAATAATATTAATAATATCTTTAGTAGTAATAACAATAAAAATAATAATTATAGTCATAAATATAATAAAAAAGTTATTAATCTCTCTAGATTCTCTTTTGATTCCTCGGTTTTTTCTTTATTAGGTAAGGGCCTTAATTTCGCTCTTGCTCCTAGAAAAATTCCTCGTGATGATATTATTTGTAGTATAGAATATGGTATTAAAGGTTTATCAGAAAGCTTGCAAGATGTCATTAGGCAGGATTGTGCTGTGGCTCTTAGGAAAGCTAAGCCTCCGAGGAGCAATGTTAGCAAAGCTGAATTTATGGCTCTTAAAGCCCTTAATCAAAACCCTGATATTGTTGTCCTCAAGGCTGATAAGGGTGGCGCTTCTGTAATCTTGAATAAGGAAGATTATAAAGCTAAGATGCTTGACCATCTCTGTAATAGTGGGAGTTATAAGAAGCTTTCTAAGAACCCGATTAATAAAGTCTCGAAGATTGTGGCCAGTGCTATTAAATCGAGTTGCACTGTGGGTTCCTTTAGCTCAAAGCTTATTGAAAGCAATCCTGTCACCCCTAGGATTTATGGGCTTCCTAAGATTCATAAAGAGGGTGTTCCTATTAGACCCATTGTTAATACTATTGGTGGGCCCACTTATCTCCTAGCTAATTATTTAGCCCGAAAGCTTAAGCCTCTTGTTGGTCAGACAGATTCTTTCGTGAAAGATTCTGCTTCTTTTGTTCAAGAGTTAAAAAGCTGGGTTTGTGAGCCTAATGACTCTATGGTTAGTTTTGATGTTGTGTCTCTCTACACGAACATTCCTATCATGGAGGCAGTAGAAGTTATCAGGCGTATCACTGATCCTGATACCGCTAATTTAGTGGAAATTTGCCTCACTTCTACCTTTTTTAGTTTTGAAGGAGAGTTTTATGAGCAAACCTGTGGTGTCGCTATGGGTTCCCCGCTCTCGCCAGTAGTGGCCAATCTATTTATGGAAGATTTTGAATCGAGAGCTTTAGCGTCTGCTCCCTTAAATCCCAAGATTTGGAAGCGGTTTGTAGATGATACTTTCATCAATTGGTCTCATGGGCAGAAAGAATTGAAGGCATTTCATCAGCACTTGAATAATCAATCGGATTCCATTAAGTTCACTATGGAATTGGAGAATGAGGGGAGCCTTCCTTTCCTTGATGTTCTCATCTCTAGAAATAATAATGGCTCTTTCTCGCATCGTGTTTTTCGGAAAAAGACGCACACAGAGCAGTATCTTCACTCTGATTCTCATCATTTTCCTGCTCAGAAAATTGGAGTCCTAAACACTTTAGCTACGAGAGCTCTTAGAATTTCTGATGATGATCATTTAGATGAGGAAAAGGCCCATCTCCTTAAGGTCTTCGAAGAAAATGGGTATAATAGGAGTCAGGGGTTGAAGGCTTTCATGAAGGCGAGCAAAGGTCCTAGGCATAAATTGTTGATGGAGGATGTTATTGGTAAAGTTCATTTACCTTTTATTCAAGGTACTACTGACAAGATCGCTCGGATTTTAAGGAAGCATAAGATCTCGTCTTCTTTTAAACCTTTAAACACCATTCGGAGCTCCCTTAAATCGGTTAAGGACAAGTTGGACCCTAGAAGCATGAAAGGTGTTTATTTGATCCCGTGCTCTTGTGGGACTCCCTACATTGGTGAAACTGGTCGATCGATTAATAAGAGGATCCAAGAGCATTCTGCGGATATTAGACTTGGTAGAACCAAGTCCTCAGCGCTAGCAGAACATACAGAGAAGACGAAGCATCATATTTGTTTGGAAGACGCTAGAGTCCTTGCTAGGGTGGATCATTTCCATCACCGAAAATTTAGGGAGGCGTTAGAGATTGAGAAGAGGCCTTGTACGTTGAATAGGGATGATGGATGGAAGGTTAGCAGGTGCTGGATTCCATCTCTTGACTCCTTGTAAAGATCCCTTTATATTTTTATCCTATTATTATTAGTATATGATTTGATATTTATAATTTATTATTCTTGTTCAAGTTTTGATTTTATTTATTAATTTTATTTATTAATGTTTTTCTTTATTAATTTTTGGTTATTTCCTTATTTTTATATTTTTAAAATATTTTATATATATATATATATATATATATATATATATTTTATTATTATTTATTTATTTATTTTTATTATTATTATAATTATTATTATTTATTTATTTATTTTCATTTTATTTTTATTATATATATATATATATATATATATTTATTTATTTTTATTTTTATTTTTATTTTTTATTTTTTATTTTTATTTTTATTTTTATTTTTATTTAACTCAAAAATTTTATTTCTAATTTTATGTATTTATTAGGATTTTATTTTTGGTAATTTATTTTTGGTAATTTATTTATTTGTTTACTTATTTTTATTTATTTATTTATTTTATTTTATATATAATTTAATTCAATTATTTAATTAGTTATTTGTTTATTTTATGTATTTGTCAGTATTTTATTTATTAGTTTACTTATTGATTATTTATTTATTTATTATTTTATATTTATTATTTTATTTTATATTTAATTTAATTAATTATTTATTTATTTTTATCCTAATTGAACGTTATTGTTTTATAGATTAATTTCGTTTATGAGGACTTTGACTTTTATTGGATTTATGTTTTTATTTTATTTTTATCTATTTATTTATTTATATTTTGGGGTCATTTTAGTTTTGGTTTTGGTTTTATATTATTTTTAGTTTTGACTAGTATTTTTAAGGGTGGGTTTGTTATGTTTTCTGTTTTTATTTCTATTTTTATTTTTGACTAGTTAATTTTGATTTTAACCGTCCTTGGATTTGACCGTTGCTTCTCTCCTCATGGTATAAATAGGTGTGTCTGATCAGCCATTCTTCATTATCCTGATGATGAACTACATTTGGTAGTTCGAAACGCGTCGGTCCTAAAATTCTCATGTGATTTCCCAAAAGATTTTTAATCTAAAATTTAAATATATTTATAGTTTAAAAAGTAAAAACAAAATTAACATTAGATTTTCTTTAAATAAATCATGATGAATCCTAATATGTGAAATTAAAATAAAATCTGATCCAATTTCCAATTAATATCCAAGAGTTAGAGAAATTAAACCAGAATGCAAATCTATGGTGAGAAAGTGACTTACTCAAAATACTGCACCACAACGCTCTATTGTATTCACTACACCACCAAATTATCACATATATAAGAGTATCACAAAGCCAAGCCATAAACTATTACATATATATATACAAGAGTAGATTATGGTTGGAGAAATTCCTAAAATATAGGAACTGCCAACTAACCAAGAAAGTCTAATTAAGACCAACAGTTTTAACAACACACAACGGGTATTAATTATAGGAGAATATTCTAAAGATTTCTCCATTATTACAACATAGAAGGCATCACCAACGAAGGAAAACGAAGAAAAGGCATGGTGGCCTGTAAATCCACCGAGGTATTATTACATTGGAAAGCTGCTGCTCAGCTTTGGAAAAGCAGAGAGCGGAACTTTCCTTGGAATCGTCAATCCAGATGCTTCCTTCATATCCAACTGGGACGGATCACCATCGAGTCTCCAATCAAAAGTGTGTAACAACTGAGCCAATGCAAGCTGAACCGTAGGAATAGCCATGGATGCCCCTGGGCATCCTCTCCTTCCTGCACCGAACGGTATCATATTGAAATTTGATGGATCTGTTACATTCACATGTTCGTCTTCCATGAATCTCTCCGGCTTGAATTCAGAAGCATCTGCTCCCCACACCTTAGGATCCCTTCCTATGGCCCACACATTCACCATCAACATTGTTTTCTTAGGGATAAAGTATCCTCCTACCGTCACAGACTCTGCAGATTCATGAGGAATCGCTAAGGGCGCTGCTGGGTATAGTCGCAGAGTCTCTTTCACCACACAGTGGAGGTATTTCATGTTTGCTACATCGGACTCCTTTACAATCCAGTGTTGGCCAACGACCGATTCGATTTCCTCTTTCAATTTCTTCATTGCACGGGGATGTCTTAGCAGCTCGCTCATTGCCCATTCTAACGAAATTGAAATTCTATCCAACCCAGCGCCGAACAAGTCCTGCACGAATACAAATCCAATTAGTGCAACAACAACAACAACAACAAAAATGATTACTCACTGAGTGAAGGTTAAGAACGAGTGTCGAGGCATACAAGCACAACAGCCTTGATGGTTTCCCGTGTAATTTTGGTGTTGGTCTCAGCCATGTGGAGCAGCACATCCACGAAGTCTTGAACATGACGCGGCTCTGCATCTTTCTCTTTCACATTAACATTAACATGGTCGTCTATTATTTTCTCCGCAAATTCATCGAACGTTTTATGAATATTCTTCATACGCCGCTTGATACCTTGCAAATCAAAGCAATCCAAATATGGAATGAAGTCTCCAATGTTGAACTCTCCCACTGTAGCTGTCAACTCTGCCATGAGGGCTTTAAACCCTTTGAAATCGCCACCCAAATCATCGTCAGAAAACTTCCTCCCCGCCAGTATTCGCCAAACAATATTGGAGGTGAGAGTAGAGAGGGCCTTGGTCACATTCACGCCCATTCTTCCCTTCTCACTCTCCTCCCATATTGATTGGATCATCGCAAACACCTCTTCTTCTCGCACGCTCTTGAACGACTCGATTCTTTTGGCGGTCAGTAGTTCTAACACACATATTTTTCTCATTTGCCTCCAGTGGTCTCCATAAGGAGCGAAGACCACATCTTTAGAGTCGGAAAACATTAGTTTCCCAGCGGCTGTTGGAGGTCGGCTGGCAAAAATCAAGTCATGAGTTTTGAGAAACTGTTTGGCTACCTCAGAAGAAGAAACGACGACGGTAGGAACAGAGCCCAAACGGAGAAAGAGAATAGGACCATATTTGTCCGCCAGACCTCTAAGAGAACGGTGAGCGGGGAGTATTAATTGGTGGAGATTTCCTATGATGGGCCATGCATACGGTCCTGGTGGCAGCGTGGCAGTAGTACAGCTACTTCTTCTCTTCATGTGCAGAAACCATATCATGAAGAAAGACCAGAGTAGACACAGAACAGTTGCTCCTCCATCAGCGACTGTGAATGTCGCAGGTAGAGACAGACGCAAATTATGAAAACCCATATCACACAAACCCTTCCTCAGCACTAAGAACTAAGCACTGAACTCTATGTTTGGAAAGGGATAAGGTCTACAGCTATTTATAGCACTCAGCTCAATTTGGGAATCCTGAATTTATGAGTGGTTCCATCTGAAGTTTGGCATTCATTCGTCGTCAGTTTACCTTTCCATAAAGCGCCAACTCAGCGAATCTTTAATTCCATAAAATTCCAAAAACTAGGAAAGCACGTCTGACTCATTTCAAATACTTTCTTGTCCTCCTTATCTCGGATTTATACTTTTAATAAGACAAGATCCCATTTTTATCTTATTTAATTGTAAGAATTTCATTGCAACCCTAGCCGGTCTCCACGTATATTTTTAATAAGATAAGATCAAATTTTTGTCTTATTTGTGTCTATTTCATTGCAGCCCTAGCCCTTTACACGTATACTTTCAATCTTTCAGTAAGTGGGTTCAAACATTGCAATGAAATTATCTAAGACGTATATTTTTAATAAGATAAGATCGATTTTTTATTTTATTTAATTGTAATAATTTCATTGCAACCCTAGTAGCAGTCTCCACGTATATTTTTAATAAGATAAGTTTACTGTTTTTTATCTTAATTTCATTGCAGCCTAGCCCTAGCCCTTTCGACGTATACTTCTAATAAGCTCAGATCGAATTTTTAACTTATTTAATTGTGAGATTCTCATTGCAACCCTTCCACGTATATTTCTAATAAGATAAGATCAAATTTTTATCGTATTTAATTGTGTTAATTTCATTCCAACCCTAGCCCGTCTTATTGTTATTCCTTGACAAAAATCTTATTGTAAATCTTGTTGTAGCTAACAAATAGAGATGTTGCTTATTTATGTTAATTTGCAACATTCGTGCATTTTCGTGAGAGTGTCCAAGATGTTTTATAGGTAGGTTGTCCAAATAGAAAGAAATAATTTTGGTTTTCCTCTCATAGGGTTTTGGTTATTTGGCCCATTCTACAAGAAAATATATGTTTCCTTCAGTTAGTGAAAAATACATTTGTTCGGCTATGGGGAAAATGAGAGAAGTGTTGCAGATTATAGGGGATGAGATTAAGAAGGATTTGAGATGTTGAAACTATTGAAAATTTTGTTTTGGTGGAAGTTTTCTTTCTTATGTGGAGAAAATATATAAAGAATGCTATTCTATGTTTGGGAATTGTGGCCAACCTGCACTTTTTTCAATTGTATACTGTGTTGTGGAAAGACTTCTCTATGGTGACAAGACCAAATGATTGTTAGAAAAACACCTCTGAGTGTGTGTAGTCTCACATACAAATCATAATTGATATCATGAAGTTTACACAACATTTGAGTGAAAGAAAAAGCCTTCTCTTCTTCATATTTGTTGCAGTTTGTTTTATGGTGCATCTATAAGCTGCAATAGTCAGTGCACAAAAATTCTGAAGAAAATTAATTATTTATACACACCATAAATTTAAACAGTAGAAACACCATAATGCCACTACACAACACAAGCTTTATTACATTTTTCTACAATCTTTGAAATGGAATCTCCATGCACAGACTTTAGGGCCAAGAGCCATAGGTATATGTTTCCTTTCGAATTTATAGCAAAATATACTTTAGGAACTCTTAAAACTATAGGAAACTTTAGAACTTTAAGAAGGCATTCAATAGTTAAGTAATCCACCATTGATACTATACATGAGCTTCGAGTGTTGGTTGGTAGTTTGAATTCTATAGAATCCTCCTCCCAAGAAAACACCTTCAATGTTGTTTATGAGCTTCTGATTTTGGTTAGCAATTTGACTTATATATATAATCCTTCTCCAGCAAATATGAATAAGGGATTCAGAACTTGACTCCATGTTGACACATTTCATTTCCCAAATAAAAATGTGTTACAAATCCTGGCAGCCCAAATCAACCTAAGCATTGGTTTTGAAGGAACCATATGGTGATTATGTGTGGATCTAGACTCCACTTCCAATGAATTATCACGAATAGAAAGTATTGGAGTTGAGGTGAGAACATGAATCTTTGATTGTTCATCTTGACTTGTGGTTTTTTAGGTGAAATGGTTATCATTTGTATTAAAATGAGGTTTTGGTTGCACCATACAGTGAACTAATACAAATAAAAATTGAAATGTTTGATATCAAGGCTTCAAAAAGACCCAAAATTAGTAATTTATTTATTTAGACAAGGTGTAGATATTTTCAGTCCCTGTGTGTGTGGAGATCCAGGGGAAGATCTTGGAAAATGAAGGAATCCTTAGATTTTACAAGTAAGGTGTCATCCATTGACAAGGTTTATATCTCTGTATTTGTAAATATTCTTTTACACAATCAGAAAAAACCCTTTTTAATCTGTACTTTTCTGGTATATTCTAATTTTTATTTATCTTTCCAAAGGAAATGTATTGGGTATCCTTAGAATTTTCCCTTATGCAGCATTGCAGTTTATGACATATGAACAATATATCTAATATGTTTTAAATAATTTCCCTACCATGGGAAATGGACCTCTTGTGGATCTTCTAGGTGGATCAATTGCAATGTTGATCTTAACTAGGTCCTATTGTGGATCTGCTAGCTGATTTAAAATTCCATGTACTGCAAGAATTTTTAGTTCATGGAACACCCGCCATTGTTTTATCTAGGTGCATTATTATTCACAGTGTTCAGTTAGTGCTTTCTTGTGACATGATTTCTAGTGAAAGTTTAAGATTATTGGAAAGTGAGTATTAAAATTGGACATTTAGTGTATGAAAAGTTATGATTTTTATCTTGGTGGAATGTCATTTAAAATGTTCCATATCATAAGATACTTTGTATAGCAATCATAATATTTTCGCAAACTAGCCAATAGTTTTGGCAGAGGCTTCATTTTTTGTTAGTTTTGTGTCATTGTGTTGGCAATTTAACTGGATTTTGCTTCGTTCCGAGTTTAATAATATTTTGTAATGTGTGGTGATGACTCTGCAAGGTCGAATTACTATATGTAATCTAGCAACTGCTAACACCAATCCAAAACAAACTATCGATCAGTCACAAAGGAAGCATTGCATTGGTGGCCTCTCATATGAGGCACTCATATCAATTTTTTTAGAGTATGGAGAAATAAGGAGGGTCTTATTGCATATGAAAAGAATAAAATCATATCCAGGTGATCTAGTTTTTGACTAAAAATGAAATTATTAAGTGGAAACTTTAGTTTCTTGTAATTTTGTCATCTGAAAGTTTTATATATATACTATATCTTGTTTGGAAATATAATTTTATATGTCTACTCTAAATATTTTTTTTTTAAAGAGGGATTTTGCATTTGTGGCATTTATATTTTTTTAAGAAAACAAGAGGGCTCTTGAGGATTCAAGTAGAAATGTTGATGTAAGGAACATAAATGTGAATTTTTTAATGGGCTTTGAGATTATTTTTTTGGGTAGTTTAAAGGAAAGACTTGACTTCTTTGGAAAATTATAGTTTGGAATATGTGTTAATTTTTTGACATGTAGGGAAGGTAAATTACAGTGAAACTTGTAGTTGAGGTTGAGAACTAGGAGAAATTTGTTTCAGAACCTACATCATCCTCTCAAGTAAAGTTGGGACCACAGGTACAACTAGGTTATGCAACAATGAATCCAAACTTTCCATCATATCCAAGGTCACAACTACCTCCTATTACACAAGTATATCCTACAGGGCTACCTTCTTATGCTCCATAATCTTCTTATGTTACACAACCTTTATATGGACCTACATTTACAGGAAAACCTGCATATACAGGGCTATTTGTTGCTCATGGAGCTGTAGCGCAAACGCAATACAACCCCACTATAAGCAATATACAACCTTTCAACCTCCATAGTCTAGCCAACCCAATTGCTTATAATACGTACCACAATTGCACCTATCCCTCCATACTATGGTACCTCATGAAGTCATTATTGATGACATGATGACCAAATATTGTCCTCATTATTAAGAATTAAGGCAGTTAACTATGGTCTCACTACTCGAAATTCTCATTTTACCAAAGAAATAATTGAAGTTCTATTTGAATTTTTGGCACTTCAAAATAGTCACTTTTTGGAGGTATGTATATTTGGGAAGGCCATGCTAGTCCCATGCACAATATCTCATGTTTAATCGATATGTTAAAATTTTAAACTAAATTTTCTTGCCCTACAAGATTTTCAATCTTTATAGTTAAGTTATAATGCCCATTTTATTTCTCTATATGCTATTGTAGTTATATATTAAATTTTGGGGGATTTAGAAGATTTACATTCCAGAGGTATGTATATTCCTCGAGCCCATGTGAGAATAGTGCACTATATTTCGTGTTGGATCAATCATGTTTAGTCTCTTTGTTGAATTTCCTACTCAACATGATTTTGATATGTAATCATCATAGCTGTTATAATGCCTATTTTCATCAATTTGTGCTATAGTTGTATATAATTTTTAAGTTCTTCACTGATTTGTCTCATATGCATTCTTGTATTAGAGGAGCCATAGAACTTGGAGACTTTGGGTTTGTACTTTGGTTAGTATCAAGTTTAAACAATCGGCTTTAATGTTATTTTTTAGGTGGTTGAGCATATTAATGATGCAGGAGCATTAGCTCTCAAGTTAAATTTTACTTTGTTTGATCAGAACTAAGGTTTTGACATTTTCCCAAGGAGGGGTCAAGTTGTAAATATTGTAAAGTTGTCTTCAAAAATGTTTAATTCTTAGCAAAGCATAGGTAGGGAATATTCTAGTTGACTTTTGTAAACATATCCATAGAAAAATGGGATACTTTGAGAGGATATTTTCTATTTATATTCAAAGATTAGGTAAGTCATAAATTAAATATAGGAAGGATTTTCTTTTAATAGAGCTTGTTACAGGTATATAGGAGTAGATTATGAGGGATGGATAAGCTCTGGAATATAATATATATTCATTGTGAGTTTCGAGAGAAATATAGAGTAGGAAGTAGAAAGTAAGCAAAGACTAATTTAAATGAAGAAATCGGGTCAAAGAGAGAGGCCAAAAGTAGAGTAGAGAGGAGAAGCCCGAGAGCAGGGAGGGTTCTGTGTAGAGGAGAGAAGTTCATGTAACGACATACCACACAAAGCCAGATTGTAAATAGATTTTTATATATTTTGTATCTGTACATTTATTTAATTAATGAGGAAATCAAATTCATTGTGACTGTGTGTCATTCCTTTTTCGTGATGAGTGATCTGTAACTGGAAAATATGGTTTATGTGTGATAAACCATTGTGAATGAATTCTAATTGAATGTATAAATCTTTCTGAGTGATAAAAGACTTAATGGTTGGGTAGAGTCTGTGTGATTCCAGTCTGGAGCAAGTGGATGTGTATGCAATTGAGGTAATTAGAGTATATTTGCAGTCGATGATTATAATGCTATTTTTCCCTCTATTTTAAGCTAAGACACATGCAAGATAGCAAGGATTAACACAAAGCATCAAAAGTGTAGGTTAAAACTTATTATGTAGTGTAATCTTTAGATTCTGATTATGCTAGTGTCGACTTCAGCAATGTGTTGCAGTGTGGGATTTTGTATTTGTTCATAAACATAGCTTGAGAAGTAAATTAATTTTATGGAGAATGCGATTATCAATCGATTGAATGTATGAGTGATCATTGTTTGTATTGGGCAATTAGAATGTAGAAATTGATCTCTACAAGATAATGGCTTATTTTTGGAGGTAACTCACATGTCTAGAGGTTTTATCTATGAAAATCAATTTGATTGTTGAATTGGTTCGTTCCTATGCATGGTGGAGTAACACTGTAGAAAGAAAGTGCAGTTACACAATTCAATCATGGAATGGGGAGTATCGAATGGACGAATCGATTTTTAAATTGATTTGTGGAGTTGGCACGTAGGGAAGAAAGTAAAAGGGCTTGATGGTCAATTTTCCGAAGTACATGGTGAAGAAATATTTTCAGATTTCGTTGAAAGGGAGTTGATTGACCATAAGGTCAATGTAGTAGGAAATCACTACTTGGAGAAGGATAACTCAGCTAGTTAACAAAGAGCAGTGATCTCTGGTTTTCTGAGGTTGATTATTATTAGAAGAAGGGCAATTTAAATCTCTGTGTGAAGACAAAATATATTGAATGAGCCATGTCATTCCCAATTTCTGGGTGTTGAGATGTTTCAAAGTGACTTTGAGAATCAAATATCGTGGATAGTTGTTAATATAACAACTAGGGTAAGGGGTTATGACTATAAGCTTGAGATTAAGGTCATGGAGTTGTGAGGCATTGTCATAAACAAAAGTGCATGTTTGATTGAAATGGAAGAGAAAAGAGTTCCTATGAGAATAGTTCATATTCATGATCAAAAGAGCACAAAGCGAAGTGCTAACAAAGTCAATGCAAAATCATTTGGCAACATAGGCAAAAGAAGGTTTGGAATGAGGGCTACGTAATCTATGTGCGGCATAACAACATTAAATAGATTATAGATTGTAAGTAGAGGATGTGAGCAGAGTATTAATGGTATAAATTTTAACTTAGATTAATACAAAACTGACTGTGAGAGCTTTCACCTGGAGGGTGCATCAATTAACCATGTGAAAATTAGGTCCTTATTCTAAAACAATTATATTTTTCTTCTATTGGAAGTTTGTTTGTCAAAACTGTGCCAATAAAACCTACAAGAATTTACAACGTTTTATAATTTAATTAGAGTTTTAGAATTTAGAATTTATAAATTTTTAAGGTTTAATTCTTTGAAGGGTGATAGTTTAGTGGAAGAGTGCCTACTTTACAAGTAGGTCGTTGGTGGTTTGATTCCCATTTTCCATAATATTCATAGGGAATGGTGATGATCATTGTATGTCCCTATATATGTATCAATAGTGAGGGTGTAAAATAGCCATCATCAAAAGTCATTTTTATATATGAAATGGTGATTTATAATGAACTTATACATATATATATATATATATATATATATATATATATATATATATATATATATATATATATATATATATATATATATATATATATGCATCAATACGAGGGTCATGAAAGGTCCATCACCATAAATAACTATTCTTTGGTATGAAATTGTGACACCATTATCTCCGCCCTTATAATCATTATTTGTGGTGAACTCCCAATGTCACCACAACATTTATACTGCGATGATGTGGGTTTTTACGACATTCACCTTTAAAGATGAACTCTATTTTTAATGCCACCTATGAGCTTATGGTGACATTTTTCATCCCTCACCAAAATATGAAAAGGTGATAGTCAACGAATGTCACCATATATATGGATAAATAATAAAGGCCATGAAATGTCCATCACCATAAATCATTGTTATTCATATGAAATGGTGGCGTTCACTATCTGTCATTATAATCATTATTCATGACAGACCTTGAATGTCATCACAATGCCTATACTTTTGGTGATGTTCATTTTTTGGTGACGATGTCCATTTTGACCATCAGTAATGAGCTTATGGTGATATTTTTCGACCCTCACTAATGACCTTTTTTTGTTGCAGTGTTGGAAATGTTTTAGTACATATTCCTATGGTTTTTAATGTTGTGATTATTTCACCTCATTGGTTATTTTTGGAAAGCATATGTCTTAGGAATTGTAGCCAAGACATCGGTGGATAAGTAAACAATTTTTTTATAATTGCAATGTCCCTTCCGTTATATCTTCTCTTTATTGTTTGATTGTATTTTGAACATTTATTTTGATTTTGTTTTCCCTTTTAACTATTAAATTTAAAATACTTGGTATCATGTCCATTGAAACAACAACGAAATATTGAAGATGAAATTAGTATTAAACAAAATTGATTGAAATCAATTTAGTTGTTTTGTGATAAAATGTTTTCATGAGTATTAGAAAAGTTTACTTTCATGTTGTTATTTTAGCACATGTTATTTATATACTTGAAAAAGTTCATGCATTAGCGAATTAAATGTTGTTGCAAATAAAACGACAAGTAGTAGACATCACACCTCATATTATTTGTTTTCACAAGTTATCTACAACTTAAAGATTTTTAGCATGCACCTAAGTTGGCACGATTGTACCTTAAGCTTTCCCTGAATGTTGAATAATAAGTTACTATGGTGTTATTTTCTATGGTGATATTTTATTTTCTTTGTATATATAGGTCATCTAGCCACATAAAGGCCACTATCGCCCAACTGAAGAAAACTTGTTCGAGTTTATTTCTTTTATGGGGGAAAATGGATTTGACATTGCTAATGTTGAGGTATATGTCGTATAAATATTTTATAGTCTATGTTAGTTTATATTCTAGTTTTTATCATCTTTCATGTCTTAGAATCTGCACCGTATATTCTTTTGTTTTCAAAAAAGGAACTCATAACTCAATATTGATTGTAAAAAGCAAGAATTGAAGAAAGAGAACAATAACACTAGAGCGACAAATGAAAAGAGAGAGAGAGAGAAGAGAATCGGTCTAGTGATACCCTTAGAGCCAATATCCTACATAAGACATACATAGAGATTGATGGTCAAGTCTTGAGAGTTGGTGAATTTACTTGCAGTGTTTTGGCAGCACAATGATAGCGTTTTGAAGTGATGAAACAAAATTTCATGTGTAAATTGTAGTGCAACCAATATTAAGTTGGAAACTCGTATTGTAATATTTGACATTTTATATAATATAATTTATGTGGTTGAAATTATTTATAGTTTATAAATAATTTATAAACTATAACGAACTTTATAATATAGTTTATCATTTATTAGAATCTTCACTTTATAATGAACATTTTATATAACTAGATAGTAGCTCTTCTCCTCTACACTTGAATTCCTACCTTCTCCATTATTTTCCAAGGTTTTTAGGCAATGTATGATAATTGTTAGAAAAAAGAAAGAAGCATTAATAAATATTGTTTATGCATCTATTTTTCAAAAAATGAGAAAGTTATGAGATGGTCAATGGTTGAATGATTAGGCGGAAATAAATGCAAGATAATCCCTCACAATTTTCACATTAGTAGTCCTTGCCTAGGCAAGACTTTAGAATCATGTTACATGACATTCTCAATTGATAAACACTGTTTAATTGTGCATTTTACTAAACAATTTGTAATTGAGTTGTGACATTCATTTAGTTGCATGTGCACATAATCTAAATATGATTTCAATAAGTCCTACCAAAATTACTACTTCCTAACTTGCTTACAAGATTTTGTGTTTTTAGGGAAAATATAAATTGTCAAACTTTGTCATATAAATATGAATACAATTGTGTTTTGTAAAACAATTTCATAGAATAAACATTTTAATATATATTAATCTATTTCATAGTACACTAATATGAGTTTAAATATTTCATAGTATGCTTTATATGTATCATGGTAGTAGCTTCTATATCCAAATTTTGTAACAACATAGTCAATAATTTCAATGGCTAGGACTACCCAACTCCCACTTGTTGAAGAAGTTAATGTACATGATTAATTTTTGAAATCAATCCAAACCATTTTTTTGATTATACTACCAAAAATATTCTACCATCATAGATCCATCTTAAGTACTGATCTAACATGAGCCTAGAGGGATCAAATTTCTTTAACGTCCAAAATTTTTAGAGTGAAAAATACAATGTGTTATTTTTCATTGTTTAAATTGTATTTGTGACTGCTAAATAGAGTATATATAGGACCAAACAAATGTTTTAACCATAAATTTTTTTTTTTTTTCATGACATATACATAATTAAAATATTTTACTTTACATGTATATCCATCACGCAAATTAAAATGGATTTTTATTATTAATATATTTTCAAGTACATGTGAATAATAATTTGTATTAAAATATTTTTTTTGTATACAACGATTAAAATATTTTATTTTAATATTGTTTTTATTGGCAACCCACATTGCATATTTTTTTTATATAGAATAGTTTTATTTTCTAGATATATAGGAAGTTCATATCGATATAAATTAGACAGATGGAGAGACAAAATTACACATCCCGTCATAGTGGGTTGTAAAATGAGCCTATAGGCTCAATCAAACTCAGTCTACTCAATCAAACTAAAGTGCATAATCTATGAAATTAGTGCATAATGAGACACCACTCTATGAAAGGAACAACCTCGGTAGGTTATAAAAAAACCAATTATACCAGTATTTCCTATGTTACTGCTTTACATCTCTTCCTTTGCAACATATGGTGCAATTTCTAGTATATGTTTAAATATTTCATAGTATGTTTTATATATATCATGGTAGTAGCTTCTATATGCAAATTTTGTAACAACATAGTCAATAATTTCAATGGTTAGGACTTCCCTACTCCCACTTGTTAAAGAAGGTTTAGTACATGATTAATGTTTGAAATCAATCCAAACCATTTTTCTGATTAGGCTACCAAAAATATTCTACCAGCATAGATCCATCTTAAGTACAGATCTAACATGCACGTGCAAACTTTTTAGAGTGAAAAACACTTTAACCATAAAAACTTATTTTTTTGATGGCATATACATAATTAAAATATTTTACTTAACATGTATATGCATCAAGAAAATTAAAATGGTTTTTTATTATTAATATATTTTCAGGTACATGTGAATATTAATTCGTATTAAAATATTTTGTTTATATAGAATGATTAAAATATTTTATTTTTATATTTTTTTTATTGATAATCGAGATTAAATATTTTTTTATGTACAATGATTTTTTTTTCTAGATATATAGGAAGTTGATATCGACATAAATTAGACAGATGGAAAGAAAAACTTACACATCCAGTCATAGTGGGTTGTAGAATAAACCTATATTAGGCTCAATCAAACTAAATCGGCTCAATCAAACTAAATGTGCTCAATCAAACTAAAGTAAAAAAAATTAAAATTTTCAAAAACCTACTCCCAAATAAAGCTATGTGTGTTATAATATTTATAATAATCTTACAAAATCAGAAAATCAAGTTCTTAAATCAGGAGATACATGGTGGAAAACTCTTGTTAATATAGTGAAATTGCAATAGTGAAAAACTATTAATAATAAAGAGAAGAGAAATATCCAAAATGGAATTGAAGAAGGACACAATTATCTAGTGAGAGAATTATTGCATAGAGAGATTGTACCACAACACTCACTTGTATACAAGAAGTCACTAAACTATTAAATATGTAGGGGAAGCGATTGTACCACAATACTCACTTGTATACAAGAAGTCACTAAACTATTAAATATGTAGGGGAAGCCACCAAACCATAGGAGCATCACCATACCACCAAAATATTAAATATATAGTTTGGTGGCCTGTAAATCCTCCGAGGTATTACATTGGAAAGCTACTGCTCAACGTTGGAAAAGCAAAGAGCAGAACTTTCCTTGGAATCGTCAATCCAGATGCTTCCTTCATATCCAACTGGGACAGATCACCGTCCACTCTCCAATCAAAAGTGTGTAACAACTGAGCCAATGCAAGCTAAACTGTAGGAATAGCCATGGATGCCCCTGGGCATCCTCTCCTTCCTGCATCGAATGGTATCATATTGAAATTTGATGGATCTGTTACATTCACATGTTCTTCTTCCATGAATCTCTCCGGCTTAAATTCAGAAGTATCTTCTCCCCACACCTTAGGATCCCTTCCTATGGCCCACACATTCACCATAAACATTGTTTTCTTGGGGATAAAGTATCCTCCTACTATCACAGACTCTGCAGATTCATGAGGAATCACTAAGGGCGCTGCTGGGTATAGTCGCAGAGTCTCTTTCACCACACAATGGAGGTATTTCGTGTTTGCTACATCGGACTCCTTTACAATCCATTGTTGGCCAATGACCGATTCGATTTCCTCTTTCAATTTCTTCATTGCACGGGGATGCCTGAGCAGCTCGCTCATTGCCCATTCTAACGAAATTAAAATTATATCCAAGCCAACGCCGAACAAGTCCTACACGAAGACAAATCTAATTAGTGCAACCAAAAAAAGAAATGAAGACTGACTGAAGTTTAAGAATGAGGGTCGAGGCATACAAGAAAAACAGCCTTGATTTTGGTGTTGGTGTCAGACATGTGGAGTAGCACATCCACGAAGTCTTGAAGATGATGCGGCTCTACCTCTTTCTCTTTCTCTTTCACATTAACATGGTCGTCTATTATTTTCTCCACAAATTCATCGAACGTTTTATGAATTTTCTTCATACGCCGCTTGATACCTTGAAAATCAAGGCAATCCAAATATCGAATGAAGTCTCCAATGTTGAACTCTCCCACTGTAGCTGTCAAATCTGCCATGAGGGCTTTAAACCCTTTGAAATCGCCACCCAAATAATCATCAGAAAACTTCCTCCCCCCCAGTATTCGCCAAAAAATATTGGAGGTGAGAGTAGAGAGGGCCTTGGTCACATTCACGCCCATTCTTCCCTTCTCACTCTCCTCCCATATTGATTGGATCATCGCAAACACCTCTTCCTCTTGCATGCTCTTGAACGACTTGATTCTTTTGGCGGTCAGTAGTTCTAACACACATATTTTTCTCATTTTCCTCCAGTGGTCTCCATAAGGAGCGAAGACCACATCTTTAGAGTCCAAAAACATTAGTTTCCCAGTGGCTGTTGGAGGTCGGCTGGCAAAAATCAAGTCATGAGTTTTGAGAAACTCTTTGGCTACCTCAGAAGAAGAAATGACGACGGTAGGAACAGAGCCCAAATGGAGAAAGAGAATGGGACCATATTTGTTCGCCAGACCTCTAAGAGAACGGTGAGCGGGGAGTATTAATTGGTGGAGATTTCCTATGATGGGCCATGCATAGGGTCTTGGTGGCAACGTGGCAGTAGTACAACTTCTTCTTCTCTTCATGTGCAAAAACCATATCATGAAGAAAGACCAGAGTAGACACATAATAGTTGTTGCGCCAAGCCCTCCATCAACGACTGTGAATGTCGCAGGGAAAGCACCTAGAGACAGACGTAAATTATGGAAAGCCATATCAAACATACCCTTCCTAAGCACTAAGCACTGAACTCTATGTTTGGAAAGGGAGAAGGTCTACAGCTATTTATAGAATCACATAATGCTCAAAAATCTAGATCACACAAACCCTTCCTAAGGCGCACTAAGCACTGAACGGTATGTGTGGAAAGCCAGATCACACAAATCCAAATTTTCACTATGTTTTAATAATTCCGATAGTTCTAAGTTTCGATGAAAATTGATCGTTGATCTAAACTGATCAACAATCGTCGGAATCTCGCATCGTAAATAAACATGCCAACCTTTGTTGGTCCATTCCTTTTACTCCGATTTCGATTGGCTCCTTTTCTTTTGAAACCCCCGATCCCTTAGTTTCTTCACAAAACCATAGCCCGCAATCGGGCGCTAAAACACCATAAAAACCCTTCCCAAAACATGAAATTTCCTTTGTATTTTATGTAAACCCCAATTTTCCTATGTTTTAAAAGAACTCGACAGTTCATTGGTTTGGTGAAATACCAGCCGTTGATCTAAGACCGATCAACGATAGTCGGAACATTGCATCAGAGTTTTTCATTTGAGCATATTTTAAAAGGTTATTTCCCCTCTCCGATTGGCGACCTTGCGATGGTTTCCTGACCGTAGATCTGTTCCACCATACCCAGATCTAACGGTCTATATCGCTCCATTCCAAAGCCCACCCCTTCGCCTTTGACCTTCGCAGTTAATTCCTGACCATCGATCTAGTTTTGAGATCGACGGATCTGATCAATCGCATCACAAATTTTCTTTGTGCCATGCCTCTCTTCCCGCCGATTGAAATATTGCGATTCAATATGGACCATCGAATCCACAAGAACCGACGGCCCAGATTAATAAAAACTTTGCCCCTTTTTCTCCGCTTTTATCCCACCAATTCATTACCGACCGTCGATCTCTCCAAAGATCTAATGGTTCACATGCAATCGCATCAGTGCTTTTCATTGTTGACTTCCCCTTACCACCGCCGATCACGATCTTCCTGTTGTCGACATTTATTGTCTACCCTAGAGATAGTCTAGAGCTGCCATAGACCAGTGCCTAGGACATCTTAGCATAGCAGGAGGCATATAATAAAGCTGGGTTGTCAATCCAAAGGCTCTCCTACTATCTCTTGTTTAAACAAGAAACTTGATTTAAAATGGGACCAGCAATTACAGAAACTGTCGCAGGGAAAGTAATGTTGCAGAGGCATAATGCAAAGCTCAAATATTAATGCATCAGACAGCTAAGAGACAATTTACTGCAAAGAGGGCCAGTTCAAATAATATGCCACAGAAGTCAAATATCAAAAAGTACATGTAGGGAAAGAAACATAAGAGGATATTAGTTAACTTTGGTCTGATACCCAGATACACAAAAGAACCACATATGGGCTTATCATTCTAAGAATCCATACATGACAATGGCGTTTTAAAAGCACCCTCCCAAAGCAACTAATATAGCAGAAAAGTGGATGAAATGAATATGAAACAATATATCATGCCTGAGCATATTTAAAGCGCTTGACTGATCCAAATATGGGCATCAACGAGGATGAATCCTTATCTAAAATCAGTGAGCCACTCGCATTCCAGTAACATGACACAAGAAGATGTATGAAATGGAAAATTGTATTAAACACATAAGGAAAAGTACATACTGTGAAATACCAAAGACCAGAATCCTCATTACAGATAGAACTCCTCCTCACTGAGACCCTACGGGCTCTGAGCCTCAATACCAAAGCTTTACAACAATTTCTACAAAAACGCTTTACACAGCACCATTTTCTGATAAAAACCTGGAACCCCCACAATGTTTTTCTTCTCCCCTTTTATAGAGGAAAGAGGAGAGCTGACTCATAAAAGAAGTAGGTGGAACAATTAACTATTTCATTGAAACAAAAAGGCGAGAAAATTCTCGCTCAAAGCGTTTGACGGCGCAGGAACGCTGTAAGTACTCTGTGGTTGCTCCATAACATAAATGTAGTAGGTGAAAGCTTCTTCAGGGATAAGACATGAAGAATAAAAAATTCCGCAATCTGTACCTCCCCGAGAGAAAAATATGCTGAAGTTAAACCTGAGGGATATGATTTTGATGCGCTAGTACTCTCTGTTTTCTGAATGCTAAATTGAAATTTAAGTTCTTCAATGCCAGGCACTGTATTCCTTGGATTTTTCGTTGATGTTGTATGCTGCGACAATTAATATCTCCACCTGTAAAAACTGCATTTTGAATTTCTCTGGAGGTTTCGACAGATCTTTATCCTTGCTTTATTTAATGTCGGTCATGTCATGACGGCTCCCGGATCTTTCTTCACAAGTTTTTCTCCTGAAAAAGGGATCCTGTTATGCGTCCTCGGCTTCTGTAGCGGAGGCGATGAAGCATGATAATTTTCTTCATTGTAAACCTGCAAAACCCACAACTTGTTAGAGAAAACGAGGCACAGGGATGGTGGATGCAGTGGAGATGACGGGGGTGACAGAGCGACGTAGTGGAATGGTGAAAGCATGAAGGGTGAGGATGAGAAATACAGTGGGGTGACAACGGACCGGTGGTCTGGAAGTCTATAACGTGAACATTAAAATATGACGTGTACAATGTCTTACGAATGACGGAGGAAAACACAATAGACACATGGGCGACGACGAGGATGTACGAAAGACAGACGGAAGTACGTCATGGAGGGAGACTCGGCCAACCAACAGATTATACAAATGGTTTGAACCACACGATCATAGGACGAGATAAACGGTCTGAAATGTGTTTAAAAGCGATGGCGTGGCGGGGCCGGGGCGATTAATATAGGAATTAAACCTTGCGCAGCTCCGAGGCATGACAGACGTCGGATGAAGCTCTTTGGATCGGACGGCCATGGCGTATTCCGCTGCATGTCCATTGACTGAACAATAGCGCGCGAAATGAAAGCGGTTTTGGGGCGTACCGGGGGACACCTGGCAAGCAGCGTATGGAATCGCTGCGTTTCACGGGAAACCGCCAGCCTTCGAAAGGCGGTGCGGAATATACAGGCTGGTTTGAGTGCCGGTTTTTAGGGGGCGGGGACCACAAGGACAGCGCACCACGGTACATTGATTTACATTCGATCGAACGGTCTAAAATATGCCCGATAGCCATATAAGGTAAGCACTTTTGTTTTGGCACATAGTCGAGCGCCCAGGTTTTATGAAGAACAGAACGGAGAGGCCAAGACCAAAGGGGCTATACTTTGAATACCCTGGGGCGCTAATTCTTAGGTCAACACAGTGTAACCTGGAGGCACCGAGTGGCGACGATATGCGGAAGATGAGTTCTCTAGGTTACGATGGGGAATTTTTAAAGATTTGGGAGGGGCTGATGGCTGAAATTTCAATGGTGGGGCTAACATATACAACATCGGCTCCATCTGGGGATGGCGCGTTCATACTTGGATGCGTCGAGAACCTACAGGCCTTTTGATCATCTCTCTGTGCAGACTATATCCTTCAGCCCCTCTTTTGCTGTCACTTCATGAATCATCAACATGCTCACCCTGTTTAAACAAAATTGCAGCAAAACTATTATACAGTATGGTACAATCAGGCTTGCTTTACCTGAATTAGAACTGGAAATAGGGCTTTAGAAATTAGCCGTTTACAGGGGCATCCAGTACATCACCCTGTAAATTCTCCAATATAAATGTGTTATTACCTCCCTGTTCCGCAATTTTGAATGGACTAAACCATAATGGATCGAATTTACCGTGCTTTCCTTTCTCAGCCCTCCGGACATCCCATCTGAGAACCAGATCACCAACCTGAAATTTTTTGTCTTTTGCATGCTGATAAAATATATTTTTCATTCTCTCTTGATACTCTGTTAATCTCTGGCTCACCTGGTTCCGTGTTTCCTCTAATTCCACCAATTGATTGATTCTTCTGACCATGCCATCTGGTTATTCCTGGATTTCCTGCATGAAACGTGCCACTGGTAAGGCCAGCTGCACAGGAAACACTGCTGCTCATCCATACACCAGCTCATAAGGAGATTTTCCAGTTGCTCTCTTTCTGGTTATTCTATTTTCCCATAGAGAAAACTTCAACTGGGAATCCCAATTCTTCTGGTTATCATTAATTATTTTCTTCAAGGCCCTCACCAGAGTTTTGTTGGAAGATTCTGCCAGACCATTCCCCTGTGGATAGTAAGCTGTGGAATGATTCAATGTAATATTATACTGCTGACATAAATTTACAAATTTTTCAGACTTGAAGGCTTGTGCATTATCAGTCACTATTCTAGCAGAACAGCCAAACCTGGATATGATGTTTTCCTCCATGAATTTGATGATTACAGTGTCTGTAGCATTCCTTGCAGGTATGGCTTCCACCCATTTTGTAAGGTAATCTGTGGTTGTTAATATCCATTTATGTTGGCCACTTGATGAGGGATGTATTTCTCCAATAAAATATATTCCCCATTGTTTAAATGGCTCATCTACATGAACTGGAATCAGGGGCAGAGCTGCTAATTTATGTTTCTCGGAAAACTTCTGACATTTATCACATGCTCTGACCCAAACAAAGACATCTCCAAATAATTTTGGCTAGTAGAAACCAGCCTTTGAGATTTTATGGGCTGTGGCCCTCCAGCTGTAATGACCTCCACAAATTCCTTCATGAAACTCCATCATTATACTTTCCACTTCATCTTCTGTGAGGCATAATAGTAGTATGCCTGAAGGATCTCTCCAATATAATTGACCATTAGCAACTATATACTTCTGTGATTTCAATCTTAAAGCCCTGTATTTTGCTTTATCACAGCTGGGTGGACAGCGGAGTGTCAAAATATATTCGACTATTTCTTTGTACCATGGGCTAGTGAGATATTTTATATGAACCTTGTGAGTAGCCATCTCCAGTCCTTGTTGTTCTTCTTCTTTTTCAGGCTCTTCATCCACTACCATGGAAAAGTTTATGCCTAAAGCTTGGTAATTTGATTCAGATAGAATATTAGCTAGCCCCTGCCCTTTAATTAGCTTAGTAGGTTTGATGTCCAGATCATATTCCTGTATTTTTTCAATCCATCTCCCCCTTTTTCCTTCATTGTCTCCCTAAATGAGAATGTCTTTAACAGCAGCAGTGGGGACATATGTAGTCATGTGAGACTGCAAAATATGCATTCTAAAGGCCTTGAGATATTTTACCAAGGCGTATGCCTGCTTCTCCAATATATTATATTTTAATTTAGCATCATGGAGCACCTGACTATAGAAAGCTATAGGCTGCTCAAATCCCTCTTCATTCTTCTGTAATAACACTCCAGCTACCGTGTGAGGTGAAGCAAATGAAAAGATCATAAATGGTTTTGCATAATCAGGTCCAGCCAGCACAGGAGCTTCAGCAAATGCCTGTTTTATTCTAGAGAATGCCTCTCTAGATTCCTGAGACCATTTTACTTCATTTTTATTTTTCAGCATATCATTTATGTGCCTAACTATCTCAGCATAGTTAGGGATAAATATTCTTAGAAAATTGATACGCCCCAAAAATACTTGCACTTCTTTTTTATTCCTGGGGAAAGGGATGCTATTTATGACTTCTACTCTTTTGGGATCTATCCTTACCCCATATTTAGTTACAATATGCCCCAAAAGTTTGCCTTCCTCTAAAGCAAATAAAGACTTTTGTGGGTTGAGAGAAAGGCCATACCTTCTGCATTTTTCAAAAGTTCTTCGTAAATGCTCAATATGCTCAGAATCATTCTTCGAAAACACCGTGATATCATCAAGATATACCACCAAAAATTTGTCCTGCTCTCCGACGAAAGCTATGTCCATCGCCCTCTGAAAGGTAGCTCCTGCATTAATTAACCCAAAGGGCATCCTAGCATACATGAATGTCCCCCATGGTGTGGTGAAAGCAGTCTTCTTTTGATCTTCTGGAAGCACAGCTACCTGATTGTAACCAGAAAAACCGTCCATCATTGACATTCTAGAGGCTCCCGCCACTTTCTGCAGGATGTGATCCATCTTAGGGAGTGGATAATTATCTTTTAAAGATGCTCTATTTAAATTCCTGAAATCCACACACAGCCTTATTTCCCCATTTTTCTTTCTGACAGGGACCAATTTTGCAACCCATTCTGAGTACCTTAATGGCACAATTATTTTGGTTTTCAATAACTTCTTGATTTCTTTTTCTATGGAGGGAAGTAGCAGAGGATTTATCTGTCTGAGCATCTGCTTATAAGGTTTTGCATTTTCCCTCAAAGGAATTTTGTGCTGCATTATATTAACATCAAAAGTTTTTAGGTCCTGATAGGACCACGCAAATACATCTTTATAAGATTGAAATAATTTCAAGTATTTTTCTTTATATTCCTCTGGGACTCTCTTGGATAGCTTTACAATTTTAGGCTCAACATTGGTACCCAGATTCAGATCTTCCATTTGATTTTCTTCTGTTACTTTATTCTGCTGCAAAGGGACATCATTTTTGTTAAACAATCTTTCTAGAGGCACCAGCCCTCTAGGTATAACATTCCCTTTCAACTGCAGCACCTTATTTCCTGCCATTTTCTCTTCCCATTTGTTTTCTGAAACATTCTCTGCCTCATCTTCTTCACAATCATCAATCTCCATGTTGGAGAATTCTCCCACTGTCTCCAGGAATTTCTTCATCTGTTCGTCATCTTCAAATACCTGCCAATGCTTAACATTATCTGGAATTGATGGTCTGTAACGTACCTCGATCTCATACCTCAAGAGAGGGTTTTGAGGAGGACGAAATGTACTGGAAGCTACAACAAGTGAATCTACCATTCTGTTCTGCTCCCTGGGCATGAACTGGATGTTAAATGATGAGAAGAAATTCTCCACCATGTCCCATACTTCATTTCTATATGCCCTCAGCTGTGGATGCTTAGTTTGACATTGATTTCTGACTTGCCTAACCACTAGCTCAGAATCTCCCAGAACTTTTAAGCTTTGAATACCCATGCTCCTGGCTGTTTGCAATCCTAACAACAATGCCTCATATTTAGCTACATTATTAGTAGCTTCGTATTCCAATTTAAAAGATAGTGGCACCCATTTTCCTGTAGGGGAGATTAATAATATTCCAGCCCCATTACCTTCTCTTGAATTGGCTCCATCAAAATGTAAAGTCCATACTCCTGCTTCACGGTCTTCTAAAGGCTGCTCAGTTTTGATTTGGCAGAAGGAAGGTTCATGAGAAAAATTTTGATCTTCTTCAAACATAAAACATGAAAAATCTCCTTCTTTTCTATAGACTGTTGAGTTTTCTGAGCTATCAGCCTTTGTCACCATCTTGACAAATCTGGTTTCTCTGTATAACCTCCTCTCCTGACCACCGAAAACAGGGATAGTGGCATATGTCAAATCCATTTTGAGTGACCCACCTATTTTTGTACCCCAAGACCTTAACAGCAGCATGCCAAAGCGGGCTGGGATATCATCCACCACAATGTCCATTACTACACTTTTTGCTGGAATTTGGGCCAAATTGACCACTAAATATTTAATCATCCCCAAGCATTTAACTCTTTTGGAATCAAATGAATATAGATCTTTATATGGACGTGTGATTTGTAGACCTAGTTGTTCCATGACTGACAAAGGCATAAGATTATGGGAAGCCCCATAATCTAACATACAATTGTGTAACAGCATGTCATGAATAACTAGAGACACATAGAAAGGAGGAGTAGAAGGGTCTATCTCCTCGACATGTGGGCCAAAAACTACCATGGGTCTTTCTTCTTGAAGATTCAGACTGTCTGGGATTATTGGTGCTTCAGGAGGAAGTAATAAAGAAGTAACTTGAGATTGATATGCAGGTTGTCTTAACAGTTCAGTCAAAGGGACTGGGATTTTGACTTTCTCAAGTTCTTTCTGCAAATTGAAAGCAGGAAGGGGATTTTCTACTACAACTTCTTTTGACTCTTTATTTTCAGCTGAAGATTTAACTTCTTTTGATACAGACTCAACATTAGGAGGGGTGACTACTTTTGAAGAAGAAGGAGCTTAATCATTGGACTGCATAGGTTTGTTTAGAGGACTCTTACCTTTATCTGTGACTTTTTTCGTTGTTGACTCCTTTTGAATAGGTGCTTCCTTTTGGGGAGGCTCTTCTTCATGTTCTTGAGTTCGGGTTCTCTTTCGGGAGGATCTGAGATCATATCTCCTATTGAAATGCGCTTGCATGAAATCATTAAACTATTTGCAGTAATGATCAATTTCTGAATCTTCTGTGTCTCTGATTTCTTCTTCTTCTTCTTGCAATGGGCATTCTATTTCATCATTATTCGAAAAAGCAAGATTTGCGTCTTGCAGTTCATAGGCAGCATCATCAGTGGGGTCATCAACTGGGCCTTCCAGGTACAATGGGTGTGGTACCTGATCTTGCTGCTCCTTTGTTTCCCTTGGCAATATTTGCAGAGGTGGCTTTTTATACTGAGGATTGTAACCTCTGTTTGGAGCATTATAAAATTCTTGAGGGTCGTGTTCTTGGCCTCCAGTTCTAGCTTGACCATATTTTTAATCATCTTGTTTATTTCCTCCATTTTATCTGAATATTTGTCCTGATTGGAAGTAGATACTTCCTCTCTGCCTCTTCTTCTGATATCTTGTTCAGTTTTTCCTTTTAATTTTCCAGTGGAGGCAAATTTTGCTTCCAACTCAAGTGCATCTGACTGAGCATCATCTAGGGTGGCAGGCTTTCTTTCCCTAAGGGAGAAACCGAAATCTGAATCAAAGGCTGCTATAAAAACCACTTTGGCAGCGTTCTGATGAGGCTTCATATCTGCAGGGAGATTTAGATATAACTTATTGAATCTCTTAATAAACTACGACACCCCTTCATTATGTTTCTTCTTGAGTGTATTGAACTCAGTGAGACACTATCCATGATCTTTCTTTTCTCCCCATTTTCTGAGAAAAGTATTCTCCATGTCATCCCAGGTGGTTACTGAACGGTTTCCTAATGTCTTGAACCATTTTCTGGCTTCACCATCCAAAGATTGCACAAATAATCTTAAGACCACATCTAAATGTTCAACATTAAAGTTCTCTGCAAAAGAGCAGAAATTCTCAAGATGTTTCTGAGCATCAGTTTCATTTTCTCCAGTGAATCTGGGCAGTACCTTCAAATAATCCTGGGGCATATCATTCAGCACTTGTGGTAATGCTAGGGGAGCATATTTATTCAACAAAAAGGCAGGAACATTAGCCATTGGAGGAGATGGGGGTTGTGCAACAATCTGGTATGCAAATGAAGGAAGAGGAGTAGGAGGAAGTGGAGTATGAATAACAATGGGGGTATACAGTACAGCAGCCTGAGGCATAGATGGAAACAGTTCACGATTAACAGGGGCTACTTCTGTAACTTCTTTAACTTCTTCGGCCTCAGGGGTAGGACAAAAGTTCTCTTTGGTTCTAGCACTTCCCCTAGGTGGGCTATCTGAATAATATTCAAGATTTTCCTCAGTGGAGTCGGGATTTCTTACTGGAATTTCTTGAGAAGCGGAAGGTGGAAAATCTTCTTCGAAAAAATCAGGGATTTCAGCACGAGATGATTTCCTTTCTTTCCAACTTCTTGTATGAATAATCTTCTCTAGATCAGACACGGAGGGTATCTTCGATTTGGACGTATCTGACCTTAAATGTGGCTTTCGAGGAGCCAGGACTACCAATAGATTTATCAAATGAATAACAGTGTGGAGTCGCCAAGGTGAGAGATATGCAACTCTTCAAATCTCTGTGCTCACCTGATTAGAGAGTTAATATGATTTGTCGAGGCCCAGGGAAATTGATATTCCTAAATTCGTCCCCGGCAACGGTGCCAGAAAGATGTTGTCGACATTTATTGTCTACCCTAGAGACAGTCTAGAGCTGCCATAAACCAGTGCCTAGGACATCTTAGCATAGCAGGAGGCATATAATAAAGCTGGGTTGTCAATCCAAAGGCTCTCCTACTATCTCTTGTTTAAACAAGAAACTTGATTTAAAATGGGACCAGCAATTACAGAAACTGTCGCAGGGAAAGTAATGTTGTAGAGGCACAATGCAAAGCTCAAATATTAATGCATCAGACAGCTAAGAGACAATTTACTGCAAAGAGGGTCGGTTCAAATAATATGCCACAGAAGTCAAATATCAGAAAGTACATGTAGGGAAAGAAACATAAGAGGATATTAGTTAAATTTGGTCTGATACCCAGATACACAACAGAACCACATATGGGCTTATCATTCTAAGAATCCATACATGACAATGGCGTTTTAAAAGCACCCTCCCAAAGCAACTAATATAGCAGAAAAGTGGATGAAATGAATATGAAACAGTATATCATGCCTGAGCCTATTTAAAGCGCTTGACTGATCCAAATATGGGCATCAACGAGGATGAATCCTTATCTAAAATCAGTGAGCCACTCGCATTCCAGTAACATGACACAAGAAGATGTATGAAATGGAAAATTGTATTAAACACATAAGGAAAAGTACATACTGTGAAATACCAAACACCAGAATCCTCATTACAGATAGAACTCCTCCTCACTGAGACCCTACGAGCTCTGAGCCTCAATACCAAAGCTTTACAACAATGTATACAAAAACGCTTTACACAACACAGTTTTCTGATAAAAACCTGGAACCCCCACAATGTTTTTCTTCTCCCCTTTTATAGAGGAAAGAGGAGAGCTGACTCATAAAAGAATTAGGTGGAACAATTAACTATTTCATTGAAACAAAAAGGCGAGAAAATGCCCGCTCAAAGCGTTTGACAGCGCAGGAACGTTGTAAGTACTCTGTGGTTGCTCCATAACATAAATGCAGTAGGTGAAAGCTTCTTCAGGGATAAGACATGAAGAATAAAAAATGCCGCAATCTGTACCTCCCCGAGAGAAAAATCCGCTGAAGTTAAACCTGAGGGATATGATTTTGATGCGCTAGTACTCTCTGTTTTCTGAATGCTAAATTGAAATTTAAGTTCTTCAATGCCAGGCACTGTATTCCTTGGATTTTTCGTTGATGTTGTATGATGCGACAATTAATATCTCCACCTGTAAAAAATGCATTTTGAATTTCTCTGGAGGTTTCGATAGATCTTAATCCTTGCTTTATTTAATGTTAGTCATGTCATGACGGCTCCCGGATCTTTCTTCACAAGTTTTGCTCCTGAAAAAGGGATCCTTTTATGCGTCCTCGGCTTCTATAGCGGAGGCGATGAAGCATGATAATTTTCTTCATTGTAAACCTGCAAAACCCACAACTTGTTAGAGAAAACGATGCACAGGGATGGTGGATGCAGTGGAGATGACGGGGGTGATAGAGCGACGTAGTGGAATGGTGAAAGCATGAAGGGTGAGGATGAGAAATACAGTGGGGTGACAACGGACCGGTGGTGTGGAAGTCTATAACGTGAACATTAAAATATGACGTGTACAATGTCTTACGAATGATGGAGGAAAACACAATAAACACATGGGCGACGACGAGGATGTATGAAAGACAGATGGAAGTACGTCATGGAGGGAGACTCGGTCAACCAATAGATTATACAAATGGTTTGAACCACACGATCATAGGATGAGATAAACGGTCTGAAATGTGTTGAAAAGTGATGGCGTGGCGGGCCCGGGGCGATTAATATAGGAATTAAACCTTGCGCAGCTCCGAGGCATGATAGACGTCAGATGAAGCTCTTTGGATCGGACGGCCATGGCGTATTCTGCTGCATTTCCATTGACCGAACAATAGCGCGCGAAATGAAAGCGGTTTTTGGGTGTACCGGGGGACACCTGGCAAGCAGCGTATGGAATCGTTGTGTTTCACGGGAAATCGCCAGCCTTCGAAAGGCGGTGCGGAATATACAGGCTGGTTTGAGTGCCGGTTTTTAGGGGGCGGGGACCAAAAGGACAGCGCACCACGGTACGTTGATTTACATTCGATCGAACGGTCTAAAGTATGCCCGATAGCCATATAAGGTAAGCACTTTTGTTTTGGCACATAGTCGAGCGCCCAGGTTTTATGAAGAACATAACGGAGAGGCCAAGACCAAAGGGGCTATACTTTGAATACCCTGGGGCGTGAATTCTCAGGTCAGCACAGTGTAACCTGGAGGCACCGAGTGGCGAAGATATGCGGAAGATGAGTTCTCTAGGTCACGATGGGGAATTTTTAAAGATTTGGGAGGGGCTGATGGCTGAAATTTCAATGGTGGGGCTAACATATACAACACTTCCGATTGAATCTTGGCCGTTCATTTCACCGATCCAACGGTCCAGATCAAACCCTGAACCTTATGTTGTTTCATAAACCCTGCTGTGTAAAGTTCTTTGGTGAAGATCCACCGTTGATCTCTGCAGATCAACGGTCCACAAACACCTGATCTCCACCTGACCCTTGCTTCATTTTCTGTTCCATTAACCCCAAGATTCAATCTGAGCTGTTAATATTTTTGATCCTACGGTCCATAGTCAACCTGATAGGCCCAACTCCTTTGGGACCTATCTCTCCATCAACAAATCCTGACCGTTCATTCCTTGATCTAACGGCCCAGATTAAAACCGCCTTTGACCTTGACCACCTTTTCTGCCCGCGCATCTTACCCTCCATCGTGTGCGATCCGAACCGTCGGATCTACACCCCTCCATCCAATGGCTGGCATTTTGTTTCGCATTTTCTCTGTGCCATAGGTTTAACGCCTAAAAATAACGCGAAAAAAGTGGTTTTCCCGAGGACACGTGGCGGGCGGTGAAGTGTATCGTGTAATTTTGAGCAATCTTGGAAACCTCCTCAGAGCAGTGTGACACCAGTGGTTTTTAGGGCCGAAACCACCTTACCCCATTTACATTTCATTCTCTCGTTTTAACCTCCACCGTTGATCTCTGAGATCTAACGGTCCCAGTTTAATCTAACCATTAAAATATCGCCCTCCGCCATTCTTCCAAGAGACCTCATCAACGAATCTCCGCCGTTGATCTTTGTTCGCTGATCTAATTCGACAGCCCAGAGTCTTTCCGAAACCCCAAATTTCATTTTAACCCATTTCCCTTCTGCCAAAGGTTTTTGCCCCTTTTCATTGCAATCTCTTCCTTTTCATTATAATGTTGCCCCCTCTACATTATATTTTCCCGATCAATCTCGACCGTTGATCTTTGTAGATCAACTGACTAGACTTAATCTCCACCACCGTTTTTTCCACCGCCTCCCCTTTTGATCCCAACGAGCAATCCTCGCCGTTGGATGCTTTCATCCAATGGCTATGATCTAACCTCAACCTCCAAAGTAGTTTAAGCCATACATGCAGGATTTTATAACTTTCACTTGTTTGTGCAGGTTTTTAAAGATTTATCCACAGTTTTAAAGGAAGTCAAAGGACGGGGATGACGATCCCCCGGGCCTTTGTTCATAAAGGATATCATTCCGCAGGGTTCCAGTTTATGTTTTTTCTGTGCCTCATGAGCACTGATGCCATTATACAACCCTCTTCATGCCTACAAAAGCAAAGAAACATAGTGAACCTCAATCAAACAAAGAGTATCAGTGTCAAAGTATGAAATTATAGCAGAAATGAATGTTTAAAGATTTTAAACACATTTTTGAGGGATTACGGCCTAAAATCGATTATCAAAATCCTAATCCACACAATTGAAGATAGTTGAAGACCTGAAGAGAGAGATTAAGCAAAATTAGGCCTAAAACATATATCAAAAGCAAATTAACATTGTTTTAGGTTATAACAATGAAATCTATCAGTCTAAGAAGCCTCCACTGCCACATCAGAGGCTAATTGAATCCTCTCCAACTACCAAAAGCACCACCTATGGCCTCATAAATCAAAGAAGGTAGAGTTATTGCCTCAATCAGTGATATTTTGCCTTAAAGCGGCCAGAGTTATTACAAATTCTGCCTGAAAGATTTTTGAGTCAACAAAATCTTCCCAACAAGCTTAATACTTAATGTAAACAAATTAATACAGATAAATATCAGAAATATTCTCCATTGAGCCCCTCAAAGGCCGAGAAGCATTAAACTGTATTAATTGAACCTAAAGATCTTTTCTCTCATCACACCTCCTCATTTCTTCTATAAATACTTCTGTAGAAGATGAGATAATGTTGGTCACTGCATATCTGTTGCCTGTAAATAGTTTTATGAAGCTGCTATAGGCTCTGTTTGTAATTGAAGATACCTAAGTTGAGATGAGAAGTTTGAATTTGTAGAGAACCACTAGACTTAATGATTGTAACTGTTTTGAAGCATCAAATACAAGCTGATTTATGGGATCCTGGTCTATGTCAACGATGATGTTTTTCTTATTGTAAATTGTTATTTTCTTTTTGTTTCCATTCTGTCCATCTTCTCTGATAAAGAACAGAAATTATAGAGTTAGGATTTACTGTCAAAGGTACCCTTCTCTTACTGATAAGCTTTATCTACATGTTTTCTTCCAATTGTGTTGTTTAAGAATGATTTAATACAGTCCAAGAAGTCAAGATGTTGGCGTTCCCTTCTCTTACTGTCTAAAATTTAAACATTGTTCTTGAATGTTAGTTTCAGTTTCTCCGAAGTAAATTTGAACTAGGGAAGTCTATGGTTAGCCCTTTCCTCTAGTTTTATCTCCAAAGGTTGTCTGAAAGTTTCCGTAAGAGTATGTTGAAAGCAGGCTAGGTTCAAAGTCCTTACCTGATCTTAGACTATTCTTTGTTATCTTAAGTGTTGTCTTGATAAGTTTACTAAGTAAAGCAGAACTAGGGAAGTCTATGGTGAGCCCTGTCCTCTAGTTTCTTCTCCAACAGTTCCTTTGAAAAATTTCCCTTAGAATATGCTGAAATCAGGATAGGTTCAAAGTCCTTACTTGATCTTAAGCTATTATTTTTGTGTTTTAAATGTTTTCTATTGAAAGTGCATCAAAAGCAGGCTAGTTTCAAAGTACTTACATGATCTTAGATTACTTTTATGTCTTTCTCAAGTGCATGTCGAAAGAAGGATAGTTTCAAAGTACTTACTTGATCTTAGGCTACTCTTTGTTCTTCATTCATTGATTCCCCTTCTTATTGTTACATTCCATTCCATAAAATCAACTTAAAGAGATCCTAAGCATACAGAAGTTATTTGCCTTATGACCATTTTGTACCTTGCTCGTTTCAAATTAAACTTTCACTATGACCCTGGGAAAAGCCCAATGGATTGAAGCTGCTTCTTTCCTATCTTGTTAGATGAATTACTCTTCACTTTCATTCACCTTCACCCTTCATTTAGAATTCCTTCACCTTCATGATATCTTTGCCCAACCAAAACAAACAAAAACCGTGTTCTTCATAACTAGCCTAATATCACATTCAAAAGCCTTAAAGATAAATCAATATTTTCACTTATAGAGGGATCCCTCTCTGGATTTAGGAGGGCTAGATCCTAGAATCCCAAAGTGGTTCAAATTTTGTCTCTGCAGCTTTAGTCTCACCAATCTATTGAATTTACAGATTCCTAACACAAGAAACTTAGAATTTTCTACAAGAGGAGAAAAAAGTCATTGGAGACAAGAAAAAGACACCATTGGAAGGGAATAAGGCCGAAGGTGATGAAAAAGAGGAAAAAATTGAGGGGAAGGATGCCAAATTTGAGAAAGAAGAGAAGGAAGAGGAGGAACCAAAGGAAGAACTTGCCTCTCCAAAAACTGTCCCAAAAGACATTACAACAGTTCCACATCCTAGCCCACAACCAAAATTGAGCTCCTATTACAATTTCACTGAAGGAGGGAGGATGATCCCTCAAAAGCACTCAGTTCCCTTGTCCTATGAGTTAGAGAAATAAAGAGAGTGCTCGCACCAATGGATGAACATTTACAAAACTAAGAATGTGGAAGATGTAGGGATCATGGAAGAGAAAATCAATGAGATGGGGAGAGATTTGGCTGAAGTTATAATTAGGGAGGCAGTTTTGAAAGAGAAGCTACAAGAAGCACAAGTAGAGAATGCAATACTGAATGACCAACTGCAGCAAAAAAACGAGCAGATTACCACCATGGCAGACCTGTGCATGGAGGAAATACAACATAGGCATCCCTCAAATTATTATGATTTACTTGAAGGAGCAGTGGCTACAGTTCCATATCAAAACACTAGCATCATATGGGTCATTTAATTTCTAGAATTATAAGCAATTTATTGATTTTTGCAGTCAGTCCAACATAGAAGATAGGGAAAAATTGGCATAGTTTGACATGCATAATATTTTCCTAACTGATCTAAACATTTGGGACCCAAAATATAGGTTGGGGGATATGAAATTGATGGATATAACCTCTTAGATGAAAAATGAAGAATCTAGGGCATAGGAGGTCAAAAAGGTGATGAAGAGAGAAGGAAAAGAGCCTCTCCAAATAAGGGCAGAGCCAATAAGCCCTAGAGGGGTCATAAACAACCACCAAATGATAGTAAATGATGCCAAACTTGCAGACAGATATCTCAACACCCAAGGACAAGAAATTGCACATTATGATGACATCTCTAGACTGCTAGGAGAGCAATGTGTGATGGCAAGTTAGAGAAGATGGAATGGACTCCCACTTAGCCTAAGAAACATGGAGTATCATACTCCATATATATTAAGATTTTCCCTAGAAAGAGCACCTTTGTACAAAAGGGCCATGCAAACCATGAAGATCAAATGGCTTGGATTAAAACTAAGTCCACCTTTGTTGCTAGGACTGGCTCAAGGAAAAGATCCATTTGAAGAGGACAAAGAATGGGAAGAAGAATAAAATAATGCAGGGTTCTACCCTCCTAAAGGGACTAATTCCATGATACCTTGGGATGTCAGAGAGGCCACAAGGGAACTAAAAGAAATGAAGAAAGAGGACCGAGTGCTTAAAGGATGAGCAACCATGTGGTGGGGGGTGATGATGAACACCATCATTAGGTACATTCTAAGGGGTTAATTGTTTCCTTTTTAGCCTAATTATTCTCTCTCTCTTTCTCTCTCACATTTAATTTAATTTTTTCATGTTCCACTTAGTGAGAATGGTGTATTAAGGGTTGTCATTCTTCGAGGCCTAATGTGGTTTAAATGCAGGAAAATCAGGGGAATAATACCATTTTTGAGGAAGATTTCACAATAAGGGCTCATAGTAGACAACAATGAGTGATTGTAGGAGGGTTGAACACCTACTTAACTCCTAAAGGTAGCCAATATCTCCTCAATTCTCCTCCAACAGCTCGAAAACAAAGGCAACCAAGCAAGTGAAAGATCAAAGGGAGCCAAGCTCCACTTCTCTCGAGTTCCAAGGGAACAAATACATACTTTTTAGGGAGATGTTAGTAGCTACCCTTGAGTATAAATAGGCTAGATAAAGAGCTCATTTGGATTCAATTTTTGGATGTAGCTAGAGAACTCTTGGCTCTTGTATTAAACATTTTTGACTTTCATATGTTATGTACAAGACTGGTTATGAAATAAAATTAGCATCTGGTTTCTTCTCCACCGAGTTTGTTTTAGGGAGTTAATCTTGTGGGATAGGGCCCAATTCATTGGCCCTAGTATCTCTTATGTACTTGTGTTTTCTCTTATGTTGCAGTAGTTAATCTCTTTCCTTTTATGTTGAGTAGCATATAAAACTTCAAAACTATGTGTTAAGCCTCCATGTCTTACCTCTTCCATTGGAGTTTGAGGAGGAAGGTCTTCCACCACAGACCAAAATGTCTTTTAGTTTATGATTTCTTGGAAACGTTATATAGTTTGCTTTTCTTATCATGAACATGTTGTAGATGCAGAGCTATATTTCTGTTTCAGTTGCATAGGTATGTTTATTTAAATTCAACTCATATTTTCACCCTTTTTATGACAAGTTTATCAATGATGAATGCATGAATTGGTAATTTGATTACAGGTTTGAATAGAGTAGCAGATGAGGACCCCTTCAACACCATCAACTTCAGTCTCCAACCTTCATCAACCACCTTCCATCCAAGTCACCTACATCCCTATTTTTGGTAATCACTACCACATCACCGAGGCCCACCTTGAAGGTGCAAGACAACCTTTGTGAAGAGTTTTGAGCTTGGCCACCCTTCATCTACCTAGATCCACTTTCACCCCACCTCTCTTAACCTTTTCCTCATCATTTATTGATCCAGGTGGATATCGGTGGCCACCCACCTATTCCATTTGGACTCGCACCATCAATTCTTGTAGCTTTTCACATTCATCACAACTTACTATTTTTAGCAAGTTTTCAGGTCCTGCACTCCCGGAGCCATGTTGGGGCCTTAATGATCCAGGTGGATATTGGTGGCCACCCACCTATTCCATTTGAACCCCCACCATCAGTTCTTTCAGTCTTTAAGTTGCAGCACAACTTACTATTTTTAGTAGTTTTTCGGGTCCTGAACTTCGGGAGCCATTTTGAGGCCCTAAACGATGTTTTTTGGGAAAACCGGGAGAAACATGGCTCCATGGACTAATGTTGCTCACACCGAAATTTGTATTCATTAGATAGACCTTTCTAACGAGCTATTGAGTGAGTCAAACGGAGATCAGATGCCAAAGTTACGTCCCCGGGAAGTTGAAACACCAATCTACCCAAACAGGACCCACAGTTTTGGCGCTTTATCTCCTAGGGTTAGTTTTTTGGACGTTTTAGGTTTTCCATTATTTCTCAATAATAAATAGGCCCTCGAGCCTCATTGTAACATATTTCATAGTTCTGTAGCTGCCACATCTCTTCTCAGAGATACTACCCTAGCTATTTTTATTTCCATTATGTATGTAAGAATATTTCAATCATTTGATTTAAATAAAATGAAGTATTGTTTCTGCTGCATCTCTATGTTTATGTCTACTTCTGTATTTTATTGCGTTCCTGCATAAATTTGGATCAGTGGTATCAGAGTGGTCTGCTCTTTCTCTATTTTTGTTTGCATGTCCCCAACGTGGTAAGGGTATAAGGAGTTAGGGCTCGATTTGGTTGAACCCTTGCAAGATCAACCTCACAAACCCTGACGACCTCCAATGGCAGAAGAAAAGAAAGATGAGGGAGCAGGAGATCCTATCAAAATATTTATCGAGGAGGCCCTCGAGAAACAAAGGAATGTGATGATGGATAACTTTGCTCAGATCTTTCAACGATTTCCCACCTACGGTGCATCTAGATCCAACAGCCACTCTGGAGTCACCAATCCCTTCAAGGTACAGGTAAACTTTGACATTCCTGTATTTGAAGGCCAGATAGATGCAGATGCCATAGATAGATGGTTAAATTTGCTGGAAGGGTATTTCTCAGTCCATGATTTCTCCAACTGAGAAAATATTATTTTTGCACTCCTCAAAGCCGCCCCCCATGTCAAAGACTGGTGGGAAACCTACTGTGAGCAATAGGACAAAGGGGAACCCTCTTTTTTCTCAGCCACACCCACTTGGAATTCATTTCGAGATGACATCAAGGAACAATATTACCTCGTGGGGAGCTATGAGGACAAATACATCCAATGGACCACACTGCGGCAGCAAAGGGATCAAGATGTGCATGAACTGACGAATTTGTTCCATACCCTGCATACAAAGTTGGGTATTAAAGATTCAGAGAGACATTTGGTGCTCAAGTACTACGGCTGTCTGCACAAAAAAATTTAGGAGGAAATGGAGTTCCTCGACATTACATCGCTTGGCACGACATATTTCTATGACACCGAGATCGAGCAGAAATTTAAGCAGAAGAAGCGAGACTTTGGATCTGCAAATCCAAATCCAGGGAAAGGTGCCCCCAAATCAAAGAACAAGGGGAAAGGCCAAAGCGATGCGACTCATAAAAACACCACAAATAAAAATAAGGACATGGGGAAGTGGTGTGAATTTCATAACAGCCCCACTCATAGCACAAACGAGTGTCAAACCAAACAGTCATTGGTGGCCTAACTAAAGGCACTCGAATTAGATGAATTTTATGATCCTGAATCAGAACCAGACAAAGGCAATGACAAAGGGAAGCAGATCATTGATGTGGATCCCAGTGTGATTATTGCCACCACCAAGATCTAGAGGGAGGATCCCGAGGATCTAGAGGAGGGGGAGTGCCTCTTCCATTCGCAGATGTGGGTGAAGGTTTCTCCACTGCAATTCCTTGTCGATAGCGTAAGCCAAAAGAACCTCATTTCAGCAGAGGTCGTGAATCGGCTCGGCCTACCGACCATAGCACGCCCGCAGCCGTATACCATCAGGTGGCTTCACCTAGGGAGAGATATATGCATCCACCAATAGTGCCGCCTTCCGTACAGTATCAAGTCATTCACGGATGAGGTATTGTGTGATGTTGCTCCTCTTTATGTAGTTGATGTATTATTGGGCCAACCATACTTGTGGAGGCGACATGCTGTGTATGATTTTAGGCCTCGTGTTATTGTTATTATTTTGGGAAATAACTTGTACAGGATACCAGAGGTAGTACCGCCTCTTGTCATCTCTTTGACTATTGCAAAACAACACAGTAAGATTGTTTCCCAAACAAGGAAATTTATTTTCCTTACAACTCGCTCACAAGGAAAGAAGAATATTGTGGCCACAACCTCAAAACATGGCTCCCTTGCACAACTGCCGCAGATGGACAAAGTCATGGAGGAATACAAGGACATTTTCTCCTCACTCATAGAGGTTCCTCTACACTATCAGGATAAGCACTCCATTGATCTGACCCCCAATGCACCATCACCTAATGTTTCCATACCTCCTGCAACTACACATACAAAATCCACACATGTAATATTTGAGGCTGATAAAGAAACCAAATTTACTAAACACATCTAGCATGTCCGCCCGCAGGTCCATGACATCTTCGACCAATCTAATACCCAGTTCAACAAAATTTGCCTCATCTCATGGAGGATCTCAACGCAATGGGGACCATTTCTTCCTAAGGAGGGAGGAATGATCCAGGCAGATATCGGTGGCCACCCACCTATTCCATTTGGACCCGCACCATCAATTCTTGTAGCTTTTCACATTTAGCACAACTTACTATTTTTAGAAGGTTTTCGAGTCCTGCACTCCTGGAGCCATGTTGGGGCCTTAATGATCCATGTGTATATTGGTGGCCACCACCTATTCCATTTGAACCCCCACCATCAGTTCTTTCAGTTTTTAATTTGCAGCAAAGCTTACTATTTTTAGCATTTTTTTGGGTCCTGAACTTCCAGAGTTGTTTTGAGGCCCTAAACGACATTTTTTGGGAAAACCAGGAGCAACATGGGTGTTTCTCACACCGAAAGTTGTATTCCTCAGATAGATCTTTCTAACGAGCTATTAAGTGTGCCAAACAAAGATCGGATGACAAAGTTACATCCCCAGGAAGTTGAAATACAAAATTACGCAAACGGGACTCACAGTTTTGGCGCTTCATCTCCTAGGGTTAGGTTTTTTGACTTTTCAGGTTTTCCATTGTTTCTCAATAATAAATAGGCCCTTGAGCCTCATTGTAACACAGTTCAGAGGTCTGTAGCTGCCACATCTCTTCTCAGAGATACGCTACCAGCACCCTAGCAATTTTTATTTCCATTATGTCTATAAGCATATTTCAATCATTTGATTTAAATAAAATGAAGTATTGTTTCTGCTGCATCTTTTTGTTTATGTCTACTTTGGTATTTTATTGCGTTCTTGCATAAATTTGGATCATTTATAGCCTCAAAATCCACACATCCTGTTTCCTATAACTTTTCAGGACATCCTGTAGTACTACAGGAAATCCTATAACAACTTACTATAGCAGTGCCAAACACACTCTCCTTCAGCCCAAAATCACTCTTTCACCTCATATAAGCCTAAATAAGCCACCAATAAACCTTCAAATCTAAACCTCTGGTCCAGGGACCCTTTTATACCACCTCAACACCTCCTTATGCTACAAAAAAAAAAAAAAAACATTTAAAAGAGTGATTAGCTCATTGCTAGATGCATCATTAAATACAATGGTTAAGCATGAGATAGATAAGACTCAATTAGTCATTTGATTCAGTATGTGTTCTCTAGATTAGTTTACTTTTCTGAAGATCAATTCAGAATTCTAGCTTCTAAATTCCACTTAGTGTAATTTCTTTTCTTGCATTAGCATAAGTGTGAATTTCTCTTTTTTGCAATTAGCTAGATGAATCAGTTTGACCTAGAGTAGTTTCTTTCCCTATTGATAGAGTAATGGTCATGATTTATTTACAGTCTTAGATTACATTTAGAAGTGTGACAAAATTCCCTTCCTAGAAGTAACATCTCATTGTAGAGCTTAAATGAGGATGGCATGATTAGCACTCATCTACTATGCATATAGGATTGTCACCTCCAAGTTTGTACGAACCCCAGGTTGATAAAGTAAAATTGAGTAGCCCCTGGGAGTTGCAATATTCTTGGTGCAATACCAGGGCTCACCAACATGACACCACTCAGGAGTCACCATGTGGCACAAATGACGCAAGGATGATGTCAGCACGATTATGTGGTAGTCCCTTGGGGTTCAGGCTAGGGGACACATTCAACAATATTTTCTTGTATATTTGGTTTTCGATGAATATTCAAAAAATTGTGTAGAAGTCGAGATTCTGGGCTAGTCGTCCTTGGGCCAATCGGAGGCATATACCAACACAGAGTAGCGAGTGCCTGACAACCTCTGACCCATAACCACCTGACCTAAATTGGAAATTTTTTGCCAAGAGACATGTTTTGTTAAGTTTTTTAGTGTTAATAAATTTGGTGAAAAATCAGAATTTATTAGTGTAGTTAGGAAAATGGAAAATAAAAGAAAGTTGGCGGGGCTCTGACCTCATTTAGCCCCTGACTTGATAGCAACTTGGTCATAGCTCTAGGTCATATGGTGCAAAGCACTATTGTACAATAATTTCAGTAAGTCAATAAATGACACTAGTAGTTAGGGGAGATTTAATAGCAACATCAGTATGATTAGAGATATATTTGATTTTTTTCCAAATTTGGTGTCGTGCTAAAATTAGAAAGGTTCTGCTAAAACCTATAAAATTCCATAATTGTAATGTTGAGTACTTTAACTAATATTTTCTCATAGAGATAACAAAGGAAATATTTTGGAGTAATTGAGCACATCAAGAGAACATTCCGAAAGAAAAAAATAATAAGTTAATGAGATTAAATCCTTTGTTAAGTGAAATTTAAGGGCAAGTTAAAAAAAGCTCATGAACTAAAAATATTAGTCCAAATTCCTTTATAAGCGGAACTGAACAACCAATTTGGTGGCTGTTGGTGAAATGAGATGCATAATGCTAGTATGTATCGAGGGTGGATCATAGATCAGATTTGATAGGTGAAATCTATTTAAGAGATGCAAAGATTGCATTGGTGATATTGGTGATATTGGTGATATAATATTTAATGGTGTTTTGGTGCATTAAATAATGATTTTTTTACCGTGAAATCAGAAATTTTTTAGGATGATTCGATGGTGAATTTTTCAGTGATGATAGATCATTGACGGTGTTTTTGTGGTTGTGTTGTGCGTTTGAAGAAAATATTTAATTATTTTATAGAGAAGGTGGCTGACATTATTTGAGTTTAAAAATGGATGAAAGATGAAATAGGGAGGTCAAGTAGTGACAACTTGCAAATTTGGTGTTTGTATCTCCTTCCAGTATTGAATGTTAAATAAAGTGGAGGAAACAATGTTTTTAGTGATAGATGATAAATGAGTAGGGGTAGCAGTCCATTTCAGTGGTAGATGATAAATGAACACAAATAAAAGTTCCTTTCAATGGTAGTTGATAAGCCTTCAAGTGGAAACTTGTTGGGTAGTGATGTAATAGCAAGTTGTAGCTTTTGTTTTCCAAAGTAATAAAAATAAGATTGATGTCTTTATATATGTTGCACATGCCTATGACAATGATTATAATGTTATATTTTACATGATTGAGTTTTGATATTGATTACATGATTGGAAGTGATTGAAAATTGTAATTTGTTGGGAGTTGTATAATTTGAACATACTAGATTCACCCTTATTCACATTGTTTCTGAGTAATGTCTTAGTTTCCATTGTTTTTAACATAAGTTACCATAATTAATTAAAGCTAAATATAATTAATTAAAATTGTACTAATTAAATCTGATTAACTATATATATATAAAGTAATATCAATTTAATATTAATAAAAATAAATATATTAATAAATTAATATAAATATATATAATAATTATGAATTATTGTATTAATATATTTATAAAAAATTATAATTAATGTAATAATCTATTACATGAATAACCAATGTATTAATGAATTTAACCTAGAGCAAAATTCAAGAGACATAAACCACTTAAAATTACAAAATGATTTATATTTAAGATATGAGTTTATAATATTCAACAACATATATTTCTTTTCAGAATTTTGACGACTTTTTCTTTTCATATTCAACCGTTATAAAATCGAAAAATGGAGATATAAATCCATTTATGTATCAATATAGTAAACGTAGACAATATATTAGTTTTAATGTCTCATAAAATTAGGACTACTATTTAATTTGCAATGAATTCCCATGTTTTATAAAAATATATGGAAAAATAACCCAATCATAACTCGATGGTGAAACAATTCAATGTGGTGGATTCAATCCATGTGGTGACAACTGTAACAATCAAAGAGACTTCACAGTACAAGGAAACCCTTCACATGCATGAGACTTCAATGTATAAATGCCCAATGTTGCGCTATTTGAGACAATGTCCAAGGAATGGATGGTGAATTTTTTTATATGTATAAACTTCTATTTTTGGTCCAATAGCGCATTGGAGACAATGTCCAAGGAATGGAGGGTGAATTATTTTTACAGGTATAAACTTGTATTTTAGGTATGGGATGGTATTGTAGCCAATTTTTGGACTCAAATTGGTAGCTAATGTATCGAGCCTGATGCTCATACCAAGAACTTGTTGTAAGGAATGATAATCCATTTTGATTAATTTAATGGAATATTAGAGGTTAGAAAAGCTAATTTCTTTTTGCATTCAATTTTTAGCAGATACAACATACTCTGCTTAGTTAATGCATCGGTTCTCTTCTCACAAATGAGTTTTATGAGTTAATTTTTTTTCACTTATAAAAAAAAGCTAAAAAACATGAGTTTTGAAGTGATTTTAAAATTTGAAATTCAACTAGTTGAACATTAACTTAAAAAACATGTCCAAGTTTTAAAGTGCTTTTAAAATTTGAAATTCAATTAGTTGAACATTAACTATTAGAAAGTGAAATAAAAAATATGTAAATTATTCATTTATATTTATAATTTAATTCAAATAAATTAGTCATAATCTAGATAATAAATTAGCTATAATCTAGACAATACAAAGGTTTAGATCAAAATTTTAAATTATCACTATTAAAAAAATATTGAACTTCGCTAGAGTATAATATTTGGGCCTTATCACAAAGCTTCAACCATATCTCTTGAAATTCAATATGAATGGATGAAAAAAAAAAGGTACTCCCAACCATTTAAACTATACCGTAGAGTATATCTAAAACTTAATCAAGCAAGTATGAATTATTATTTAGATGTATAGTGCAGAATTATGTAAATTAAAAGAGAATGAGATTTAAATATATCTATAGCTTAAAAAATAGAAAATGAAAACAAAATTAATATTATGTTTTCAATAATAGTTTGAAATGGTGTGAGTTTTGAGTTGGGGAATTTAGAATCTTTTATGTCTACATTTCCTGTGTAAAGCAAGACCCATCATTAGGACAAAACATATCAAGAAGAAAGGAGGATTGATGAAATATATATAAGATGGAGTGAAAAAGAGAAATGAGGTGAAACCATGAGCAAACCAACAATTACCAATTAATAAAAAAGATTAATATAATTTACATAATGTAAAATTATTTTATAATTAAAATATTATTAATTATGATTAATTAATTAATATTGAGGCCTAATTGATTTATTATAGGAAACGTTTTTAATAGAATGTAATTTTTGGTTAAGAAATGTTAATGTTTGAAAATATATGGTTAATATATAATGTAGGATAGATATTAAAATTAATATTCTAAAAAATGATTAATAATAGAAATTGATAATAAATACTATATTTCAAAGATTAATTTTTATAAAATATTATTATTATTACTAATATTAATTAGGAATAGTTAACTATTTTTTTTTTTGTAAATCAGTAGTTGTATTGAAAGCACTTAATGTACATAGAGTTACAGAAGGTTATGCTGGTAACAGACCAACGCAAATCCGTGTTCCCTAGACATAACAAGAGGAGCCAACTTAAACAAAACTAACGAAACAAAGCCAAGCCAAACAGGGCGAGAAGAGCCACTGATGACAGAAGGCAACCATCCAGCAAAGACAAAGGTTACAAGCAAGCGAACCATGAGCTCGCGGCAGAAGAAAAACAGGCTACACAAATCAAATAAAGAAGAGCAAGAGCAACTAGGAAGAAAAAGACGCAAAGCCCTAACCAGAGAGGGTTGAGTGCCCAATGCGAAAATTTTTCCCCTTCTGTTGACAAATTTGATCCAACCATTGAGGCCTGGGGAGATGGAGACCATTTGCAGATCGCTACGGCTCCCAGGAGGAGCGTCTTTGTCCAAGTTGGAGGAGTTGGACACATGTGAGCATTTCTGAACTACCAAGGAGACAGGGGGGCTCTTGGGACATCTGAGGGAGAAGGTTGTTGTTGTGTAGCAACCTCTTCGTCTGAATCACTTCCTTCATCTTCTGAGCTGCTAGAATCAAAGTCCTCCAAGGGGGGCGGGTCAAAAGGTTTCCAGCTTTTATTTTTTGGTTTGTGTTTGCCTGATTTCTGAGTGGCTAGAAACTAAGTGCAAGAGTTCTAAATATGACCGGTCTGATGACAGTGCTGGCAACAGAAAGCTATGTTTTCATAGTCAAGAGGTTGAGACCAAGAGAAATCCGCGACTTTGAGAATGATTTGGTCAGGTAGTCCTTTGCTGATATCAATTTTGACACATATTCTTCCGTAGGTGTAGAAACCCTTCAGGCCTCTTGAAGGATCTGTGGCAAGAAATCGACCCAGAGTATTACCAATAGCTTCGAAGACCGCACAGTGCCAAAGGTGAGCAGGTAGGTTGGACAGCCGAACCCAGATTGGGAGTTTGGTTATGACTGCAGTGGAGGGATCGAAGTCTGGGAACCAAGGGGTTAGGAAAAGCTCTGCCTTACCCAAGAACCAAGGAGCCCTTGTGAGGGCTTTCTGATAATCCTTACTGTCAGCTAGAATAGCAATCAAGAATCCCTTGGAGCAAAAAATGATCTTGCAGTGTTTGGTCCAAGTGGTGTGAACCCAACTGTAAAGATCTTCTTACCGCGGCCAGAGACCATTGAATCTGCAGATGAGGGCATTGTCTTCATAGAGTTGGAGCACGTTAGCCAATTCTGGGTTGGCTATTTCTACAGAAGGAACTTCCTCCATTTTGTCCACCAGGAAAGGCTTGGGAGCCTCTGGGGCAGGGGCAGAAGGAGAAGAAGAAGGAGCCTTGATAGCCTCTTTGTAGGAAAAGCCCTTGGGAGCAGAGGACTACCCTGCTGCACCTCCCTTCAGTCAATAGGACAGAATCACTGTGGCATTTTTTTCTATATTGTAAAATGTAAGAGGTAGATTATCATCGAGCTGCTTACCAGCAAAAAGGAGCCTAAGAAATGAGGAAGGGATCCTCAGTTTCTGTTCGAGGGCCTTTGAGAGGTGCAGCCCCGTAAAAGAGGATTGAACCCACAGGAGCAGGGTTTTTCCCGTTGAAAGAGAGACCTGTATTTGAAAGATATTTGACTGGATTCAGTGAGGATCCAGGCTGTCATAGTTACAAGCCGAAGCTATTTCAGTGGATTCACAGGGCTGCAAGGCCAGCCCCTGACCCGAGCTATAGATATTCTGCCTTCGGACACAACGGAAGGAGGTAACATAGGGAAGAAACTTGCAAGAAAATCTGCAGAGGGCATAGAGTTGGCAGCCAAGTGAAGAGATGGCTAGTCGAGCCACTGCACAGCTAGACGAAAACAGAGAGTTGGTAGCTCGAGCGGTTCCAACTTGCAGAACGCTGCATATTGCAGTTAAGTCAACGGCCAGGAGGGTCAAGGATTGGGCGGTGCCGAGGGAGCCTCTAAAACCACTGAGAATCCAACATAGTGTATCCAAGGAAGGCTCCCGCTGGAGCGAAGGAGCCGAGGTATTGAAAACAACATAGCTGGACATGAACGAAAGAGACAAGGCGACGTCAATGGAACTCGATGCAGAAACCCTAGGAGCCATGGAGTCAGAAAACTTCCACTAAATGCACTAGGAATAGTTAACTATTACTAATAATATTAGATAATTAATACTAATAATAAAGTCATATATTCTAATTCTTATTATCAAATTAGATAAATAGTAATATATTCTTATTCTAATTATTAAATTAGATAATTAGTGTAGGCTTAATATGTTGGTTGATTTTAGGAGATTTATTTCAGAATAATATATATATATATATTTTTTTTTCAATTTAGTAGTGCCTTGCTATTTTCTATTTATCTTTTGAAAGCAGGTAACAAAAATAATAGTAAGTGTGTGGCCTCAACCTGCTCGGAGGAAACCAGGTCTGTTGGCCACTGTAGTGCGTTAAAAGCCATCCAAAATTGAAAAAGTTTCATTCTACCATTTGTTTCATTAGCTAACTGACTATTCAATCTATTTTCTACGTAACTGCTAAATACTATATGTCTTTGCAAAAAACAAAAATACATATTATATACATGACAAAGCTTCTATCCATCTGAAGAATCAATCGGGGCTGGGTCCTTTGATGTAGCTCTTGGCATATCCGCTTGTTGCATCTATTGGATTTGCTTCTCAAGTCTTCCAATACAATCATCAACTCGACTGATACGATCAGTGGCCTGGTACTATATTACATTGATGTGCTGCAGTTGAATGCCAATGTCTTGTAAAAAATCCACTATTTTTTATTCTGTCTTCTCTCTGTTAGGGTGAAAACTCTGCATAGCCTTAGCTAATAGGCATTTGACAATCCAGTAAGTGTGAACTGTTTGATTAAATAGTGATAAGCGACCTCGAGTATTGCCAGGATCTGTAATAAAGTTCATAATTTCTGCTTCTGCTTCATTGTCTTCCTCATTGTTCTAAATTTCTCTTTCCCATCCTTGGATTTCCTGTCTGACCTATGATGAGTTTCCAAGTGAGTAGGTGGCTGAGAGGTTCATTAAAACCTCTTGTTTTGTCTTCCTCCCTCTCTTCCTGTTATTATCTTCAGGCTGTAACTTCTTCTGTTTCCCTTTCTCTGAAGTATGGGCCAAAGAGTTTCTTGTTTGCCTCTTAACCATGGTGATGAGATGACTTATAGCAAGAGTGAGCTCTAGAATAAGAATAATCAAATACAAGAAATAGATAAAAATTAAAGTTTTAACATTTTCATCAAGAATATGATTTGGATAATTCTGTTTGTTCATGATTGCATAAGACATGTTTACCCCTCCAGTAGTAGCAATGATATTACAGTGAACCCAGAAATAACAGAGGGTCCTGGTACAGGATGAAAACCAATAAACATACAGGGCTAACCAGAGACAGAGACAATTCTGAAGGTTATGGTTTGGATTAGCGAACAGGCGTTGATAAGGATAGCGAGCCTAAGTAAAATAAAAACAGATGCAAAGGCTTTTAGTTTGGGTTTCACCAATTTTTTTAAAGTAAGAAAGTACCTCCCACAGTTTATAACTAGGGCCTCGAAATATATTCATGACCTTCCTCCTGCTACGGGTAACAATAGGGGAGAACCGATAGAACTAGAGTTGCGTAACACTATCAGAATTAAGCTTAACTGTCTGTCTATTATGAAAATAAGTTGTAAACAAAACAAACCAACAAGGGAAGATATTGCTACTTATTCTCTGAGTACCACTACATACATTCACCCCATTCCATTTCAGAATTGGATATCCAACCCACTCAACACGTATTTTACTATCTAGGCAGGGCCAAGAATTTTTCGTAACCAACACATGAGATTTAAACTGAAAATGAGAGGGATCCCTAAAGCAAGTTTCGACAGGGTTTAGCATGAAAAAGTCGGACCAATCTACGCCCTGATTAAAACAGCGATCAGAAACTATCCTAATTAGATACATAGACCAGGTTTTGGTAGAGAGCATAGAATGAAAATGGAGAATTACATACCCCAGCAGTGGAACGAGCCTGGTGCAAACTATGGTCGCCTCCGTCCTCCTGGGTTTCTTCACAATTTTTGCCACAGAGGAGTGGTTTGTTTCACAATCAAACTTTCGGTTCATACACCCTGCCCTAAACTTGATGTTTCCTTCCAGCTCTGACAACATAGGTTGTCTTACCAAATGCAACATTATACCTCTATCCTCCGCATGCTGCCATGATCCCGCTAAGGACGACTTGTGCATGGTCATTTAATGATGCATGAACGGAGGCTGCCACCTGGCTGACTCCATAAGTGGTGACCTCGATCAATGGGCACCCCGATCAGGGGTCTCATGATCCCCAAGATCTCTGTCTATAATTATCTGAAGAGGATGTAATTATATATCCCAGACTCTGTCAGTTGGTGTTTCATCCAATTTTCTACCAACATTTCGACTTCCCCAATTTACCAAAAAGTCTGCAGCCTCATTACCTGTCTGGCGAACATGTGAAGGTATCAGATACTAGATATCTTGAATGAGAGAGAAAATTTCTTTGATGAGATTTGCTTTCCTCCAAATTTTGGAAGTATTTTCCCAGGGTGTGCCTTGTTGCAATTTCTTTAGTACTCCTGTGACCATTGCCGAGTCTCCTTCTACAACAAGGCGTTGAAAATTTTCTCGTTTTGCTATCGTTAAGCCCTGTTTAACTGCCGATAGTTCAGCTTCATTATTAGTTTCATGTTCTATATCCATTGCATAACTCCTACAAGTTGCCCCTCTGGAGTTCCTGAAAATTCCTCCAGCTCCTGCGTGCCCCGAGTTTCCTTTTGATGCGCCATCATAATTTAATTTGATAAATCCATGCTGTGGTACTTGCCACCTTTCCTGCTCAGTTTTTCTAGGAGGTATGAATTTCCATAGATTGGCTGACAGCATTTGGGGTTTAAGGTTGAGCCTAGCCATGATTTGTGTTTCAATACCTTCTGTCTTCCATTCTTCCTTTGTCCACTTATATGTCTGAATTGTCTCCTGAGTATTTTCAATCATTTTTTGCCATATTTGATCCTTGGTATTGGGACCACCTCTAAATATCATGTGATTTCTTTCCTTCCAGATTCCCCCTAAGAGAATCCCCGGAAATAGTCTCCATGCTCTATTCAAGACTTCACTTTTGAATCTTCCCTTTCTCCATCGTAGGATTGTGGTATTTATATTTGTATTATCTCTATATATTTTCAGAAATATCCTTTCAATGTTATTCCACATTGTTTCAGCAATTTCACAACTATTTAAAAGGTGTTCTATTGATTCATTTTCGTTCTTACACATGTAGCAGATTGATGGGCCATACATTCCTCGCTTCTGCATCTGATCCCAAGTTAGGATTTTCCTGTGGCTGAGCAACCAAATGAAGTACTCCACTTTAGGCCAATGGTTTAAGCCCCATATTTTTTTCCATATAGTCATATCATTATTATTTCGATTATTTGCATAGATCTTGTAACCCTCTTTGATTGTAAACATGCCTTTATTCTCATAACCCCATCTGAGGATATCTTTTCTTGTTGCCAGTCCGATTCTTCTTGTACTCAATTCCTTTTCTAGATTATTCCACTGTCTTGTTTCTAGAGCACCTGGCTAGTGAATTTTCTCCTTCCATCGTCTCCATTGGTTATTTGGATGGTTGCACCAATAATTATGAATCAATCTGTTATCTGGAGTGTTTGTGAATAGGAAGAGTTCCCCTAAGTCAAGTTTGCTGAAATTTTTTTCTCTTTGCTGCCAAGAATCTTCCCAAAAAAGTGCTTTTTTTCCTTCCCTGACTTTCCAAAAACTATGTTGCCGTATGATATGTCTATTTTGGGAAGAAAGATTCCATATTATGGAGCCCTTTGGGACACTATCAATTTTTAATCTTCCTGTTAGGGATTGAGGCATACTATATTTCTGGTCCCATATACTTTTCCAGAGATCACGTCCTCCTTGAATCCATCTCCACCATAGTTTTGCACCCATAATTTGATTTAATACATATGGATCTCTGAGCCCTAGGTCCCCTGCAGATTTTTATTTTATGAATTGATCCCATGATAGAAGTGCCCATTTCCTACAATCTTGCGCTCCTTTCCAAAGGAATTTAAAAAAAAAATTTACTAGTTGATTGCAAATACTTTTCGGTGTTGCTCTGCCTAAAAATTGATATACTAGGAGTGATTGTAATATTGATTTTAGCATGGTTAATCGCCCTGGAGCATTCAGTGCTTGAAATGTCCATTGTTGCAGTTTTTTCCCCATTCTGGTTATAAGATCTTTCCAATCAGTTATGCGAAGGGAGGAAGTATTCAGTGGTACTCCTAAGTACCTCATCGGAAACTGCCCTATTTTGAAACCTAAAGTTCTTGCCAGAAAATTCTGCACATGCTCATGAGTATGGAAGAAATATACATTTGATTTATCATTATTCACAAGTGTACCTAAGGCTTCCATAAATAAATTTAAAATTTTTAAGATAACTCTTACTTCTCTTAGTGAGGCCTGACAAAATAGAAGAATATCATCAACAAATTGCTGATGTGTCAATGCAATATCCAGACCCCAAAGTTGTAAACCTTGTAACTGACCTTCCCTAAAATATGTTTTAATTAATCTTCCCAGTCCTTCTACTGCTAAAATAAATAAAAAATGAGACAACGGATCCCCCCTGTCGGAGGCCTCTAGAAATGTTAAAAGGCTTGGATGGAGTTCCATTTAGAAGGATTGAAAAATGTGGAGAAGAGATGAATGAATATAGCCATTGAAAACATCTATCATCAAATCCAAAAGCTCTCAATACTGCTGTCAGATAAGACCAACTGATACGATCATCTGCCTTGGAGAGATCTAGTTTTATAAGCATACCTTTTCTCTTGAGTGACTTTAATGAATGAATAGCCTCCTGAGCTGTAACAATACCATCCAATATTTTCCCTCCCTTAACAAAACCAGTTTTCTCCTGGGATATCAAACTAGGTAAGAGAGGTTTAAGTCTGTTCACCATGATAGTTGATAAAATTTTATAGATGACATTACATAACGCTATGGGTCAGAACCCAACTGGGGTATCTGAATTTTCCTGCTTAGGGATAAGAGTTATAAGAGTGGCATTGAAGGCTGGATAGACATTCCTATTTCTCCTAGATTCCTCCACTATCTCCCCTATGTCTTCTCCCATAAATTTCCATGTTGCCTTAAAAAATTCAGCCGTGAAGCCATCTGGTCTGGAGGCTTTATTCCGCGGCATATTCATAATAACTTACTCTACTTCTTCTATTCTGATTTCGCTTAGGAAGGCTAGATTCTACTCCCTCGTAATTATAGATGGAATATTTCTTGTAATTCTTTGAATGGCTTCCTGTCGATTTGGTTAAGGGTCTGTAAGTAAATTTCTGAAGTGATCTGTGAGTAGTTTTTCCATTTTGTCATGTTGGAGTAATCTATTTCCCTAATCATCTTTGAGTGAGAAAATTTGATTATGCTGTCTTCTTTGTATCATTGTTTTATGAAAGAAGTTAGTGTTTCGTTCTCCTTCTTTTAACCATTTCACTCTCGATTTTTGCTTCCAGAGTATCTCCTCTTGTTTCCTGCGTTCTTCTAGAAGACTGAGGGTTCTTCCTTCTTCTATTATTAGGTCCTTTGTTCTTCCATTCATAATCATGGTTTGCTAAATTTTCTCCATTTGTTCTTTGAGTTTTATCTGATCTTGGTGGATATTGCCAAATTCTGTTCTATTCTAGATTTTAATTTCATTTTTCAACTGTTTTAGTCTAAGTTGGAAAGTATGCATTTTATTTTTGCTTGTTATTTGATTAGTTTCCCATCTGTGTTGAGCTTTCTCAAGGAATCTTGGATCTCTTAGCCAGAATAATTCAAATCTAAATGGTCTATTCTTTGGACTTGCTTTAATATCAATGTCTATACGGATAGGCCAATGGTCAGAGCCAAGTGTTGGAAGAATTGCTACCTCATAATATGCATCCAGAATTATTAGAGCTTCTGAAGCAAGGAACCGGTCTAACCTCGCTGCAATTTGATGTCTTTCTCCCCTTCTATTATTCCAAGTATGCATAACATTTACCATGGGAATATCTACCAGATGTAGATCTACTATTAGGTCCCTGAAAAATTTTCATTTCTAGTTCTTCTCTCCTTATTCCCTCTCTTTGTTCTGCCAGATTTAATAACATATTGAAATCCCCACCTAAGATCCAATACTTTTCCTGATGCAATTCATTTAACTTCCTTATATCTTGTAAGAACATTTCTCTTTCTCCTGGAATTGGAGGCCCATAGACTGTTGAGATTTGTATCTTTTCATTAGATCCTATTTGTCGGAATGTGTTGGATAAAATTCTTGGCATTCCTATCCATCCTTCAGCTACAATTTTTGCAGGGTTCCATAATATAGCTATGCCTCCTAATGTTCCTCTTGAGTCTATAGCCATGACTTCAAAAGAGGGTTTGAATGAGTGAACAATGGTAGAAATTTTCGATCCGGAGACTTTGGTCTCTTGGAGCATCATTATTTGTGGTTTATCTGTTTTCAACCTTTCCTTAAGGTATCTTTGTTTCCCTTTACTATTTAAGCCTATAATATTCCAAGAGAGTACTTTCATTAATTAACTTTTGGGGATTTGTTGGAATACCGTTGTTAACGGTATTATCTTACCTGTATTTATCAGCATTTCTCCAACTAGTTTTATAGATTCCTGTAATGTTCTCCTACCTCTCTTTTTCGTTCCTTTAGCCTAACTGTTAGGCCCCTTACTAGCTGATTTACCTGGGTTGAGTTCGTCCTTTTTTGCTTGGGCTGTCAAATAGTTTTTAACGTTTCTTTATAGATATTTTTCTGTTATGTAGGAATAAATCTATCATCCAGATTTTTCCATTCATTCAGTAATCGTTTCAAAACTTTTTCCTTTGGACTTAACTCCTCTTTATTGTGTTCTATATCCATTGGTATAGACTGCTCAGTTTGAGCAATGTCCTCTGTTTCAATCTAATCTTGCGGTGCCTTGCGTTTTGTTGACAGGGATTTTGAGGCACTATCCATTTGTCCAAGCGCGGATCCTTCTTGTTCAACATGAGACGTTTCCCCTTCCTCTTGTAACACTTCATACCGGTTCGAGGTTACTTTCTGCGTCGTTTGGTTCATTGTATTTGGTGGATTTTTATTAGGTCTTCTCTTTGCTGAGATTGTAATAAAATCGTCTTCCTTATCTCGGTCCTGGTCAGAAGCATTATTTTGACGATTGGATTGTTGTTCTACATTGTTGAGAGGGCATGATTTGTATAGGTGTCCATATTCATGGCATCTTCGACAGCGAAAAGGAATATGTTCATAATCAAGAAGTTGTAGCAAAATTTTTCCATTGTATTCAAGTTCTATATTTTCAGGCAATGGCTCTGAAATATTCATAGATACACAGATTCTTGCAAAATAGTATAAAGGCCTCTTCGAGTGGTTTCTGCTGTTTTAACAAAGCTGCCTAAAGAATTACTTATACCCTCAAGGATATTTGGATCCCAAAAATCCATTGGGAGACCAAAAAATCTCACCCACACAGGGGCTGCAAGAAATTGTTCTTGGTCTGGATTATAGCATTCTTCCCATTGTCTGAGAAAAAGCCCTACATTATTATAAAAATATGGGCCTCCTTCAAAAATTCTTTCCTTATCTAACATATTAGTAAAAATGACTGTAAAAAAACCTCTAGCCCCAAATTTGAGGTCAATATGACCTCTAGGTTACCATTTTATTTGTATCCATTTCAATAAATCCTTTTCTGTAGGCCAAAGCCCAATAAACTTACAGATCAAAGCGTGGTCCTTCATATATTTTCTGTATTCATCCAGTGTTTTTGCTAGGATAATGAATTTGGGTTTCTCACCGCTCATGGTAAACATTGCCCTTTCGTCTTCACTTGCCAATCTGCTCCCATAACGGGAGCACTCTTATTCTGAGAACCTCTAGCTTGTTGTATGTTCGATTGTTCTCCACTGGTGATGTTCCAGTAGGAGGGGGCGAGTCCCCCTCCCGAAGTTGCTGCCATTGCCATACCAGAAGCAGCAGCCAGGCCAACCTCACAGGTTGCGCGCGTCCTTCAAACCCTAACTGTCATTTCTTGGAGCTCTTCTCATCCTTACATTCAATCCTCACTATTTCAGAATAAAATTAAGGGGGCCAGAGTGGATGTTTTTACAAAAGAATAGTGCAATAGGAAGCAAGGTGAGATAGAAGGGCTACATGAGATATCCATAAGGTTATTAATGCACATAGAGGAAGAGGAAAAGGGAAAAAAGAAGGCTGCAGAATTCTAGGGACATAAGAAGGCGAGAAAGAAGACTAAAGTTTGACCTAGGGCAAGGGGAAGGGGTAGGCGGGGGAGTGGGAGGGAGAGAAACACCGTCCGTCCCTGTTAAAATGATTTCTCAGATATTTAAATAAATCATAATATGTAAAATCAAAATAAAATTTAAACAAATTTTCCAATTAATATCCAACAATTGAGAAATTGAACAAAGATGCAAAACTATAGTAAGAAAACGACTTACTCAAAACACTGACCCACAACACTCATTTCTATTCATCACACCACCAAACTATTACATATACGAGCATCACAAAGCCATCCAACTATTACATATATAGGAGTAGATCATGGTTAAACGAATTCCTAAAATATAGGAACAGCCTACCAACAAGATCTAATGAAGACAAACAGTTTTAACAACACAACCAGTATTAATTATAGGAGAAGGTTCTAGAGATTTCTCCATTATTACAACAGAAAAGCATCACCCACGAAGAAAAACGAAAAGAAATGGTGGCTTGTATCCTCCGAGGTATTATTACATTGGAAAGCTCATGCTCAGCTTTGGAAAAGCAGAGAGCGGAACTTTCCTTGGAATCGTCAATCCAGATGCTTCCTTCATATCCAACTGGGACGGATCACCGTCGAGTGTCCAATCAAAAGTGTGTAACAACTGAGCCAATGCAAGCTGAACCGTAGGAATAGCCATGGATGCCCCTGGGCATCCTCTCCTTCCTGCACCGAACGGTGTCATATTGAAATTTGATGGATCTGTTACATTCACATGTTCGTCTTCCATGAATCTCTCCGGCTTAAATTCAGAAGCATCTGCTCCCCACACCTTAGGATCCGTTCCTATGGCCCACACATTCACCATCAACATTGCTTTCTTGGGGATAAAGTATCCTCCTACTGTCACAGACTCTGCAGATTCATGAGGAATCGCTAAGGGCGCTGCTGGGTATAGTCGCAGAGTCTCTTTCACCACACAGTGGAGGTATTTCATGTTTGTTACATCGGACTCCTTTACAATCCAGTGTTGGCCAACGACCGATTCGATTTCCTCTTTTAATTTCTTCATTGCACGGGGATGTCTGAGCAGCTCGCTCATTGCCCATTCTAACGAAATTGAAATTCTATCCAAGCCAGCGCCGAACAAGTCCTGCACGAATACAAATCCAATTAGTGTCGAGGCATACAAAAAATGATGACTCACTGACTGAAGTTTAAGAATGAGTGTCGAGGCATACAAGCACAACAGCCTCGATGGTTTCCCGTGTAATTTTGATGTCGGTCTCAGCCATGTGGAGCAGCACATCCACGAAGTCTTGAACATGATGCGGCTCTGCCTCTTTCTCTTTCACATTAACATTCACATGGTCGTCTATAATTTTCTCCGCAAATTCATCGTACGTTTTATGAATTTTCTTCATACGCCGCTTGATGCCTTGCAAATCAAGGCAATCCTAATACGGAATGAAGTCTCCAATGTTGAACTCTCCCACTGTAGCTGTCAACTCTGCCATGAGGGCTTTAAACCCTTTGAAATCGCCACCCAAGTCATCGTCAGAAAATTTCCTCCCCGTCAGTATTCGCCAAACAATATTGGAGGTGAGAGTAGAGATGGCCTTGCTCACATTCACGCTCATTCTTCCCTTGTCACTCTCCTCCCATATTGATTGGATCATCGCAAACACCTCTTCCTCTCGCACGCTCTTGAACGACTCGATTCTTTTGGCGGTCAGTAGTTCTAACACACATATTTTTCTCATTTGCCTCCAGTGGTCTCCATAAGGAGCGAAGACCACATCTTTAGAGTCGGAAAACATTAGTTTCCCAGCGGCTGTTGGAGGTCGGCTGGCAAAAATCAAGTCATGAGTTTTGAGAAACTGTTTGGCTACCTCAGAAGAAGAAACGACGACGGTAGGAACAGAGCCCAAACGGAGAAAGAGAATGGGACCATATTTGTCCGCCAGACCTCCAAGAGAACGGTGAGCGGGGAGTATTAATTGTTGGAAATTTCCTATGATGGGCCATGCATAGGGTCCTGGTGGCAGCGTGGCAGTAGAGCTACTTCTTCTCTTCATGTGGAAAAACCATATCATGAAGAAAGACCAGAGTAGACACATAATAGTTGCTGCGGCAGGCCCTCCATCAGCGACTGTGAATGTCGCAGGTAGAGAGAGACGCAAATTATGAAAAGCCATATCACACAAACCACTAAGCCCTCAACGGTATGTTGGGAAAGGGAGAAGGTCTACAGCTATTTATAGAATCACATAATGGTGACTTTATGTGTATTCCTCGTGCGTTTTCTTTTCTATAAATTTCATCCAACATATCTCATCAAATGTCTCATTCGCCCACGGTGTATCAAATTCGGTGAAAAAAATATCAAAACAAAAAACTTAAAATTATGGAAACGACGTATTGCAGTGAACGTAATTTGTTGCCGTCTTCCAAAATTCCAAACAGAGGAACGCACGTATGACTCATTTCAAATAATATTTTGCCCTCTTTCAGAATATTCCAAAATGAGAACGTCGTTTGATTCTGTCGGTGACATAAAATATTCAGTTTTCCTTTCATATACTTCTGCCCAAATAAGATTTAATATATTTTTCTTTATCAAATTTTTAATATTTTTTTATCTAGACGTCTTATTTCAATGCCACTCTACCCTTCTCCACGTATTCTTTTAATTAAAATAAGATCAATTTGTAAATAATTTTTTTTTTAATCTTATTTAATTCTGATAATTTCATTGCAACCCTAGCTAGTCTCCACGTATATTTTTCATAAAATAAGATAAGAATTTTTTTTTATATCATTTAATTGTGATAATTTCTTTGTAATGAGTAGAGCTTGAAATATATATATATATATATATATATATATATATATATATATATATATATATATATATATATTGATGATGATGATGATGATAGTTAACATTTACTTAGACCAAACTTTGGTCTATTTATTTAGTTTGTTTTAATATTGTACTCTTATGCTCAAAGAGCTTGAACAAAAAGGTTCTTAGCTTACTATAATTTTGACACGTTAAAAGGCTAGGAAGGTGAGTATTGCAACAAAGATTATGAAACTGAGATCTAATGTGGGTGTACTCCAGGCACTCTAAGAGGAAGTGATTTTCATCCTTAATATTTATATTTTCATAGAGATGACATATCCTTTCCACCCATGGTGTTTTAGGAATTGCCCAACTACGTGTTTCACTATGGAGCTTATGAGAGTTAGTTCTTATCTTGACTATATTAATTTTTTTCTTTGAGCTAGTTAAAACAAAGAGATACTTTTGATCTTCTAGAGTAGGGTCGATGGCCTCCTTATAATATCTTAATTTTCTTATAGCCTCTAAATCTTTCTCACACCACATTTTCTCTTTAAACTTAGAAGTAACAATATTTTTAATGTTATTAATATTTTGCAATGAAACATTTTCGTCGATCTCCCAATGGTTTAATATCTTTATACCAACCTCGTTTGAGCCTTACATGGTTTTGGCTGGAATTTAAAGCTAGCTTAGGAAGTCTAAGGTCTACCATGTTATTGATTTCGTGCTTGTACAACAGGAGCCTAGTCATAGCTAGGCTCTCAATAGGGGAAAGAACCACTTTTATAAGGAGAATAGGATAGGGTGTATTGCTTTTAGTTTTGAGGTTATACATTATAAAGAGCTTTTGGATTTGTTCAATATTTCTCCAGGATTCTCTAGAGATGTTGCAACCCCAAATCTCACATCCATACACGATCACATGAGTGACTAAAGTTTCAAGCTTCTTTTTATCCCACATCACAAGGTTTGCTACTTTACAATTATTTTCAAGACCAAAATAAGCTTTCCACCCTCCATTAATCATTTTCTCAATGCTATAGTTCCAGTTGAGCTTGTGATGAATATCAATTCCTAGGTACTTATAAGAAGACACTTCCTCCAAGTTGCTATTGTCATACATAAAATTAGCTTAAGTGGACTCCTTCTCGGATTTGATAATCATAACTTTTGTTTTGTCAATGTTAACAGTCATACAGTGTTAACGGTCATACCCATGGTAGAGCATAAATCCCTAAGAAGTCTTAACAGTCATACCCATGGTAGAGCATAAATCCCTAAGAAGTCTTAGTTGCTTATCAAGATCAAATAGGATCGTCAGCATAGAGAAAAAGTATGATAAACAAAAATATTATTACAAGAAAAAAAAATGTTCTATGTAAATTAACAATATTCCTCTAATATCCACCCAAAACTAGCTTAATTTTTATTGGTCTTTTCCTCATTGTTTAATTTAACAATCCACCCAAAGCTAGCTTAACTATTATTGGTCTCTTCCTCATTATCTAATTTGATAATAATAATGGTAAATGATATTAGGAGTAGTTTATATTGAAAATGTAAAAATAAAAAATATTCAAAATGATATTAAGTTTATATTGAAAAATATAAAAGTCAAATATATAAAAAATATATATGTAAATTTAAAAAATAATATAATATTTAAATTTTATTGTTATTTATTGTTTTGGAATTATGCATATCTGGGTGTGGATTTTTTTATTTATATTATATATATTTAAATTATATATTTGTAAAAAATTGTAATAGAAGTGTAATATTTAGATAAAACATAAAATTTAAATGTAAAAAAATAATATAAAATAAAAATTCTTTTATTTTTTAAATTTTGTTAATATTTATTACATAAATATATTTTTTATTTATATAATAAATATTTAAATTATATAAATTTATAAAGTTTAATATCTCAATGAAATTTCAAAGTTTAACATATAAAATAAATATATTCCATCAAATTCCATCAAATTGTAGTAATTTACATGACATCTAACATGCAAAAGCAGGTACTGAATTGAAGAAGGTTCCCTACAATCGGCGGTGCCGGAAGGTTGAAGTAGAGTCACATCATCCACAAAACCAGTCGGAAGAAAAATAAAGAAATTACAAAATGAGAGGATACTAGAAATACAGGCAGTCCAAATGAAATGGTTTCATGCACCTGATAATAGGTGTTTAGGTGTTTTTTATTTTTATATTTTTAATAAGATAAGTTCAAATTTTTATCTTTTCTAATTGTATTGACGTCTAATTTCATTGCCACCCTAGCCCTTCTCCATGTAATTTGCGGGACTTAAGAGCTCGAGTGGTTGATATGTAGTTTTCATGATGGTGTTTGTGTTCCATATTACTTTAAAATTTAATGGTTAAAATTTTGAAAATAAAATTTAGTATTAATATATATATGTTGGAATCGTTGATGATTATCAATGTTTATCGAGAGAAATATTGTTTATCATACTTCAAAAAATAAGAGATTAATGGAGTTTTTTAATATTTTATTTCTGTAATTTAAAATAAGGGAGAAGCATTTGTAAATCATCATAGTTTTGGAAATTTAACAAGTCAAGAAGGTTGATAGTGTGGCAAAGATGTTGAAAATTACAAAGGATATAAGAGTTGGGCAATCCAAGAGAAAGCCCTTTTCACCTTCAACCCTCTTAGATGACAAATGTGACACTCTTTTGTCTAACACATTTTGGGAATTGAACAATGCTCAGTTTCACTTTGAAGCTTATGAGAATTAGTTTATGTCTTGGCAATGATCATTTTCTTCTTAGCACTAGTAAAGACAAAGGTAATTCAGATTATCAAGATTGGGGTTGATCACCTCCTTATAATACCTTACCTTCAATTTTCCCTCTAATTCTTTATCATCCCACAACTTATCCTTATATTAGGAATTAATATTATTTTAATATTATATTTTTTTCTAACATGATCTCCTCCTTTAACTCCAATGGTCTAACCAAGACTCAACATCCTTATGCCAATCTAGCTTGAGTGGGAGTTAGAGAAATTAACTAGAGTTAAAATCCATTTTGAAAAATTGTTGTAATTCTTATGAATATATATATATATATATATATGTGTGTGTGTGTGTGTGTGTGTGTGTGTGTGTGTGTGTTAAATTAAGACTTTTCTTATTTATGTGATAAATTAAAGATTCTTTTATAAAGTATTAAATTATTAAATTTTTATTGTAATTGTTTAATATATATAATATAAAGAAAAAACAACACATATATTAAATGATAAGAAATGATAATAATTATTTATTTATTTATTTACATATTAATTTTTATATTTTCCCCAGATGCGGGTGTTGAGACGGAGGTTTAATGCGATAATACATGGGGCTGGCAAGTGGCTGAGACACTTGGCCATGCTTGCCGCCACCATGCGTGAGCTCATAAGCCTCTGGGTTGTCAACCAGAATGTCTTAAATTCGACCGATGGCCAAGATCTTTCTTCCGCCTCCGTAAAACATTCTCTGCAACTGAATTCAGATCACATTTATGGTTCATTAAAGTCGGGAGCTCATTGAGGCATCCGCAACTTGAATTTCAAGATGGAAGAGTGACGAGCTCATTCTATGTCTCCTCCTCCTCCGTTGCAGAGCTTTTTCTCTCCAACCGCTGTGAATCCTTGTTCCCGAACTGCTATCGGTCGTCGTTGTTTAATTGCATGCTGTCTTGAGCTGGGGGAAAGAATCCATCTCTCTCGAAATGGACTCTGCAACCTCAGCTCTGTTACCCTTGATTTCTCCATTCATTCGCCACCCCTTCGCACTGCTCCCTCGCATACGCGTACGCCCCTTTCTGAGAGTGAAACCATGCCCAGACTTCATCATCACATGTGCTGTAGGAGGGGTAGCACTAGAGGCCTTCCTCAGCGGGCTCCCTCTTCTTCCAGCTCTGATACTTCGTCCCCATCCTCTAAGTACTTCGCTGGTAGGTATCCGAATACCAGAAGCGACAGAGGCAGATCCCACTCAACTAGCCACAGAATGGCCTCCTTCGCTCTGGCTTCCCCTGCCTCCCTCGCCTCAAAATTGCCTCAAACAACCCACTTTTCTTTCAAATGCACATTGAACCTTCCCAGAATAATTTCCACCATATCTGTCTCGTTTCGGGAAGAGCCTCAGATAGATGTTGCAGGCATGCACTCAGGAGGGAAGGATGCAGGGTCTACTCAGGACGAGGCTTTGAAGATTCAAAAAGAGGATAAGCTCAAAGAGAAGGCACCAATTGATGAGGATGTTGGTTCGCACCGAATGGGACGCACCATGAAAGGCGCTGCCTCTCATGCGAACAAGCCAGATGCGGATGATGATATGAAGGCTACAGGTGCCTCATCCGTGAAGAACCACCTCCTCCTCATGATAGTTAATCCTTTTATATTTTGCAATTATGTGTATGTCGAATCCCAGACTTCAGGGGCTAATATTGAGTTTTTTGTACTGATATCATGTAGTTTCTGTCTGAGATACTGGTTTCAAAGGCTGTTACCCCTACGTGGGCAGCGTTTTTCACTGAATGCTCTATGTTTGGATTGGTTTCCCTATGTGAGCAATCCTCAAACAGTCTTTTTGCTAATCATGCCACATCTACTGGGCAACACATAGGCTACGGCCACGATGTACACTATTTCTTATTTTTAATAGATTTAACTTAACTTAGAAATTTTTTTTTTATATTTTATTTAATTATTACACCTTCTATATATATATATATATATATATATATATATATATATATATATATGGGTATATATTTAACTTTATAAATAAACCAAAATAATAAATAATTAAAAAATTAAATAATAAAATATTTTCTTAATTCACATATGTTTTTTTTATATTTTTTATATTAATTTATCATCCATATAATATATATCAATTTTTTCTCTCTCTCTTTAACTTTATTATAAATGTACATACCTCGCAACATATTATCCTTTTTACTTTTTCTTGTGTATTCTTACTATATATTGTACTATCAACATGCTCTAATGATAATTATTCTCTTTAAAAAGCCAATATAATTTTTGAAGGTTTTTAGTTAATTGCTTATGTTTGGATTGCATCTGGTCATTTTTTGAAGTGATGTGACTCCTCACGCAAAAATTTATTATACATCACATTAGCTTGTTGAAAGTCATATGATTATGTTATAGTTCATTATGGACTATTTTACATTCATTTTCATTATGGTATTGATATCCTTTCCATGAGGTGTAGAAATTATACAACATGTATCTATATCTTGGGTTTACTTGATCTAACAATCTACTAAAGTTAAATACTGAATCGCTTTTACAAATCTTTTGCGGAATTAAAAACACAATCGATAATCACATGAAGTAAAGAAGAATCAAATCACACACAACACAACACAACTAATTTCCCCGTGAAAGCTTACTGCTCAAAATGACACTATCTTTTATTGTATATTCAGCATGGATCATGAAACAATTACATACAAAAATCTTCTCACAAGAGCCCTCCAGTACTCAGCTAATTTTCTCACGCTATCATACAAAAAAATGACAAATACTTAGCCAATTTTCTACCTCCAGGCAACCTGCCTTGATTGCGCAATCCTTGATGAATGCAATCCCTAAAAGATAGGAATTCTTGCCTTCCTTGACTGCGCAAGTATCGTGGGCACTCCAATGGGTGTTTGGTTGCATGGGTGCAACCCAATAATCCTACAAATGATATTCAACTTCCCTTTCACCTAGATCTCAACTAGGTCTCCACTGGATCTGACACGCATGCAGCTGATAATAGTAAATCCTCAGTTGCATGTGAGATCACTGATTGTGAATTAATTAATATTTAATTCACTTGATCTCTCACTAGTGTATCTTCAGATACAACTAGCACAACTGAGTTTAACTCACTTAACCGAGTTAAACTGATTACAATCTGCATTAATTAATGCACCACTGTACTTCGAACTTTGTTACAACTAGAGTTACTCTGTATGCCTCACCAACTACCTCTAACTCGAAATCCACTAGATAACTAAGTTTATCACTCTTAGTTAACTATTTCAAGTCATCATTGAGAATAGATTACAATTTATTGTCCATATTAATTAAGGGATAACTAAAATAGACATACACCCAAAAATAACATTGTGGGCCCCACCCTAGTGTGGGTGCTTAATGCACTAGGTGTGGGTGCTAAAATTTTCTTATTGAATGTCAACACTCCCTCTCAAAAAGAAAGGGATTATCCTTCACCCTGATCCTATATCCATGGTATTCGAATTTTCTCCTGGCGAGTGCCTTCGTCAGAATATCTGCATCCTAATATTTCGTGGGAATGTATTGAAGCAACATTGTCCTTCTCTACACACAATCTTTGAGATGATGGTACCGAATATCTATATCCTTGGACGTATCATGAAACACATGAATAATTAAGAGTTTAATGCTACTTTGATTATCAAAATGAATCACTGTCCGATCCATATGAGAACCAGAAAAACCAACCAAGATCTTTCTCATCTAGATAGCCTCACATGCAGCTTGAATTGCTGCCATGTATTCTTCTTCCGCTGAACTGAGTGCCACAGATTTTTGTTTCCTGCTGTACCTGGAAACTGTTGTCGATCCTATGCTAAATATCCCTCCTGATGTGCTCTTTCTATCTCATGAATTTCCTACCCAATCTGCATCCATGAAGCCTTGTAGCTTCACTCCCTCTGTTCGTATGTACCATAGACCATACTCTAATGTGCCCCTCAGGTATCTCAAGACATGCTTCCCCGCCTTCCAAAAGATCTTGGTAGGCTTAGCCATATCTTGACTCAGCTGGTTAACTGCATAGAAAATTTCTGGTATGGTGTTCACTAGATACATTAGTGAACCAACTGACTGCCTGTAGAGAGTAGCATCCACTACCTCTCCAGAAGTAGCATCTGTTTTCCTCCAATTTTCTGGAAGAGGAGTATCCATGGGTTTGCAGCTCCCCATGTGAAACTTACCCAATATCTCCTTTGCATACTTGCCTTGAGACACAAAAATTTCACCATCCCGCTACCCTATTTCTAATCCAAGGAAATAATGAAGGAGTCCCATGTCCTTCATTTCAAACTCCCTTGCAAGATCCTCCTTGCATTAGTGTATCAGCTACTCATCACTAGTAAAAATTAGATCATAAACATAAAGAACAATAATCAATAGCTTACCCTCAACCACAATTTGATACAAGTTTGCATCTGCTTCAATTTTGGTGAAGCCCGGTTCGGTGAAATAGCTGTCTATCTAAGTGTACCAAGCAAGGGGTGCTTGTTTATGAGCTCCATCATTAGAAATATTTGGAGGGGTTAATGGTCACCTTTTTTCCTTCTTAGATCTCTTTTTCTTGCATTTTTATTATTATTTGGTTTTATGATGCTAGTATAGGTGGTGATTAAGGCTAACATACTCTGGGTGCCTAATATGAGGTTGAGTGCAGAAAATCATGATTTATTAAGAATTTTATCATAAATACTTAGAGGAGACAACAAGGAGAAATTATTGGAGGATTTTCCGCCCTCCTTAACTCTCAAGGTAGCCAAAGGATCCCAAAGATTCTCTCCAGCAATTTGAATTCCAAAGGTAGCCAAAGGATCCCCAATGATTCTCTCCAATAATTCGAATTCTAGAGGCAACGAAGCACTCAATTTTTGTTTACTTGGAGTCAAGTGGACTCAATCACCATTTTCGAGGGAGTCATTGGTAGCTGCCGTGTGGAATAAATAGAGAAGAGATCGAGCTAGGAAGAGTTACTCAATTCCAGTCGATTCTAGTTGAAACTTTTTTGCAAGCTATTGAGATTTTTATTATTTTACTTAGTTATCAAACTTTCAAAGATGTATGAGGTTATTATTTTATGAAATGAGCAGACTAATTTCATTCAACTAATCTAAGTTGCAAAGAGATAGGCTCGTGGGTTAGGACCCAATCCATGTGCCTCAACTTCTCTGTTGTTACTATCTTTTCCTTTCTACCATTAAGCTAGTTTTGTTTCTGTCATTCAATTAGTTTTTCTTTTAACAGTTTCATAGTTGTTTATTTTTGCTTCCAGTGTGTTGTTGTAGTTCATTTGCTTGTGAGTAGTAGAATAGAGGAAAAACTCCAAAAGTTGTGGTCAAGCCTCCCCTCTCATCTCTATCAATAGAGTTCGAGCAGGGTAGACATTTCCATAGGCAAAAAATTTCTTTCTGTTTGAGTTTAGGGAAGAAATTTCATTACCAAGTCCGAGTCTCTCTTTCACTGCTTTTATCACGTATTTTTGTCTGATTTGCATGCATGAATCCATAGGTGTGTTACACTTATGAGAATTTCTGGTGTGCGTCCATTCCCTCTTGTTTTCCGCTTCTTTTTACTGCTGAACCCAACTTTTATTCCCAAAAAACCTTAAAATCCCTTCAGCCCACCTCATTCCTTTGTCTTTTGTTATTCACGATTGCTTTACCTTCTTAAAGCCAAACACTTGAAACCCATTGGAATTCGACCTTCCGTCCTTGCTCCTCGAACTTCCTGCTATTGTACATCGCAATTCACAAATCACAGTGCTTATTTTACTTCCATAACACTTACCGCCTCCCGACCTTGATTGCGAAATATCGCAATCCCATTTTGGTACCACACAGAAACCATTCAAAAACATAAAAAAAAACTCGAATTCCACCCTTGCTCCTCAAATCTCCCATTATTTTACATCGCACTTTGAAAACCACAACATTTTCCTGTTTCCTTTAACACTTATCGCTTCCGAACGCTGATGCGATATTGCCGCTACATCACAGGTCTCTCATCGCAACCTTTTTGTTTCTTTGTTTAAAAATTACCGCTCCAACTCTGCGATATTGCGATTGTGATATCGGCCCCACCTCCACATCACCACTCAGCATTGCACATTGCAAATCAATTTTTTTTATTTTTTTCTTTAACGCTTACTACTCCAATTTTGTGAAGTTGCGATTATGATATTGCATATCGCAACTTTTTCCTCCATCGCGTCTCAAACATCAAAATTCTCAATTCATTCCGCTCCAAAGCCATTTTTGCGCTATAATAAAGCTTTTATCAGGTTTAAACCTACACTTTCCACTTATAAGCCCTGTTTCATGTGTTAGGCCCTCCATTAGCCTCTTTAGCCCCTTTTCTCTCCTCCAAACTGCAAACTCAACACTCTTTCAATTATGATTAAGTCATTAATAGCTTAGTTGCATGGGTAGAAGCATGGTAGATATACCATAGGATAAATAGAGTGCATTTAGCCGATTGGCCAAGTTAAGTGTGGTTTAAATTAGTTTCCTTTCTGCAACTTAGTTTAGTTTCTTTCCAATCATTTTCTTTCAGTAAATTAATTTAGTTCCTTTCTGCCATTTCTTTTCAGAAATATAGATTAGTTTCTTTTCAGTCATTTCCTTTTCTGAAAATTAAATTAGTTTCATTCCTGTCATTTCTTTTCATCAATTTAGTTTAGTTTCCTTTTTGTCATTTCCTTCTAGCAATTTACTTTCCAGTCCTTATCACAGTTTAAGAAATATCACCCTCTCGTAAAGTAGAGGAGAATGACATCAGTAGAATGCATATGTTGTGTATATAGCACTGTCACCTCCAATTTTGTACGAACCCCGAGTTGATAAAGTAAAGTAGGGAAGCCCCTAGGAGTTGCGACACTCTTGGTGCAATATCAGGGCTCACCACTTTTTGGCGTCGTTGCTGGGGATGTGTCTAGTATATGCTTTGATTTTATTTTTAGAATTATTTTCTTCTTTCTTTTATTTTCATGTCATTTTAGAAATATTGAAAAAATACAAAAATATCTCATTTTCATGCCTCGTAGGACTAGGAATACTCAAATAAAAATCTTACCTAAAACCCCCACATTACCTCCTAGCCACCCTTCACTCTTCTTCAGTGGCAGTGAGATTGAACCCCCTATAGGGGAGCCTTCTAAATATTTTGAGGATCCTATTGGGGAAGAGGAAGAAGACCTTGTTTCAACTGAGGGACCTGATTCACCTATCTTAACCATGGTTGGGGTCTAGAGAGCCTTTCCCATAAGAGAGGTAGATGGGGAAACTAAGATGAAAAACATTAGCCCCTCAGCTCTTCCACACTTCCATGGACTTACCTCTGAGGACCCTAACACATTCATGTTTGAATTTGTTGTTTTCTGTAGGAATTATGACTACACCTATGATGATAAGAAGTTGAAGCTATTCCCATCCACCCTTAAGGATGCAACCTTGCGCTGGTTCATGGGTCTGCCTGGGGACAACATCACTACCTGGGCACAGATGGAAGAAACCTTCAACAACAAGTACAGAGACTATTGTAGGTCCAAGGAAACTAAGATGAGATATTTAGGATGACTCTCGGGCCTGATGAATCCCTAGAGGACTATGAAGATAGATTTCAATTAAAATATAAGAGAGCCAACTGCACTCTTGATCCTGCATCACTTAAACTTGTACTTATTCGAGGGATTAGTGAAGAGATGATAGAAACCTTGAATATGCTATCAGGAGGAGATATCTACCGAAAAACTTGTGAAGCAATCAAAACTATCTTCCAGAACCATTCTAGGGAATTTAGGAAGAAGGGCAGAGCTAGACAAAGTACATCCAATACCCCTTCCTCTTCCACCTTCATAAAACATGAGATTGGAAACATGCTAGAGGACTTCAAGAGTGACATGCTGCACACCTTTTCTTTTCAAATTGACACAATGCAGGTCAAAAGAAATCAAGAGGAAGCAGAGAGATCCCTGGCCGTATTTTTTCCTCGATGTACTAGGAAGCACCCAAGAAATGAAAGTCCACTAAATGTCATAGAGGTTTTCTTAGTCTGTGAGAAGAATCATGCCACAGAAAAGTGTCCCCCCTTACCTGGACTTAACACTATATATCAAGGTGGGGAAGAAATGCCATAGAAACTTTGTTTCATCAACCAGAGAAGGCCTCAAGGCCCTCGGCCATATCAACAAGGTATGCAAGGCACACCTTATTCTTACTATCACAACAATCAGAGTGCACCCATGCAACCTTCGCACACCCCCACTCCTCCATCCTGGTCTACATTTATTATTTGGCCTTACAACCCTTCATATCATCCTCAGCCAGTAAAACAACCATTCCAGAAGTATGTTCCACAACAACATCAGTGGAACAATCCATCCTAAGCATGGATGCCTCAACAAAATCAACCACTTGCTCTAATGCCTCCACCCCAACCTCAACCTCAGCTTACTCATGCTACTCCACTTAGGCTACCTATACCTGCATAGCCCAATCCGAACCCAAACAACAGTCAGGCACAAAAGGGTCCCAGTGCAGAAACATCCTATCCAGCTTATGTTGTGGAGATACAGGAGGTTAATCTTAGGTTGGGAAGAGTACTCCCAGAAAACCATCCTCCATCTCCACCTATAGAGGTTGAGGAGGAAAATGAAGAAGGTAACACTCATATCCAACAACCTCCTTTTCTTGAGCGCTTGATCCACCCTAGTCAGCACACCCCTGAGGAGACTGATCTCCTGGGAGAATTGGAAAATTTGTGTGTAAAGATACCACTTCTCCAGGGAATTAAGGATGTCTCTATCTACAATAGGTTCATCAAAGAAAAGTGCTTAAAGAAACCTGGGATAAGGAAGAGAGATACCCCCATCATCAATGTGGTAGGACAACTGTCTGACCTAATGCTGGGAAGGTGATATTTCCAAAATACCTGGACCCTCATAGTCCAATTGTCGATGTGCATATAGATGGTGTCATAATCCCAAACACTCTGATTGATCTAAGGGCTACCATCAATATCATGACCAAGGAAACTATGTTGAAACTTAATCTCCAAGGGACTTTGAGGAAAACTACAACAGTTCTACAACTTGTAGATCAATCCACAGTAACTCCGGAAGGAACTGTTGAGGTTGTTATGGTTACCATTAACTCTTGGGAGTATCCTATAGATTTCCTGGTCCTACAACCCAAATTTTTTTTTAATGGTTATCTTTTCATCTTAGGGATACCTTGGTTAGCCACTGTAGATGCTTATATTAGCTGTCGGGCCGGAAACATGACTATAAAAAATGGGCCTTTGTCTAAACAGCTAGTGTTATATCCTCCAGCCCAGCCTTCCATTGATCATGATCTCCCTATATGGTTGGAGGATGAAGAATATGAGTTATATAACACTACCCCTATGTGTACAGTATATGCTATTCATGGAGGGGGAAAAATTTATGAATATGAACTCATCAACCATGCCATTCAAAAGCAGTCCTCCACTAACATTCCTATCGAAACCTTAGTAAAAGAGTCTGAAATCCAACCTTGGATGGAAGTGCACTCAGTTGATTCAACCTTCGAATCCACCAAGGCTATTGAGTTTGGCCCATCCAGATCTCTGAAAATCAACCCAAACCTCTCGAATGAAGAAGAGAAGCAATTGTGCCAGATTTTGAAAGAGAATCTAGATGCATTTTCTTGGGATTACAAAGACATGAAAGGGGTGCATCATTTAGTGTGAAAACATCATATTTACATCAAAGAAGGATGCAAGACCATGAGACAACCCCAAAGATGGATGAACCTGGCTCTGAAAGACATAGTCAAAGAAGAGCTGCAAAAACCATTGGATGCAGGGTTCATATATCCTATATCTGACAGTGAGTGGGTATCTCCTCTTGTCTTAGTCCTAAAGAAGAATGGGAAGTGGTGAATTTGTGTTGATTATCGAGAACTTAACAAAGCCACAAAGAAAGACCATTTCCCTTTTCCCTTTATAGACCAAGTCTTGGGTGGCCTTGCGGGGAAGAAGTTATTTTCCTTCTTAGATGGGTTGAGTGGGTACAATCAGATTCAAATCAGCCCTGAACACTAGGATAATACTACTTTCACCTGCCCTTGGGGTACCTTTTCTTATATAGTCCTACCCTTTGGGTTGTGTAATGCCCCAGCTACCTTCCAAAGAGCTGTCCTAAGCATCTTTTATGAGTTAGTCCATGACTCTGTCGAAATCTACATGGATGATTTCACACCATACGGGGATGAATTCCAGGAAGCTCTCTCCAATTTGGGTAAAGTACTAAGAAGGTGCATTGAGATGCATCTCTCCTTGAGCCTAGAAAAGTGTGAATTCCTAAAGAAATCAGGGGTTGTGTTAGGACACTTCATCTCCCAAGTAGGAATATAGGTAGACCCAAACAAAATCACCATCATCAAAAGGGTACATGCTCCTCAAAAGAATAAATATCTCAAGAGTTTCTTAGGATTAGCTGGTTACTATAGAAGGTTCATCAAATATTTCAGCAAGATAGCTTCGCCATTATTTGGGTTATTGGCCAAGGATTTTGAGTTTATTTGGTCTGGTCCTTTTCAAGAGGCTTTCCAGCTCATTAAGGAATAATTGGCTATTGCCCCCATCCTCCGAGGTCCAAATTGGACTTTGCCTTTCCACATCCACACTGATGCATCCGAAAAAGCTGTAGGGGCATCATTAGGACAATTAGAGGACAAAATCCCTTATGTTGTTTATTTCATCAACAAGAATTTGTTAAAGGCCGAGTTGAATTATACTATTACTAAGAAGGAGATGTTAGCCATTGTCCATGCATTGAAAAGATTCAGGCATTATGTAACTGGAAACCAAACCTTTGTTAACACTGACCATGCAACCATCAAGTATTTAATGAAAAAACCAGATGTGAATGCTAGGATAATTAGATGGTTGTTACTTTTGCGACAATTTGATTTGAATATTATTGATAAACCTGGAAAGGAGAATGTTGTTGCAGATTTTTTGTCCAGGTTATCTCTCCCTACAGGAGAAGAAGGAATGGTGGATGACCAGCTGCCAGATGAGCACCTCTTTTCTATATCATCACTCTCACCATGGTTTGCTGATATAGCCAACTACTTGGTTGCTGGAAGACTCCCTCCTAATATTTCATTTAGGGAGAGGAGCAGAATCATCAGAAAAGTGCCCCTTTCACATGGATTGGGGAAAATTTTTTAAAGCTAAGCCATGATCAAATCTTAAGGATATGTGTGGGAGAGGAATAAGTTTTTGATATCCTCTCTACATGTCAATAAAGCCCATGTGGAGGCCACTTTGCTGCAAAGAGAATTGCTTACAAATTTTTGCAGGAAGGATACTATTGGCCTACCCTTCACCAAGATTCCAGAAGATACACCAGCAGGTGTGACCAATGCTAAAGGATGGGGAAACCCACACAAAGGGATGATATGCCTTTGCACCCTCAGGTGGATCTTGAGCCATTTGACAAGTGGGGCATGGAATTTGTTGGAACTATCAATCCACCATCCAGACAAAAGAAGTATATCATAGTCTGCACTGATTACCTAACAAAGTGGGCTGAAACAAAATCAGTGAAGGTAGAAACTGAGGAGAAAGTAGAAGAATTTATGAGGGAGAATGTGTTTTACAAGTTTGGATACCCCAGAGAAATAGTTACTAATCAGGGAGAACAATTCACCTCCCACCTCATTAAGAATATTTTGAGGAAGCACGAGATTAAGCATAGAGCTTCTACTTCCTATCACCCTCAGGCGAATGGCCAAGTGGAAGTAACTAATAGAGCTTTAGAGAGCATCCTCACCAAGGTTGTGAGTAGCAGCAAAAAATATTGGGCATACCAATTGGTAGAAGCTACTTGGGCCTACAAAACTACTTGGAAGACAACAACATGATTCACTCATTATGAACTATTTTATGGTAAGAAAGCTCTACTTTAAGTTGAGTTTGAATTCAATACTTTAAGAATGGAAGCTGAATTAAATCTAGATCTATCAAATGCCCAAAAAGAGAGCTTGCTGCAACTAAATGGATTAGATGAGTTTAGAATGCAAGAACTTCTTCACACGGAGGTAGTTCAACTGCAAAGGAAGGTCTAGCATGACAAGAACATCAAAGAAAAGACCTTCCAAGAAGGAGATTAGGCAGTTTTGTATGATTAAAGGTTTAAATATTTCAAAGGCAAGCTGATGAAAATATGGTTGGGACCCTACATAGTGGAAAAATGTTCTGATAATGGCGCAGTTCAAATCAGAACCATAGATGAGGAAGGAATCCCCTTGCTTGTCAATGGTCACAGACTTAAAATTTACAAAAAGCCTTTGTCAAAGGTAGAGTTCATAAATTCAATAAGCAGAGAGGTGTATGTGATGGGAAACTCCATAATTTCCCACACCTCCTGAAAAAAAAAGAATAATAATAATAATAATAAACAAATAAATAAATAAATAATAATAATAATAAAGATCCATGGGTGAAAACCTCGATGGAGGCAACTCACTTGCTAAAAAAAAGAGAGAAAAAATAAAAGATAATAAAGATCCATGGATGAAAACCTCTCTGAGGTGCCCAAGGCAAGTCTATGGGTTGAAAACCTCCATGGAGGCAACCCTCTTTCTTTCAAAAAAAAAAACAACAAGAAAAAATAAAAAAGAAAAACATTTGCAGCTCTGTGTTTTTTGTGTTTGTTGTTTTACAGGTCATTAATGGTTTTTGGAAACACAGGGAAGCAATTCACCTTCTTTTCCGTTCTTCTATTTTACCATCCATCCCATCATTCATTTTCATAACTTCCTCCATCACCTCCATGTACCACATTCCTCCATTCCTACGCACAATGTAGCAAGGAAAAAAAATCATAGACTGCTACAGACATCAAGGAATTCCTACAACGTAGACATCTGTTCTTGAACAACAAGAAAAACAATGGAGGAGATCATGAATAAAACCCAAAGAAAGACAAGAGTGCTACCCATGGCATCCAGAGCACCCCCCATGCAGCCTCTCCAGTAAGAATAAATAAGAAGGAAAGATCAGTAGCTCACTCAGAGAGTTGCTCATTCAGCAAGCTGCTCACTCAGAAAACGTAAAATAATGAAGAACACAACATCTATAAGGCTTTTCTCCTCAATCCAACTCCTGCAAAAACCTTGGAAATGACAGGTAAACTCAGGTATAGCTTCTCACACCTTGCTATGCATCCATAATAGCCATAAATAATTAAATTTGCAGACTTATATTTTAAGAGGAAGAAAGGTGGCCAGTTCGCTTGGTCACCATTGTGAAGTATGACTAGGGAGAACTACAAAGTCACACCACCTGGGCATGTAAAAGAAAATAATTTAAATCAGGTAGAGTTGAGGAGAACGAGGGGAGGAAAAAAACAGTCCATCATGAATTAACGGGGAGAAGGAAACAACGGTCTCTAACAAAAACTGGAGCTAAGGCCGAGTTACATAAGCACTCCAGAAGTAGTTGCATAGTCTAATAATAAAGAGGGCCCGTCTCATCCAAAATAGTAAATTAAAAATTTTCTAAAGGGAGAGAGACCGACGAAATCCTGTAGCGCAACAACAGTGAGCCTCAACCATGTATTTTGGGACAACATGTAGCGGTAATAATAGAACATCGTCACCCTACCCATGGTCTGGTCCTCTTTCATAAATATGAGTAGGGAAGCTTTTATAGTAACCCAAACAAGGCCAAATTCCACTTCTAGCCTTAGAGAAGAAGAAGAAGAACCAGATGAGGAAGAAGAAATAAAAGAACAAGAAGAACCAGAAGAAGAACCAGAAGAAGAAGAAGAAGAGCCAGAAGGAGAACCAAAAGAGGAACAATAAGAATAATAGGAAGAGCCAAAGGGCCAAGGAAAAACAGAAGAGATGGCCATAGAAGTCATAGAGATAGAAGAAATTGGGAAAGAAGAAGACTCAAAACACAACACCATATTGCCTCAATACAAAGAGGTAGTTGCCACCTTAGCTCCTCTGAGCGCAAAGAGAAAAAGGCAGACCTCTATGTATTTCAGAGCTGACAAGAGTCAAAATATAAGTCGGAGAGAGCTAGAAACTACTCCCATGAGACGAATTATCATTGAATAATCACCAAGGGAGGAGGAAAGATTCAAAGAAACAATTCTGAAGGAGCAGCTGCATAAGACACATGTAGAGAATGTAACACTGAAGGAGAAATTGCAGCAAAAAGGGCAGGAAGTAGCCACCATGGCAGACTTATGCATAGAAGCCCTTAAGCATAGATTCCCTTCTAACTCATATGCTATGTACCTCAAGGATCAATTTGATCAAGGTGGATATCGGTGGCCACCCACCTATTCCATTTGGACCACACCATCAATTCTTGCAGCTTTTCACTTTCAGCACAACTTACTATTTTTAGCGAGTTTTCGGGTCCTGCACTTTCGGAGCCGTTTTGGGGCCTTAATGATCTAGGTGGATATTAGTGGCCACCTACCTATTCCACTTGGGGCCCCACCATTGTCTCTTTCATTTTTTCAATTTCGGCACAACTTACTATTTTTGGCAGTTTTTCAGGTCTTGAACTTCCGGAGCCATTTTGAGGCCCTAAATGACGTGTTTTGTGAAAATCGAGAGCGACCAAGCCTTTATTTCTTGCATCAAAAGTTTTACCCCTCAAATATATATTTCTAACAAGCTATTGAGCGCATCAAACAGAGATCGTATGCCAAAGTTACGTCATAGGGAAGTTGAAACACCAATTTACCCAAACGGGGCCCATAGTTTTGGCGCTTCATCTCCTAGGGTTAGGTTTTTGGACGTTTGGAGTTTTCCATTGTTTCTCAATAATAAATAGGCCCTCAAGCCTCATTGTAACATATTTCAAAGGTTTGTATCCTCCACATCTCTTCTCAGAGATATGCTACCAGCACCCTAGCTATTTTTATTTCCATTATGTTTGTAAGAATATTTCAGTCATTTGATTTAAATAAAATGAAGTATTGTTTCCGCTGCTTCTCTGTGTTTATGTCCATTTCTGTATTTTATTATGTTCCAGCATAAATCCGGATCACAATGACTCCTTATTTAAATCAAAACTCTAGCCTCCCATGGATCACTACCTTTCCAAGATTGTAGGCAATTCACGAATTTCTACAAGCAAGCTAAAATGGTTGATGAGGAAAAGATGGAAAAGTTTTATGTGCATAACCTTGTGTTGAAAAATCTGGATACTTGGGACCCCAATCCTACAATTGGGGATATGTAGTTGATGGATATAATATCTTGGATGATGAATGAGGATACTAGAGCAAAAGAGATATGGAGGGTCATGGGAAGAAGAAATAGAGAACCCTTATATATCAGACCAGAATTGTCCAGCCCAAGAGGAGTCATCCTTAATTGTCGAAAGATTGAAAGGGACCTTGCATTGGTTCAAAGCTACCTTCAGACTCAAACCCAGGTGATAGGCCACTTTGATGATGTTTCTAGGCAGATAGAAGATGAGTGCATTATGGCCAACCAAAGGAGATGGAAAAACCTCCCTCACAACCTCAAGAACAGGGAGTACCATACTCCAGAAATATCGAGGGGTGCATTAGAAAGGGCACCATTATACAAGAGGGCCATGCAGGCCAAAAAGATCCAATGGTTGGGACTAAAACTAAACCCACCTTTGCTGCTGGGGCTGAATGATGAAAAGGACATAGATGCAAAAGATAGAGAATGGGAGAATGCAGAAAAAAATAATGGTTTTTACCCCCTTGGGGAAACTCCCACACTTCTTCCTCAGGAAATCAGGGGGGATATCAAAGCCTTGAAGGAAATGCAGGAGGAGGATTAGTTTCTCAGAGGATGAGCAACCATTCAGTAGAGGGGTGATGATGAGCTCCATCATTAGAAAAATTTGGTGGGGTTAATGGTCACCTTTTTGCCTTCTTAGATATATTTTTCTTGCATTTTTATTATTATTTGGTTTTATGATGCTAGTATAGGTGGTGACTAAGGCTAACATACTCTGAGTGCCTAATATGAGGCTTAGTGTAGAAAATCATGATTTATTAAGCATTTTTATAAGGATTTTATCATAAAGACTTGGAGGAGACAACAAGGAGAAATTGTTGGAGGATTTTCCACCCTCCTTAACTCTCAAAGGTAGCCAAAGGATCCCAAATATTCTCTCCAACAATTCGAATTCCAAAGTCAGCCAAAGGATCCCCAAGGATTCTCTCCAACAATTCAAATTCCATAGGCAGCCAAGCACTCAATATTTGTTTACTTGGAGTCAAGTGGAATTAATCACCATTTTCTAGGGAGTTGTTGGTAGCTTCCCTGTGGAATAACTAGAGCAGAGCTAGAGCTAGGAAGAGTTATTCAATTCCAGTCGATTCTAGTTGAAACTTTGTTGTAAGATATTGAGATTTTTATTATTTTAATAAATGATCAAACTTTCAGAGATGTATGTGGTTATTCTTTTATGAAATGAGCAGATTGATTTCATTCTACTGATTTAAGTTTCAAAGAGCTAGGATCATGGGTTAGGGTCCAATCCATGTGCCTCAACTTCTCTGCTGTTACTATCTTTTCCTATCTTCCATTAAGCTAGTTTTGTTTCTGTTATTCAATTAGTTCTTCTTTTAATAGTTTCATTGTTGTTTAGTTTTGCTTCTAGTGTGCTTCTATAGTTCATTTGCTTGTGAGTAGCAGAATAGAGGAAAAACTCCAAAAGTTGTGATCAAGCATCCCCCTCTCATCTCTGTCAATAGAGTTCGAGTAGGTTAGACCTTCCCACAAGCCAAAAATTTCTTTCTATTTGAGTTTAGGGAAGAAATTGCATTACCAAGTCCGAGTCTCTCTTTCACTGTTTTTATCACGCACTTTTGTCTGCTTTTCGTGCATGAATCCGTAGGTTTGTTACACTTCTAAGAATTGCTGGTGTGCCTCCATTCCCTCCTATTTTCCACTTCTTTTTACTGCTACACCCACCTTTTATTCCCAAAAAAACTTAAAAACCCTTCATCCCACCTCATTCCTTTGTCTTTTGTTATTCACGATTGCCTTACCTTCTTAACACCAAACACTTGAAAATCATTGGAATTCAACCTTCCACCCTTTCTCCTCGAACTTATCACTACCATACATCGCAATTCAAAAATTGCAGTGTTTATTTGTCTTCCATTAACACTTACCACCTCCTGGCGCTGATTCTGAACTCCGTTGCATCGCAAATCGCACTTCCATGTGATTCTCGTTAACACTTTCTGCTTCCAAACCCCGATTGCGAAATATCGCAATCGCATTCGGTACCGCACAAAAACCATTCAAAAACATAAATAAACTCGACTTTTGCCCTTTTTCCTCGAATCTCTCGCTACCGTACATCGCACTTTTCAAACTGAAACATTTCCTTGTTTCCTTTAACACTTATCGCTTCCGAACGCCAATGCAATATTACCGCCACATCGCAGGTCACTCATTGCAACCTTTTTGTTTCTTTCTTTAACACTCACTGCTCCAAATCTGGGATATTGCGATTGCAATATCGACCCCACTTCCACGTCACCACTTTGCATCGCACATTGAAAATTTATTTTTTTTGTTTTTTTCTTTAACACTTACAGCTTCAATTTTGTGAAGTTGCGATTACGATACCGCATATTGCAACTTTTGCCTCCATTGCGTCTCCGCCATCACACTTATCAATTCTTTCCAGTCCAAAACAATTTCTATACTATAATAAATCTTTTATCAGGTTTAAACCCCCGCTTTCCACTTCTAAGCCCTGTTTCATGTGTTAAGCCCTCCATTAGCCTCTTTAGCACCTTTTCTCTCCTCCAAACCGTAAACTCATCACTTTTTCAATTAGGATTAAGTCATGAATAGATTAGTTGCATGGGTAGAAGCATTGTAGATAAACCATAGGATAAATAGAGTGTGATTAGCCGATTGGCCAAGTTAAGTGTGATTTAAAATAGTTCCTTTTTGCAACTAAGTTTAGTATCTTTCCAGTCATTTCCTTTCAGAAAATTAATTTAGTTTCTTTCTGCCATTTATTTTCAACAATATATATTAGTTTCTTTTCAGACATTTCCTTTTCTATAAATTAAATTAGTTTCATTCTTGTCATTTATTTTCAACAATTTAGTTTAGTTTCCTTTCTATCATTTCCTTTGAGCAATTTAATTTCCAGTCCTTATCATAGTTTAAGAAATAGCACCCCCTCGTAAAGCAAAAGAGGATGACATGAGCAGAATGAATTTGTTGTGTATATAGCATTGTCACCTCCAATTTTGTACGAACCCCGGGTTGATAAAGTAAAGTAGGGAAACCCCTGGGAGTTGCAACACTCTTGGTGCAATACTAGGGCTCACCACTTTCTTCAGCCCATACAGTGCTATTTTTAGTCTGCACACATGTGACTCACTGTTGAAGATTTTGAAACCTTTAGGCTTCTCTATGTACACCTCTTCCTCAATAATCCCATTAAGAAACACAATTTTCACATCCATATGATGAACGCACCAGCCCATCTGTGCTGAGAGTGTAAGGAGGGATATTATTGAAGAGTACCTTGTAACAGGTGCAAAAGTCTCATCATAATATATCCCCTTGATCTGTGAGAATCCCTGGGCCACAAATTTTGCCTTCTATTTCTCCACACTCCCATCAGTAGCTTGCTTTACCTTGTAGATCCATCTTGATCCAACTACTGATTTGTCGACCGGTCTTGGGACAAATTCCCATGCACTGTTCTTGACAATGGATTCATACTCCTCCACCATTGCATCAACCTAAGTTGGTTGCTGCACTATTTACTAAAAGGAAGATGGTTCAGTCATAATACATTTGATCATAAGAGCCATGCATCCAATAAATCTGAATGTCTCTTTCTACGCTGTGAAGTAGGGGTTCCTACATTCTCTGCAGCATCAAGTCTCAATCTATCAGCCTCTATGGTGTGACTTCTGCCATTTCTGATGGATGGCTTTGCATGAGTGTTTTCCTCCACTCCATTAACCTCCTCATGTGGCTGGTCCACATCTTGAGACTCATCCTTGGGAACCAACAGTTCCTCTTCTACATGCAAGTCCAACTCCCTCTCAAGGGACAACCACATGGCTTTCTCCTCATCAAATTTTATATCCCGTTGCACAGCATCCATTCTACTATTTGGAAAATACACACGATAATTATGGGGTGTTTTAGTGTACCACACAAAAATCCCGATCTCAGCTGTCGATTCTAGCTTCTTCCCAGCGTCCTTGGTCACATGCACATAAACAGACGAGCCAAAAATATTAAAGTGTGAAACATCAGGTTTCTTACTAGTGAAATCCTCTTCAGGTGTACTCATGCCAAGTATCCTATGAGGACAACGGTTTTGCACAAATACTATAGTGTTGCATGCTTCCACCCACAGATGCATCGGTAGACCTTGATCATGCAACATCTCTCTTGCTACACCCACAATTGTTTTGTTATTTCTCTCTGCAACCCCATTCTATTGTGGGTTATGAGGCGATATGAGTTCTCTTCGAATTCCTTCTTTGCTGCTGAAGTTATTGAATTCGTTAGAGATGTATTATCCACCATTATCGCTCCTAAGATCCTTCACCTGCTTCTCCGACTCTTTCTCCACCAGTTCCTTAAACTCCAAGAACTGAGAGAATGTCTGATCTTTCTTCTGCATGAAGAAGATCCAACACTTACATGAAAATTCATCAACAAATATTACATAGTACTTATGTTTTGCTGTCGAAGCAACAGAGAATGGTCCACACACGTCTGTGTGAACTCTCTCAAGGATCCCCGAAGCTCGGTTTTCCTTCTCATGAAAGGTGGCCTTTACATATTTTCCCATAGTACATCCCTTGCATATGTTTGATTACGTAACTGTACCCCTGGGAAGACCAATAGACATATGTTGCATGACTTTCAAGGCTCCATGGTGAAGATGGCCCAATCTCCTATGCCATAATTCACCCTCATCTTGGCTCACCACTTGATCTGCCTTGCCCTTAATTGCGGGGTAGCCATCTACCTATAGCTTGTAGATATTATTAACTCGAATCCCTATCCTCTTGGCTTGTCTAGTTGTTTTATGTCACAGGAAATATTTTCCTTCACTAAAAATAACATCATAGCCTCTATCCTCCAACATTGTGACTGAGACTAAATTTTTCTTCAGACCTAGTACATTCATTACATATTTTAATTGAAAGGGTTTACCTATAGCCTCTGGAAGGTAATGGTACCAATCTTGGTAGCATTGTACTACCCGTCATCGCCCATTTCAATATGCATCTGGAGATCCTTCTCCTCCAAGTCACTGAAAAGTTCCTTGTCACCCGTCATGTGAAAGGAAGTGCCACTATCCAAATACCACACAGATCCCAATGCACTTGACACCATGCATGCGATCAATGAGAATTCAAGCTCAAATTGCGAGGCAAGAGCCTCACGAGTTGCAGATCCTCCAGCCTTCTTGTTATTCTTCTTTTGTGGACAGTTAGTAGCAAAATGTCCATGCTGGTGACAATGAAAACACTTCGCCTTGGACATGTCCTGCTTCTTTCCATTCTTGGACTCAAATTTAGAATGGAATTTCTTCCCCTTCCCTTTCATCACTTTGGCAGCAAAAGCACAATCCTCTTCATCTTCATTCTTAGATGAAGATCCACCTCTCGTGTTCCAATCTAAACTCCTCCTGCACCAAATCCAACCACAATCGTTCCCAATCTGGAAATTTTTCCCTTCCATTGACATAGTCTTGATAACTGTGCTAACTCTTAGGAAGTCCTAGGAGAGCCAATCTCACCAAATCATCATCAGCTACTATTATACCAACTTTCCCCATTTCATCCCGACATTGGAAAACTTTGTTAGATATTTTGGTATGGATTCGCCCTTCTCCATCTTGATCTTCCTGAGTCTATCTTTGTGCGCTAATTTCCTATGGACACTGCTACTTTGGAATAGATCTATTAAAGCCTTTCACAGTGCATATGGTGTGGCTTTCCCATGGAGGCTTGAGACAATGTGGTCTCGTACTCCCTCCAACAAGATCCTCCTCACCTTTGCCACTTAATTTTTCCATGCATCAAGATTTGCAGCATCTGCCACAACAGGTTTAGGAACATCATTGTCAATAAATTCCTTCAAGCCATTGTCTTCGAGTACTACCTACATCCTGTCCTTCCAAACAATATAGTTTGAGTTTCCCTTGAGTGCATACTCCAACCTCAAGCCATTGAAAGCCATTTTGATCTTGAATCAGTTATAGCACCAAGAAAGTCTTTCTGCAAATTTGAATTCTATCCAATCACAAACTTAGCTCCTGCTTCACTTCTGCAATTTCCTGTGTTCTGATACCATGTACAAATTATACAACATGCATGTATATCTTGGATTCACCCGATCTAAAAATGTACTAAAGTTAAATACCGAATCGCTTCTACAAATCTTTTGTGGAATTAAAAACACAATCGCTAATTACATGAAGTACAGAAGAATCAAATCACAAACAACACAAATAATTTCCCTGGGAAAGCTTACTGCTCAAAACCCCACTATCTTCTATTGTATATTCAACATGGATCATGAAACAATTACATACAAAACTCTTCTCACAAGAGCCCTCTAGTACTCAGCTAATTGTCTCACACTGTCATACAAAAAACTAATTACTACTTAGCCAATTTACTGCCTCTAGACAACCTGCCTTGCTTGCACATCCCTGATGAATGCAATCCCTAAAAGATAGGAATTATTGCCTTCCTTTACTGCACAAGTATCATGGGAACTCCAATGGGTGTTTGGTTTCATGGGTGCAACTCTATAATCCTAAAACTGATAGTCAACTTCCCTTTCACCTAGATCTCAACTGGGTCTCCCCTAGAACTGACATGCATGCAACTAATAATAGTAAATGCTCAGTTGCATGTGAGATCACTGATTGTGAATTAATTAATATTTAATTCACTTGATCTTTCACTATTGTGTCTTCAATTACAACTAACACAACTGATTTTAACTCACTTAACTGAGTTAAACTAATTACAACCTAAATTAGCTAATGCACCACTGCACTTCAAACTCTGTTACAACTAGAATTGCTCTGCATGCCTCACCAACTACCTCTAACTCGAAATACACTAGCTAACTGAGATTATCACTCTTAGTTAACTATTTTAAGTCATCATTGAGAATATATTACAGTTTCTTGTCCATCTTAATTAAGGGATAACTAAAATAAACATGCACCCAAAAATAGCACTGTGGGCGCCACCCTAGTGTAGGTGCTTAATGCACTAGGCGTGGGTGCTGAAATTTTCTTGTTGAATCTCAACATGGGGTTCTTCCTTTAAATAATTATAGCCAAACACTTCTTAAACCTTACCCATATAACGTTGGCAATCATTGATTTTTTACATGTATTAATCCCAGTCTCTCCTACATATGGTTTATACCATATGTATTAATCTCAGTCTTTCTTTTATATGATTTATATATTTTCTATTTAACAACGAATAAAAATTTATTTATAGTCATCCACATTACCAATTTGATTCCCCTTTTATTTATTTTTAACTTTAATCTTACCATATACTAATTTTCATACATGTGATTACACTTTGTTTCTTGTCCATAAACCCATGACGCGGATTCGATCAAATATATAAAAATATAATTTAAATGAAATGTAACCTTAAATAAAATTTGGAATTTTTCTCTCATGCCACGTTACTCGCTCTATGTGATCTTCACATGGATTGAGGGTAAGCGCACTCTTAAAGGATTAGATATTACATTTTTGATCTAACTATGAAATTTGAGTAGAGTTGTTTGAGACCCTTGTCCTCCCAGTCATAGCCTCATTCCCATTCATTTCATTTGGTTTGCATGGCCAGGGCGCCACTATGAAAATTTACACTATGCTTCGACTCCTTGGAATCTTAAGGTTCAATTACACTTGAAGACATGGCTCCTAAAAATGGTTGACAATTATACGTTTCAACCATTGTTCCCTAAGTAAGGTATAAAAGTTCATTTTTTTTCTTTTTTCTATCAGGTTTAAATAAACATTTCTTCTTTATTTCGCTTGTGTTTTCATTCCCAATCACACCTCCTCTTACTCATTGGATTTTTTTTTGTTCACAGGTATATATATATATATATATATATAACAATTTGGAATCGATGTTATGTGCATTTTATTCCTATTTAAACTTTAACTTCACTTATCGATCCTGTTTTCTATGGTAACTATGTTATTACACTTAAATTTCTTTGCACTTTCGTCACCAGTCATTAATAGCTCCCTTTGTTTAGTGTGCCTTGATCAGCTTCCTAACATGGTTGCAACAAATAATTATTATTACTAGAGTTTATTTCTGAGATCGCACAACATCTAAAATTGAGTGAGGTAATTAAACCTTTTTCTCTTCCTCAAAGCTATTTTGAAATAGTTTTAATAGAATTTCTATCCTATGTTAAAATCTTGAGTTGTGTTTCTTCCATTATGGTATGGGATAGTGTTTCAATTATCATTTTCTTTCCATATTAACTCATATTGATGTTAGCACTGATGAATCTCAATAATATGTGATTATGTTCTTCTTAGATACGATGGGGAGGGGGTGACCAATGCCATATTTTTTATATATCAAACCCTTCAACGATTTCCTATGTTATACTTCGTAATACTAATTATTTTATGTTCTCACTAGTTTTGTTGGTATGGGGTGTCCCTGTTCATTTTCTCCACAATGGTTCTACAGATTCTAGGAGTTAACTTTTGTTCTAATTTTGTTGCCCTACATGTTGCCTCTACAAAATTTATCATCATCTTATATTTATAACGTACTGCTATACCTCATTATTATAGTTAGAACAACTCAAGGCATTCTTTTTCTTTTTCTATTGGATTCTCATGAACGCTATCGAGTTCGAACATGTATTTCAATTTCGGGGTGGGTTCCAATTTCTTTCTTTCAACCCTAGAATGGTCAATGACATTTCACATATGCATGCTCTTGTTCGGGCTCCGTGTCTACCTTTTCACGAATACATAAAATTCCCCTTTATCCTAACTCATGGTTCCTTGTTAGTTGAATATACATATTATCTTTTATTATGTAACTAAACTATATGTTTTAATCGAAACTACAAGTTTACTTTATTCTTATATAGTATCATACCTACATATATCCCACTCGTTATATTTTCATGACAATATTGTGTTTGTTCTTTCATTATTACAATATTGTATTCGACAATCTATAATTAATTTACTCCTATATAAACAGTATGCAGATGACTTTGTATTATATTTTATTTTATTCTTTCCTGCTTAGTATTTGAGAACTTAATGAAAACACTAAAAGAAATAACCAAAAATTTGGTCTTTAGAGTAAAATTATTTAGTTGGTTGGGTGTAAATAATTTTAGAAATATATTTGATTCTATAAGGGAATTTATTACTTGGCTTTACTTAGAACCAACTTATACATGCACAGTTACTTTCTTAGTAATTGATATACTATGCTACAATGATTAACAACATAATTAAACGAATAATTTATAGGAAAATAATTTTTTATACCAATCCTCTTTATACTCATTCACTTATGAAAATTTCTTAATCTCTATACAACTGTGTAACATTTCTCACTATCCGTTCTTACTTCAAGACTATCAGAGTGCAGATTTTATATTTAATAGACCTTTTAGAGAAAGCCAATTTTTTTACTATGTGCATTCTTGTAAATAATTATTACATATTGTCTTATTACATATTGTTTATTGAATCAAAATAACATAGATTATTCCACGTTTTCTTACCAATAAATAATATCCTTACATTTTATGGCATAGATATACCTTTCATACAACTAGATGATGTTGATTTATGATTATTATTTAGTATCTCAATTATTACATTAGATCAACTTATTTCCCCATTTTAACTCCCATCATGTTCCTCACAATAGAAATATCTTTAAATAAACTACACAAAATAATAACTAGAGATAACAGCTGGTAAAATTTCCTTTGATAAATATCTAAGACATATCTAGAGTTTTGTGTGTATTCTTAGTTTACTCTTCGACTGCTATTAATTATACCTTCCCCTATATCTACCACTTCCATTCTACCATTTTTTTTATCTTCTTTGTTATGATCAAATTTCTTTGTTTGGTAATTTGGTGAATAATCCTTCTTCAAATTTCTCATTATTATGTATTGATAATTTCTTCTATGGATGTGTACAGAGATATGAAATAGAAACATAATTATAGATAATTACAATATACATGCATGAAATTGTACTAAGCAAGCTATACACAAATGATGTCTTCTCCTTTACTATAACAACACATAACAATCACCAATTCCAAATCATCAATAAGGTATGAACATAAATTCATCTAAACTTAATTATTGCCTGGGGAATATCCATAAATTGAGCACATTCCACCTAACCATGAACTATATCTTATAGTCCCCCCAAGATAAGACCTTCTTGCCTTCAGGAATAAACAACCTCCTTGGTTCCAAAGTGGATTATTTTATAAGTTTCTTCCCAACATGTTTTTAGTAGTGTCCCGCTTTAAGGTCAACCAAACTTTTTCCTGGGCCTTTTTGTTTTATATTTTTTGAAAAATATTCTTTTATTATTCTTTAAAGAACACCTTTCTCTCCTATTTTTCTTTATTCCACCCACTTTGTATTTATCTCCAACTAACTGATTAACATATTATTTCTCTCCCATTATGTTAATGTTTTTAATTATTTTCTCCTGTGGATTTCAGGAGACTTTTATTGAAGGTCCTACATTGATCCGGATTTATGCAGGAACACAACATAATACACATATAACCATAAATATAAAAATGTAGTGGAAATAACACTTCATTTCATTAATATCAAAGAACTAAAATATGTTTACAAACAAAATGGAAATAAACTAGCTAGGGCGCTGGTAGCTTATCTCTGAGAAGAGATGTCATGGCTATAGGCCTCTAAAATCTGTGTTATAATGAGGCTCGAAGGCCTATATATTATTGAGAAACAATGGAAAACCCTAAACATAAAAAAACCTAACCCTAGGAGATGAAATTCCAGAATATGGGCCCTGTCAAGGTAAATTGGTACATGAATTTCCCGGGGTCGTAACTTCGCCATACTATCTATGTTTGACGCACATGATACATCGTTAGAAAGATCTATCCGAGGACTACAACTAATGACTGCTAATATCGATTCTAGAAAAAAAATGATATTTTCTAGAAAAGCGATGCCCAAAAAATGTTGTTTAGGGCCTCAAAACGGCTCCGGAAGTTCAGGACCTGATAAACTGCTAAAAATAGTAAAATGTGAAAATATTAAGGAAAATAAAAAAATGAAAGAAAAAATGGTGGGGCCCCAAGTGGAATAGGCGGGTGTCCACCAATATCCACCTGGATCATTCCTTCCCCCTTAGGAAGCAATGACCCCCATTGCATTGAGTTCCTCCATGAGATGATGAAACTTCTGTTGAACTTGGTCCCTGGTGAACCACTTGCATTGGTGTAGGAGTTGGCCAACTTTGACCACCCGATACAGTTGGATCTTCTGCTGGTGAGTGTTTTTGATTTGCATGTCCATGATACAATCTGTAGTGGCCTATTCCATGCAGTCTAGGTTTAACTATGCTGGTGTGAGTTGTTATGCAAGTCAGAGATGTCGAGTAGAGGTGGGAAATAGGGCGGAAGGTAGTCCACATTGAATACTGGGTGCAGACTAAGGAATGGTGGAATACTGAGCTCAAAGGCATTGTTCCCTACAGCCTTGGTGGCGGTGTATGGCCCATATCAGAGTGGGCGAAGCTTGTGGTGGGGTCTAGTGAGGCACTCCTTCTGCAAATCTAGCCACACTTTTTCACCCACCTGGAAGTGATGTGGCACCAGATATTGATCATATCGTTGCTTGTACTTAGCATTGGCTCTATCCAATAGGTCATGAACCTGCTGGAAGATGTTCTGAATGTGCTCAATGAAGTTTTTATCTTTGTCAGCTTCAGACTGGACATGAGCTGAATCGGCCCGAGTAGCCACAAATGGAATAGCCACGTCAATGGGACATAGTGGCTCGAACCCCAGGCTCACCTAAAAGTGGTCATGGCCAATTGAGCTGTGGAGAGCTTGATTATAACTGTGTTGTACATAGGGAAGGCTCTCATCCCATGTGCATGGATGCTTTGAATTGTACATGCGAAGAATGTGTACAATCATCTTGTTGACGACCTCTGTCTGGCCATCAGTTTGGGGATGGAAAGATGTGGACTTGGTGAGCTTGGTGTCCAACATTGACCAGAGGCTGGACCAAAATGTGCTGAGGAACCTGCTGTCCTGATCTAAGATGATAGAGTGTGGGATCCCAAAGTGCACCCACACTCTTTCAAAGAATAGTTTAACAGTGGATTTTGCTGTGATATTTTTCTTGCAGGCCAACATAATGGCCATCTTCAAGAATCTGTCGACGACCACGAAAACACAGTCATTTCCATGCTTAGTAGAAGGAAGGCCTGAAATGTAATCCATGGAGATGGATTCCCAAGGTCGACTAGGCATAGGTAGCGGAGTATATAGGCCTTGCTCCTTGATGGTTGGTTTTGCAATGGAGCAAGCAATGTAGGATCTGATGTACTTACCAACATCTTGTCGAAGGTTCAGCTAATAGAAATACTTCTTCAGTATTGCCATTGTTTTCTCGACCTCAAAATGCCCAACGACTCGACTGTAGTGTGCTTCCCAAATCATCTTGGCATGCTTACTTGAAGGAACACAAAGGTGTCCCAGGTGACATAGCAATGCATCCTGGAGGTGAAAATTTGAAACTTGCGTACCCTCCTAGAGTGTCTTGTATGTGTGGCTAAATTCCGGATTGCTCTTGTAGAGAAGCGTCCAATCAGAAGTCTCGTGGCCACAAGAGTTGAGAACGATGGTTAGCGCCACGATCGGTGGTCGGATGAGGTAGTCTGCAACATTATTGGTGCTGCCCTTCTTATACTTGATGTTCAAATGAAATTTTTGTAGATATGTGGATCACTGCTGATGGCGATTGTTCTGCAACTTCCCTTGTGTCTGTATGAAATACAGGAGTCGGTGGTCTGTGTGGATGACCATTTCCTTCCCCAAAATGTAATGCTTCCATTAGTGGCACACCTGCAAAATGGAATACATTTCTTTGTCATAAGTGGGATAGTTGCGTACTGTGTCGGACAATGTCTCACTGTGATATGCCACTGGATTCCCCTGTTGAGTAAGAACTACCCCAATAGCATAGTTAGAGGCATCTGTCTCGATCTCAAATGGTTGTTGGAAGTCTAGTAATGTGAGCACTGGGGTAGAGTAGAGGTGATGTTTCAATTCTATGAACACATTATGTTGAGATTCCAACCAAAAGAATTTTTTTTTCGCTCCTCCCTTGGTGAATTAACTTAAGGGCCAAGTGATATGAGAGAATCCCAACACAAACCTACGGTAGAAATTAGCAAGAACCAAAAAACTGCGAAGCTCTATTAGAGTGGTTGGGGCAGGCCAATCCCGAATTACTTGGGTCTTGGTTGGACCCACATGCACCCCTTGTTCATCAATAATGTATCCCAGATACTGAACCTGGGTCATGCCAAAAGTTCACTTATCCAAATTGGCACACAACTTGCGTTGCCATAGTGTTTGGAAAACCTGTCGGATGTGGTGGAGCTGCTGTTCCCAAGTTTGGCTAAAGATCAGGATGTCATCCAAGTACACTACCACAAATGAGTTGGTGAATGGCTGCAAGATGTCGTCCATTAGCCTCATGAAGGTTGCGGGAGCATTTGTCAACCCAAAAGGCATGACTAGCCATTCGAAAAGGTCCTCCTTGGCTTTGAAGGTAGTCTTCCACACATAGGATGGTTCGATTGGTACCTGGTGATACCCAGAATTTAAGTTGATCTTGCTGAAATATTTTTCCTCTTTGAGTTGATCTAAAAGTTCATCAATCCATGGGATCAGGTACCTATTATGGACAGTGAACTTGTTCAGTGTCCGAGAGTCAATACAGAGTCTCCAAGTCCCATCATTCTTCTGCACTAACATGGTCGGGCTCCCACAGGGTGATGAAATCGGCTATATGTGACCTTTTTGCAGCAGCTCCTGAATTTGCCTCTTGATTTCATCGTTCTCCAGAATAGAGCACCGATATATCGGTGCATTGGGAAGTGGAGCACTTGGTGTCAGATCGATGGGGTACTTGACTTGTCAGTGTAGAGGCACCCCTATGGGTGAGGTGAAGATGTCCCCGTACTCCTCCACGACCTTGTCCATTCGTTGTTGTCGTGTGGAGGATCCTTGTCTGGAGGTCGTGGCCATAGTCTTCTTCTTGCCCTGGGGCAGATCACCAGGAAAAAATATTTTTCAGTTTTGGAAATGAGCTTACTGCATTGTTTTGCAGTAACCAAAGAGATAGTCGCAGGCGGTGGTACCTCTGGTTTCCTGTACAACTTATTGCCCAAAGTAACAATAACAATGCGAGGCTGGGACTCATACACAACATTTCGCTTCCACAACTATGGTTGTCCTAATAATACATCACAAACATCAAGAAGAGCAATGTCACATAATACCTCATCCGTGAAGGGCTTGATGCTGTAGGGAAGGTGACACTGTTGGCTGGCGTAGAGATCCTGTCCTTGGTGAAGCCACCTGATGGTGTATGGTTGTGGGTGTGCTGTGGTCGGCAAGCCCAAATGCTTCACGACCTCTGCTGAAATGAGATTCTTTTGGCTCCCATTGTTGACAATGAACTATAGTGGGGAACCCTTTACCCATATCTAAGAGTGGAAGAGACACTCCTCCTCCTCTGGATCTTCCAGTTCCTCCTTCTGGATCTTTGCAGTGGAAACGGTGGCATTGGGCTCTGCATCAATAATCTGCTTCCATTTTTCATTCCCCTTGTCGGGTTCAGATTCAAATTAGGAGCATGTATCTGATTCAAAAGCCCTCATCTCGGCCACTAGTGACTGCTTGGCCCGACACTCACTTTTGTTGTGAGTGGAGCTCTTATGGAACTCACACCACTTTATCGTGTCCTTCTTTGGCTCTGTGGTGTTATTATTTTCTTGTGGCTTTGGTAGGTTATCTTGGGCCGCTATGCCTTGGCTTTTTCATTTGTTCTGCAGTTTGGGGGCACCTTTCCCTTGCTTTTGATTCATATATCCAAAGTCTCACTTCTTCTGTTTGAATTTTTTCTCAATATTGGAAGCATACCAATATGTCATACCAAGCAAGGAGATGTCAAGGAACTCCATTTAATCCTGAATGTATCTGTGCAGACAACTGCGGTACTTCAACACCAAATGTTTCTCTGAATCTTTGATACCCAACTTTGTGCGGATGGTATGGAACATATTTGTCAGCTCATGTACATCTTGATCCCTTTGCTACCGCAACATAGTCCATTGCATGTACTTGTCCTCATAGCTCCCCACGGGATAATATTGTTCCTTGATGGCATCTTGGAAAGAATTCCAAGTGGGTACAGCCGAGAACAGAGAGGGTTCCCCCTCGTCCTTTTTCTCATAGTAGGTTTGACACCAGTCCTTGACATGGGGGGTAGCTTTGAGTAGTGAAAAAATAATCTTCTCCTGGTCGGAAAAGTCATGAACTGAGAAATATCCTTCTAATAGATTCAACCATTTATCTATGATGTTTGCATCTATTTGGCCCTCAAATATGGGAATGTCAAAGTTTACTTGTACCTTAAAAGGAGTTGTGTCTCCAGAGTGGCTGCTAGATGCAGATGTGCCGCCAGTCGGTAGTTGTTGAAGGATCTAGGCAAAGTTATTCATAATCCTGTTGCTTTGTTTTTCAAGGGCCTCCTCGAGCAATATTTTGATAGGATCTCCTACTCCCTCATCTTTATTTTCATCACCCATGGGTGGCTGTTGGAGTTTTCGAGGCTCATCTTGCAAAGGTTCAATCAGATCGAGCCCTAACTCCTTATACCCTGACCTCATTGGGGACATGCAAAGAAGGATTGAGAAAGAGAAAACCTCTCTGATACCACTAAACCGGATTTATGCAGGAACACAATAGAATACACATATATCCATAAATATAAAAATGAAGCGGAAATACCACTTCATTTCATTAATATCAAAGAACTAAAATCAGTTTACAGAAAGAATGGAAATAAACTAGCTAGGGTGCTGGTAGCTTATCTCTGAGAAGAGATGTGGTGGATATAGGCCTCTGAACTCTGTGTTCCATGAGGCTAGAAGGCCTATATATTAATTGGAAACAATGTAAAACCCTAAACATCCAAAAAACTAACCCTAGGAGATGAAATGCTAGAATATGGGCCCCGTCGGGGTAAATTGGTATATCAATTTCCTGGGGTTGTAACTTTTCCATACTCTCTCCGTTTGATGCACATGATACATCGTTAGAAATATCTATCTGAGGACTACAACTGATGATGGCTAATATCAATTCTATAATGGAATCATATTTTCCATAAAAGCGATGCCCAAAAAACGTCATTTAGGGCATGAAAACGGCTCCAGAAGTTTAGGACCCGAAAAACTGCTATAAATAGTAAACTGTGCTATTATTAAGGAAACTAAAGAACTGAAAGAAGAAATGGTGGGGCCCCAAGTGGAATAGGCGGTTGGCCACCAATATCCACCTGGATCATCCATGTGGAATTTATCCACCAATAGTTTTTCACAAATTGAGAAGTATTCTAAAAATATAGTGCTCTTCCTGAATATTCACAAGAAATGTCATTTATCAATTTAATAAAATAAAATATAATTACAAAATCACCTAGATTCCATTCAGACTTCCATAGCCATTAAGTCCACAATAATCAAAAAGTCTAAAAATAGTCTTTTTTGTAAAAGCAAGACATAGGGGTGTTACATATTGCCCCTATAAGTAAACACCGTCCTTAGTGTTTCATCAATTCCATATTTTCTAAAGATGGGAAGTAAATTACTCCTACATTTCTTATTTATTTTTTAAATATAATATTTTTATTACTAAGGTGCTTCCATTGCACTTTATTTTGATTGATTTCTTAGATTTCTCAGTTTCGGAGTAAAACATACTCGAGTTTTCATTTCACGCTAATTTTTTAGCATGATTTCGTACATGTTAAATAGATTCTTTCCATTTTCATTTACGCATCCCACAAAATATTTTTAACCTGCACCCAACACAACTATTTGCATGCTCCCAACAAGGTTAGCAACATCGGCATAACATCACAACAATACCATAGGGAATCAACTCTTGAGTTTCCTCAATCGAGGAGGTAACAAAATTATTTATATATTTCCTTGGTAACATATTACCAGTTCCTCCATAAATCTTATCAGTCCTACGAAATAAGCATGTCCACAACATCCATGGTGGCTTTATTATTAGCCATACTTGTGCTTCAGTTATACTATTAACATCTATTTTCTTGATATAAATATTTTAGTTGTGCCAATATTAATATTAAATATGCTCCAGAAAACTTCTTTTTTTTCAGTACTTGTTGTATTGTGCTTCATTGTATTTTCTAGATAATGGTTTGTAATCCCTCTTTCAATCCATTTTCTATTGGTAGTTATATACCTTACAATGTCTTTTATTTTGTGGATGCACTGCATGCTCCTTTTTCCTAGGGTCGAAACCTTTCTTAGATAATTTGTTCATAAGAATACTTTGTATTCTCAATTTATACTTCAAGTACTTGAATTCTTATATTATTTCACACACACACCCATATATATCTATATATTTACTCATGGATATGTTTTTTTTTTCTAATCCAGATCCCAATTAATGAGAGAAGATTCTTTATATTATACCTAGAGTTTCTTCTAGGCAATAAGACTTACCCAAGCCTTTTGTAATGAGATGGTCCACCAGGTTTCCCTTCCATTGTATCTCCTTCTCGAATAGAGAAATAATGCACCTCATGATTACTTGCAATTATACATCTTACTTTCATATAATTATAAATACATGTTTAGTTCTTTATCTTCTTTTCAACATATTTCAACATTATGTGCTTAATTATATTCTCAATAAATTAAACACATTTCAAAACATACTCATCTTCTATAAGATAACTACATTACTCCCTGGATATGCTTGAATATTAATTACTCCATGTAGCCTGTAACAACTAGTTCTTCATTGTATGCATATTTCACATTTTTTGTCAGATAGAGAAATATACTACAATAACAATTTTTCTATAATAGTAGACCTTAAAGAATTTCCAGCCTATATACTAATGGATACTTCAGTTTATAACAATTAATTTTATACACTTATTTTCCATTAACCTTTATTGGGTATTTTTCCTTTTCCCCTTCCCTGTAACAACCTTTATTTGATTTTTCTCTATACTATAATTACATTAGCCATTTAGCACCATGAATGGAATCACCTCTCTTGTTATTATACTCTACTCACTTCACCTGCAAGCTCAAGATGACATAAAGAGGTTGTCTCTCCTTTATAGAAAATTTGTGTATAGAGTAATATCATTGTTGCATTACTGAGTTTGTAGTGACTCAATACTAAAACATCGTTGAATAAAGTTTTTTGGCAAACTCAGTAAACTCATACATCTCTCATTTGTTGTATAATGGTATTAAATTTTATTTATCTCTCTCTCTCTCTCTCTCTCTCTCTATATATATATATATATATATATTATTTTTTTATTATTTTTTTTTATGTGGAAAAAAAACTTTATTTAGTAAAGGAAATAAGAAACTGACCCCTTAAAAGGGGTTTATACATATGCTCCACGAGCTAAATGGACTCCTTTTTTTTAAAAGAGTATTTCAAAATGTCAAATGCAGAAAAACGCTCTTTTAGAGCTGTTGTTCTGAAAACAAAATAAAATCTTAAAATATATTTTCATCGAGATGATTTATAACTCTGTACCAACAGTCCTTCAACTTCTTTATCATATAAATTATTAATCTGTTCTGGAGATTAATGTGCATATAATAATCAAAGAGATTTTACAAAAAGGCTGCAAATAGAAATCCTCCTTCACCTCTGATTTTTAAACCAGGAGAGTCTCTTCCGAGTTGGAAGAAAGATCCATAATTTTTAGGGTGCCCGGTGGAAGAGTGAGAGCCACTTTTGATAGACCATAAGCTTCTAAATTTAATTCCCGGTACACATGCTTGAAAGAGAGAAAAAAAAAATTTGTTGGAGGTGGTGAATACTTCGAAGGATGGCTTGCAAGTGAGAGAGTGGATTTGAGACTTGTGAAGATCCCAATCTATTACCATTTTTCAATCTCCAAAGCATTGAAGAGAAGTAACTGATTTGAATTTAGCCACATGAAAGACAACCCACAAAGATGCAAGCTCAGCCTTGCTATTTGAGCCTTGGCCCGACGCAAAAGAGATATGGAATTTTGAATCCATGGAGACATGAAGAACAACTCCTGCACCAGTCAATGAAGGAGAGCCTTGGCATGCATCATCATGAGCCATCAGTATTTTTACATGTTAGTGATGACTATATCTACAGCTGAGTTTTCTAGAAACTGATTTCCTTATGTCAATATGTCATCCAGAAAACCCTCCTAAAACTTTTTTCACCTTTCTACCTTTTCAGTTCGCCCATGTCGAAATCAAAAACCTCATATCACAATCCTATCTAGCTTCAGCCTTATTAACCTACCCATCAGCTTTAAAAAGCAAATCCACATATGTTTCAAAAAGTCTCCCCTATGTTAGGAAGTGGCGTTTTAGGACATCTCACCTTTGGCAATCATCAAAAAGCCAAAAAGCCTTCATCTGCAACAGACCTACCATGACTGATCCCTTACTTTGCAAATGAAATTGAAAAACAGCCTTAAGTCGCGCCACTCACACCCCCTAGATCTTAGCACTTCATAAAATCCAATCCCAAGCTGACTATTAGGTTTTTCACAGTGTTCTATGGTTCTACAAAGACAGGAAATATATTTCATCTCATGGAGTAAATGTTTGAGTTTACAGTTAGAGGAACAGCTGCTTCTAAATGTATTGTGAGCCTGAGATGAAGCTGCAAAACAAAAGTCACTCATCGGGACCTTACAGCTCTTTCCAGCATGAAAATCACAGTAAGAAAGGGTCGCCACTGTCTCAGCAAAATGGTAAATTGTCAAGGCCCAGAACCTCCTTCATTTACAAGCAGAGGGTTAGGGCGCCCTCTCTACATACAAGCGAGAGGCGCAGCCGTTGTTGACTCGAAGGTTGGAAAAGTCCGGGTTTGCCTTTTCTCGAAACAATAAAACAATATCTTCGTGTTTCATGAAAGTAATTGATGACCATAACGGGAATATAGTGGAAATATGATAAGCTCAAAGGAAAAGGGATTTTGGCACTAGATAAAGGAGCTCATTTCAAACTTGCAAACCATATGAATTGTTGAACCTTAGAAGGACCGTCATCGGTAAACATCCAAATCATAAGAAGCTCGTTTTGTTCAAGATCAAATGGAATAGATGTCGATTAGCCAATGCCATTGCACAAGCAGAGAAAGAAAGCCCTTAGCTTTTTCAAACACAGCGACCTTCATAGTCACAAAGAGTTTTTGTCAAGTAACGAAAGTCATGAGATAAACAATCCAAATGATAAATTTCTCGCATCACCCTTAGAACAGTGTCACGTGGCTAGGTTTTCTTCTAAAAAACGACTGATACTTGCAAGTAAAGATGTTAAGATTGGTGTTTTTCAAGAGGTTTTCTTACCACCACATTCGAGAGAAAGGTCATGTGTCGAACATAGTGGTCAAAAAGTCTCCTGGACACCTTATCCGATGAAGAGCCTCCTCCATGTATGAGCAGATGGCCAAGCCATTGTGAGTTGTTGGAAAGCGATTGATCTAAAAAGGGAGAGCAGTGGAAGGATACAAAGAAATTGAATAGAAGTCATCGCACGGAGTAAATAATAGTGTTTTTGATACAAAGGTATTGGTTTTTCATATTCAAATGAGATGTCCTGTCTAGGACTGTACCCATAGTCAAAAAGAGGCTCAAATATCTCATCTCAGCAAATACAAAGGGATAGTAAAATTTCCATGGTACTGTTGAATCATAATACTACTGCCACGACGAAATTAGGGTTAAGGAGCGCCGGGCAGTTTGATTCAAAATGCTTTTCTGACCAAAAAAGAGATGAAATTTACAAAAGTGAGAGAGGGTTTTGTCCCTCATAGGTTCAAGAAGAAAAAACCTTCTTCATTTTCTACACAGGTATCACGGTTTGTAGAGAAACGTGAAAACTACGTATGTCACGGGAGAACTTCCGCCACTAGGATACACCATTTTTGACCAGTGATGGGACAGTCAGTTTTTGAAGGCTCAATTGGACTCCAAATGAAAAAATTCAAGTTTCTATGGAAAATAGACTTCCATAGCTTTCCGATGAGCCATCTCGAGCCAAATTCCGACAAAAGGAAGTTATCCAAAAGTAGCCTACAATCAACGCTATGTTTTTCTGCACCAGCATACACCATTTTTGACCAGTTATGGGACAGTCAGTTTTTGAAGGATCAAATGGACACCAAATGACAAAATTAAAGTTTTTCTGGAAATTAGACTTCCACATCTTTCCAACGAGCCATCTTGCGCCCAATTCCAACACCGGGAAGGCATTCAAAAATGGTCTACAAACAGCTCGATGCATTTCTGCACCAGGATTTACCAGTTTTGACCAGTGTTGGGAAAATAAATTTTTGAAGGATCAAATGGACACCAAATGACAAAATTCAAGTTTTTCTGGAAAGTAGACTTCCACAGCTTTCCAACGAGCCATCTCGCGCCCAATTCCGACACCGGGAAGGCCTTCAAAATGAACTGCAAACGTGCGCAACTTGCCTGGAAAAGGGCGCGACGTGCCTGGAGCGAAAAATACAAAGGGCCATAACTAAGGCGCGACGTGCCTGTAGCAGCCTGCGGCACTCCTGTAGAAATGGTCAACAAAATTACCTGAAAACCTTAAAAAAATCTGTCCATATCTGCTCCAACTCTCAAGCAAGGATTTGCATCATTTTTCAAGGTATTTTTGTCTTGCACCCTTTCAGTTCAAAAGTGCTAAACGGTGTTTGGGGCAAAGAAAGTATGGTTTGAAATGAGATGTTTTTAGTAACTGTTTTAAGAGAGGGTTACTGCTCAAACATCAACCAAATGGTGGTTTTATTTTAAATGTTTGAAAATAACCCATGAACCACCCTCCAAACAGTTTTAAATAAGTACAAAACAGTGTCCAAAAGGAGAGACATGGTGGTGAGAGGTGAAACTTTAAAAGAGTATTGAATTTGCAGGAGTGTAAAAAACCAATGAAACTGCCCTCAAACTGTGTCAAAGAAAGAAGAGACAAGGTGTTTTAAGAGGCAAAACAGTGGGTCATTCTTCTTACACAGTGATCATTATATAAACCTTGATGACTTTCCATAAATCTCCTCTGTGATAAAAGGATAAAAGCAGTATTGTTCTGTCAAAATTTGTGTGCTTGCCATCATCTATAAGAAAAGCCCTTGCCAAGAATGCTTATCAAACATCATTCAACATTTTTCCAAGAGAAAAGGGCCTCCTTCATAAATAATTATATGGCCAGATACATTAATTCATTTCAAGGTCTGTTTGATCAGAAAAACAAGGTAAGAGACCAAAAGAAAAGCAGGGGGCACCACTGCAATCCAAAGAGGTCAAGCTTATCTCCCAACAAGTTTTCTATCAAAAGACATTCTGCAGCTCCAACTAGACAGAATTTGAAGAGTGGTTAATGAGGTGAGTCAGTGCACAGGCGAAAGAGCTGATGATGATTATGTTTTAAAGAGAACTGGTCTCTCTGCTCACAAAAAGGTGTCTTTCAAGTTGCTTATCATGGTAGACAAAGGAAACTTGAGTTTAGTTCTCCCAACAAAGCACTACAAATAGCATCACAAGCTCACAAGGATATGAACAGGTTATGGCCCCAGTTACAAAGCCCTAGAACAGCATGCAAAACCAAATCAAGCATGTTACCATTTCCAAAATAAAGGCAGTTCCCTATAAAGGTCAAAGGTACCATATCAGTGCCAATTGAGTAAGAGAGAGGTTGTGATATTGCCCCACTACCCTGGTGAAACAAGGTTGAAGCTGTCAAACATATGCATTGTTTGAAATTGTGAGAAAACTGCCATGTACAGTTGGAAGGTGGTGGGTCAGACTAGTGCAAGGAGCATTAGAGTATGGAGAGAGCAGTTGTGTAAGAGGAGTCTTTTACAGTTTAAATGATAGGAGAGTGTTTGTGATATCATAAAAACATCTCAAAACTCTATCGCCTTGCCCCCTAAAACACAGTGACTGCTCACTGTGTAAATCCAATATGATTGACTGTATTTATGGTGTTTAATTGATTAAGTTGCATGCTATGAAGAAAACAGTGGGTTGTTGGTGATTGGACACTTGTTGATGATCATAGTTTACATTGAAGCCAGAAGTATACAAGTGATGTTTGATGTCTTAAACTTCACAAGAAAAGTGTCCCTCATAAAGCACTGTGTATTGTTGATCTAGGTCTGCCCTCTTTCTTCACCTCATTATCATGTTGAAAAGCTGATTGACAAAGCGACTCTAAGGGTAAATGTTACATTGAAGGGCAGATTTCATTTGATGTGTTTCTAACCCTGGAAGCAGAAGTACAAAAACAGTTTTTTGTTCTCTTAAAACTTCACAAAGAAAAGGGGCCTTTTTTCTGAAGAACAGAGTTGTTAGTGTTTGAAGTTAATACTGAAAACAGAGGTACAGGTATTTGGGTGGATCTCTTAAACTCACAAGCAGAAAAGGTGTCCTTCACCAAGCACTGTGCACTGATTTTACAATCTAACTTGAGTCTGCCTTTCCTAGAAACCATATTGTGTCATGTTGAAGAATTATTGACAGAGATTTTCAAAGGCAAACAGCATAGTGAAGGACAGAGGTTGTTGATGTTGGATTTTGACATCAAAGGCAGAGGTATAAAGGCGGTGATTGACTTCTCAAAAAGTCACAAGTGAAAGGTGTTTTCCTTAACACTGTGGGCTAATTTTTCACCTAAACCAAAAGGTCTCCTTTCTTTCCACTGTGTGGTCTTTATAGAAACCTGTTGACAGAAGCATTTTCAGGGTGAATGATCTGAAGAGCAGGGTTTTAATTTTTGAAGTTTGGTTTCGAAGACACAAATACAAGTGTAAGCTGGCCTCTAACAAAGTCACAAGAGGGGTGATTGTTCAAGACTGTGCACAGAGAATCTACAAAGCAGTTTCTTACACATGGTACCATTGTTAAGAAGGTTACGTAGCTAAAGTGTATCCAGATTTGAAGGACTGTTTTTAAGAAGTACAGAGGTGACTTATTCAAAGAAACAATGTTGCATCTTATTCAAATCCACAGTGTCCATATCTGTCCAAACAGTATAGTGGCCATTTTCAATCCAGCAGGGCATTGTTCATAAAAGGCAGTTGGTTTCTTCCAAAGCATAGTTAGGTCAAAATGACTCCAAAGCAAGACAACAAGAGCAACATGACAGTGGTGAAGATCAGCAGAAGTAGGAACCAAAGGAGGATAGTGCTGAACAGCAGCAGCTCAGCAGTTTGAGCAACAGCATAAGGATGATGATCAAGAACAGCAGTTTTCAGGAGCGCCCGACACGGAAAGAGAAGAAAGACATATCAGCCCTTGATATTTTGGCATCAGATTCAGAGCATGTTGCTATGGACCCTTGAGGGTCATGCATGCCAATTTTGGGCCTATTTCGGCAACTTTTTGTTTTTCGGCATTTTTTGGGTTTTTAGTCAAAACTCATAATTGCGCCGTTTCAGTTCGAGGATTTTTCAAGGGAGGAGGATGATACCGATGGATGCCATAATTCCATGAGTAGGTCTCCAGCGATTTTCAGGGCATTTGAAGATCATTCGCCCCCTCAAATTGGCGAAAAACACCCTCATTTTGCACATTCTGCCCGCCATATCAGCAGTCTGCTATTTTCTGGGTTTTTTCACACAGGTACAATTTTGGATGACTTCCGGACCTCGGATTGAGTTGGTTCCAGTTGCGCCGGAAAATAGACACAGAAAGCTTTCCAGCAAGCCCTCATGAGCCTCATTTCAACATCGGGAAGGCTGCCATTTGCATCCAGCAAGTCAGGGGACCTTTTTCAGGCATAAATATGAAGTATTTTTGTAATTTTTTAACTCCAAAAATCTGCTTTTCCCAAATGTGCGTTAAGCTATTTTTATCATGGGAAAATCATGTAAAGTCAATATAATTTCCGTTTTTAGCAGTTTTTAAGATATTTTATAGGATATTTTGTGCCTTGGGCTTTGCAAAGCCTCAAGGACAAGTTTAGATATTTAGACTTGGCCAATGGGATAGCTAGTTGCTCCATGAGGTTTTCCTCCCTCAAGCCTATTTATTCCATGGTTCTTATTGTAAATGAGAGGCTGAACTTGAGAGAAGAATTAATGCATTGGTCATATGAGCTTTGAAGAATACACTTGAGTTATGATGTTTGGACTGCCTCTTGGATGCTTTTGAGGAATGTTGAAGGCTTGTTGATGGATTCCTTGACATGGTAGAATGGTATAGTGCTTCTTAATGTTGTTTTGTCTTCTAGTTTTCACTCATATTTCATTTTTATTGCTGCTATAGATCAGTAAAGATTGATTTTGAGACATGCCCATGGAGGCACCTCAAAATCCCTGAATCTTCATAGCTTGATGTTTTCTTCTCCCTTAGTTATGCTAAAGAATTCTTAGCTGCTCTTTAGCAACCTAAGGTGTTGTTGCTAAGTTTTATTCATCAGTTCCATGTATGTTGAGTAGGATGTATGGTTTGCCCTACCTACCTATCAGCTGCCCATAGTTCTGTCCATAAAACTTTCTCTTTGACTGATTTGTTGATCATTTTGTTGAACCAAGGAGGCCTAGTCCCGATCTAGCCCCTTGCCTAAAACTATGAAAACTTATTTGTCCAAGTGCCCAATGACTTAGAGACTATGTTTAGGCGTTCCGGCATAGTTTATGAGTTGTTAGTTTGTCTCATGTGTTTTCCCCAAAGTCTGATAGCCTTTTCCCGAAGTTAGAGGGTCTTATACCTCTATGTATGGCTGGAATGTCTGATTTCTATGTATCGATTAGCTTATAGTTATTCCTAGCATGATCAATGGCTTGCTATTACATGTTTATGTCTGCTATTAACTAGTTTTCACTTGAAATCCCTTGTCTTTCACCAACTTATTGTTCATTTAATCCATTTTGCCCAGAGATCCCTTCTATTGTGAATCAAATCGGCCCTACAACAGCTTTACATCATCACTTCATAGCTTCCTTGACCTGTTTGACCCCATAGCCCAATTTATCTACATCTTGTTATCCAGTTTATGTATTTGATCAGTTTTATCCCTCACAAACTTAAAAACTAAAAAAACCAAAAACACACTTCATAACTAGCCTAATATCGGAACACCGCAAGTAAACACACCGACATCTTTTACACATATAGAGAGAGCCCTCTCTGAGTCCAGGAAGGCTAGGTCCTTGGGCTCCAAAGCTTGGTTTGATGTTACATCGTCATTTGGCTAGCCAATCGGCCAAATCACGGGACCCTAACATAATGGCGATCACGGTGGGACCTACTGAGTTCATGATAGTCTAGCGAACTTTTATAGACTCTTTAGTCCTTCAAATCCTAAACTCAGACCATCAGCCTTTAGAATCATTTAGTGTAAAATATCTGTTTCACCATCTTAGCGAAGTGATGAATCAGGTTTATAACACTCTTACATCCTAGGCTGCACATAAAACTCAGAAAAAACCACAAAAAACTCCCTTAGATTGGTTTTTGACATTATTGGTGGTGGACCATACAAGTATATCTCAAACAACTGACAATCCACCTGGCGACTCCACTAACTTCTAGTAAGCCTTACTATTTCACCAAACTCTAGGCTACTATCCGATAGACCTATCCCATCACTCACTAACATAGCGGGAGATGGTAAGACATTGAGTACATAATAGTCCAGCAAACTCTTATAGACTCTTTGTTCCTTTAAGTACCATAAACAAGCAAGCAGTCCATAGACCCATTTAGAGTAAACTCTTTTTGTTCTCATCACCCTAGCAAAGTGTTGAAACAAGTCTAGGATACTTTAAACCATAGGCTGCACATAAAACTCAGAAAATCCAAAAACATTCTCAGATTAGTTACTGGTGGTGGACCATAGCTATCTTCACAAAAACAACCCATTTCCACCTGGCGACTCCACTAATCCATCCCTTTTATTTTTGACCATCCTTCACCTTAGTAAAGCTTTAAGAAAAACCACTCATCCAGAACATTCACCAATACCATTCTCTCGAAGCTCTGGATCTAAAATCTGGCTTCACGAAGAATCAACACCAGATCCCATCCAGACCCAAATCCCCTATCATAGTAGATGACCCAGAGAAGATTCTGTGGCAAGCTTCCGAAACTGACCATCTAGCTACTGGTAGATCCATCCGTAGAGCAAGATCTGTACCTAAACATCGCACTATCCTACTAGATTCACCTTTTGAACTAGAGTCATCACAAGCTCTTCCCAGAAGAAAATCATATAGTAAGATTAACTTTGACGATCTTGAACCCCTAAACCCACCACAGAGTCCTATTAGAGAAGCTTCACCCACCACTCCTCCTGATTTCCAGCTTCTCTATCAGTTTGGCTCTTATCATCCCAGATCTGCTCAAAACCAGATCACTAGTCCAAGTTCATCTGCCACACCCGGTCAAACCACCACTATTCATACCACTTCATTTCAGCCTACTAGTCCTCATCTTGCGCATCATCCATTAGCTCTAGTCATGGCAGCCTGGTACGCACCTTTGGTGTTACCACCGCCCTTGGCTCCTCTCCCAAATAAATATCAAGACAAAATCCCACACTTTACCGGAGAAGACACCACCACAGCTCAAAAGCATGTAAGTAGGATTAGTGATGCTTTTGAATACATGGAAGTACACGACGAAACCGTCAGAATGAGAATATTCGCCCAAAGCCTGGGTGGAGAACCCAAAACATGGTTTAAAAGCTTGCCTCCAAACAACATCCACAACATACTAGAACTCTGCCAAGTCTTCACGAACAAGTGGGAAGTCCGAAGGAACCCTATTCAAATTCTGTCAGAATATAACAACCTAAAACGGGAAAATGGGGAAAGTGTCCAGGCATACTGCACTAGGTTCAACAATGTGTATAACGCCCTCCCACCTCACTTCAAACCCCCACTTGGTTTAGTCTTGGCAAATTTCCCCGAGGGTTTTGATCCAGACATGACATATCATCTGAGAGACAAGGATCCCCCTACCCTAGAGGAAATGCAACAAGTAGCCATAAAACAAGAAGCCAATTTAGCAGAAAAAAGAGCTAGGACTAGATTAGAAAGAAAAGTCCCATATAGAGATGAGGTATCCAGTTCATCTCCTTCCCTAGATCCTAGAATAGATGGCTTGGTCAAATCCATGACAAAGATGTGGGAAAAAATGAGTGAAAAAGTGCCTCCTAGGGAAAACCAACTAAACCCTCAAAACCAGAACCAAGGCTTTAGAAAAGGTCAGTCTCAAAATAAACCAAGAGGAAATGATCAGCAAATCAGACCATCCTTCAGTGAGAATTATGTTGATAAAGAGGATAAGGATACCGAACCCATTGATGAAAATCATTGGAACCTCATAGGTTCTGATAACGAGAGTAAGGTTTACCTCACAGCAGAAGAGCAAGAGTTATGCTATCCAAGTCAAGAAGAAACCAATGATGAAGATCTCGAAGATCCTGCCATAGATTTTCAGAATGCCATTATAGAAGCTCATAGGCAGTATAACCTTAGAAGTAGAAAAAACCAAGAATACTCCAAGAAGGGTAGCCCTGACACTGCTAAAACCTCTGACACCATCCCTAAAAAAGCCATGGATAGCAACAAAATTATGGCCAAGAAAATTGACCAAAACAAGGATAAAGCTATTCAAACAAGTCTTAGCTCAGATACTCTTAGCACCTCTACAAAAACCCTCGAAGTAACGGTGTCAAACAAAGTCCCGAATCAGAGTCAGCAAATTAAGAGCATAGAAAAGATCATGTCCGAAAAAGCTGAAACAAATCTGCCCAAACTACAAACTCCTTTTAGTTTCGAAGGGGAAGTTTCCGAAATAAAAATTACCATACCCCTTACCGAGCTAATAACTGTAGATAGGTATAGATCTCAAATTTTCAAAGTTTTTGACATAGGGAGCGAGGCAGATACTTTAAATCTAACTGAAAACAAACCCGAGCTCTTATTCGGCCCGAAAATAGAAGGTCAATACCAAGAAGGATCTGTTTCTCCTTCCTATGTGAGCCCGAACATACGGGACAATATATTACATAATGTCATGTTAGATTCTGGTGCCTCCCATAACCTCATGCCTAAAGCAGTCATGGAAAACCTGGGACTAGAAGTAACTCAACCTCTGGTAACTCAAGCAGTCATGGAAAACAATACTCCCATTTATTCCACTCATTCCAATTTAGATTCTTTTATCTTATACAATGAAAGTGATATAGACAAGCAGATAATGGAAAAGGAAGAAGCTCTCAAACCATCAGAAATGCATTTTCCGTTACTAGATGCAGAAACTAATAACCAAAACTTCTCTGATCTTTCTCCTGTTAATCCTGCATATCATAAGTCAGAAAATAGATTTGTAAATCAAGTTGAAGAAAAGAAATCTGGCAATCCAATGTACATGGCTAGTGACATTGCTTATGTTAATGATTCTCAAATGTTTGATCAATATGTTGACTTATATGATTTCCAAACAGAAGCTAACTTTGCAGAAGATTCAGTTTTTGATTTTGGGAGGAAGCTCAGTTTCATAAATTTGAGAAAAGTAAGCAGCCATTACCGGTCATCTATGACACTCATGAGGAGAACCTTGAAAGTTTAGAAGTAAGTGAAGAGTCTCGGACTTTTTGCTCTACTTCACTTCAGCCCGTCAGAGATAACATGCACATGATTGGAAATCAACAGTTTTTCAGCTTTGATGATGAGTTTGAGGAAGATGGTGAAATTCTTGAGCATATTGTAAATGAGAATCCTTTGCCTGAAATAGTTGAGGAAATCATTTTGGACATAGAATCTTCCTTAACTCCATATTTGCAGTTACCCAGTTCCATTGAGTTACAAATTGCAGATGAAGAAGTAGAGGTTGATAAACACATGGGAGTTGTCACACTATCCTTTCAAGATAATTTACTGTCAAAGTGTATCCCTGCCCATCAACCTGATGACCTTCACACAGTTTCCAGCCCGCCCTATCAAAATACATCAGCTTGGATTGAAAAATACACTGCAATACATGATGAGTCTGACAGTTCGAGTGATCATGAGGAAGAGTTGTTTTACCATGGGGGTCCCAAATATAGCCAAGTGGAAGAAAGAGTAGTCCTGAATGAAGCCTATATCTCAAAACCTCTAGATCAGGTATTATTCCAAGATCCATTTGTTGTTTTCCTTGAGAAGTCTGAAAGAGTAGTCTTGAATAAATCCTATGTATCAAATCCTCTAGATCAGGTATTATTCCAAGATCCATTTGTTGTTTTCCTTGAGAAGTCTGAAAGAGTAGTCTTGAATAAATCCTATGTATCAAATCCTCTAGATCAAGTATTATTCCAAGATCTATTTGTTGTTTTCCTTGAGAAATCTGTAGGGGTAGTGGGTTCTATCATAAACAAGTTGCTACCAAGAATGAGAAAAAACTTAAGCTCTACTATCCAGAAACAAACCAAATGGGAGTGGCCTTTTCATTATTTCCGCATCATGAAAGAACTAAACCAAAATCACCCATGTGAGCATCTACTTGACTGGTTGCATTGGAAAACAGAGTTCACCAAACAAATGTCTATTGTGCACAGATTAGATCAGGATAGAAAGACAACAATAGAAAATAAGCTTAGCCTGTGAGCACCTTTTCATTTGTAGTTTGTTTGAAGAAAAAGTGAAAAAGCAGAAAATACAAAAAACAGTGAAAAGTAGAAAAAGAGGGCAGTTTCTAAAAAGCAGTGGTAAGGCCCCATGTTCCAAAAAATAGTCCTTCGGAAAGCGCGCAAGTCTAAATGCCGCTACTAGTACTTCAATGTCTTGTTCAGCTATCTAGCCTAATCATAGCTGAGCATGTTTAAATTTATTTGCCGATAAGTTAGTGAGTGCAAAGATAGTCAACATTGTGTAAGATTGACTTATCACAGAGCTTAGATTAGGGAGAGATTCTGGTTCCACATGCCTAAAACAGAACCAAAGAGAGAAGCGAGGGATGAAAAACACATCGTACATCTTAGCCCCGCTTGTCTAGTTTCCTTTGTTGCAGAATAACATTTGTGTGCAGCTTGTCTTTATGCCGCAAATGCATGACAAATCAGACTGCCTAATCCTGATTTGATCATTTTTGAATTTCATGTTGTAGATTAGAGAATGAAATCCTGTCAAACCGCTTAATCTTGACAGTCGATCTAGTTTTAGGTAGAGAAATGAAGGAGTTCATCAGCTTAATCTGAACTCCCGGCAGATATAAGAGTAGAAATAGATAGGTTCATTTTGCAAAAAGAAAAATATGCATTGTCAAAGGCTGCTAGTTCAAATGCGCCAAAGAGAAGAAAAAATGTTAGGAAAGATAGTGGGGTAGGTAGAAGTATCCTTGATGTTAACCATGCTGTCATTCTTCAGAAATAACATTAAGAGAAGGGTAAATTTTGCGCCAATGGATAAGGCACTGGTCTTCATAAGCCAAAGATCTGAATTCTAGACACCTCCTGACGAGGAGCTGCCCTCCCCAAATGGAGCCACTGTTAGCCATCAGTATTTTTACATGTTAGTGATGACTATATCTACAGCTGAGTTTTCTAGAAACTGATTTCCTTATGTCAATATGTTATCCAGAAAACCCTCCTAAATTTTTTTTCACCTTTCTACCTTTTCAGTTCACCCATGTCGAAATCAAAAACCTCATATCACAATCCTATCTAGCTTCAGCCTTATTGACCTACCCATCAGCTTTAAAAAGCAAATCCACATCTGTTTCAAAAAGTCTCCCCTATGTTAGGAAGTGGCGTTTTAGGACATTTCACCTTTGGCAATCCTCAAAAAGCCAAAAAGCCCCCATCTGCAAAAGACCTGCCATGACTGATCCCTTAATTTGCAAATGAAATTGACAAGCAGCCTTAAGTCGCGCCACTCACACCCCTAGGTCTCAGCACTGCACAAACCACAGTCTCAAGCTGACTATTAGGTGTTTCACAGTGTTTTATGGATTCTACAAAGGCAGGAAATATAACTTCATCTCAGGAGGAAATGCTTGAATCTACAGTTAGAAGAACAACTGCTTCTAAATGTAACATGAGCCTGAGATATGTCTACAAAACAGAGGGCCACTCATCAAGACCTTGCAGCTCTTTCCAGCATGAAAATCACCGGAAGGGAAAGACACCGCTGTCACAAGCAAACTGGTAATTTGTCATGGCCCAGAACCTCCTTCATTTACAAGCAGAGGGTTAGGGCGCCTCCTTCATCTACAAGCAGAGGGCGCTAGCCAGTATTGACTTTAAGGATTGCAAAAGCCCAAGTTTGCTTGTTACTAAACAGTGAAACACAGACTCTAGGTTTTCTGAGTGTAAGTGATAATCATAGCAGGCCTAAAATCTGAAGTATGCAAATTAAAAGGGAAACAGAGTTCAGGTCTTGTAAAGAAAGTCATTTGAAGTTTCCAAATCATAAGAATTGTTAAACCTTAGAAAGGCATATCATTGGTAAAAACCATTCTGATCATAAGCAACCTTCTTTTCCACAAGACTGATTTGAAGAAATGCTGACAAATCATGTCATCACACAGGCAGGAGAAAAGTTGTTTGTTTTTCAAAGGATGCTGACTTAGACTATCTTTCAAATAATTTGTCATAAGTTAACCAAAGTGAATGCTAACTTTTCAGTTTTCCCCTCAGAGCAGTACAGTGAGACAGTGACACTTTGACTAGGGTTTTTTCTGAAACACAGTAGTGTTTGCAAGCAGAGGTGCCAGTATTGATGTGTTTCAAGTTGGTTGCTTACCTTCATAATCCAAGCAAAACCTTGTCATGCAGCCTTAGCAAATAATCTTCAGATACTTTGCTTAGTGAAGGGCCTCCTCCATTTATGAGAAGATGGCCAAGGCATTTAGTGTTGTTGAAAACTGATTGGTCAAAAGGAAGCCAAGAATTTGTCAAAAAGGCTATCCTTCATAAACAAAGTAAAGGACACTCATCCTCCTGCTCATAAGAGAATGCCTTCAAACAACCCATCACAGTGAAATTAGGGTTAAGGAGCACCCGGGCAGTTTGTTTCAAAATGATTTTCTGATCAAACAGAGATGAAATTGACAAAATTGAGAGAGGTTTTTGTCCCTCATAGGTTCAAAAATAAAAACCTCGTTCAGTTTCTGCACAGGTATCATGGTTTGTGAGGAACATGAAAAATACAGATGTCACGGGAGAACTTCTGCACTAGGATACACCATTTTTGACCAGTGATGGGACAGTCAGTTTTTGAAGGCTCAATTGGACTCCAAATGAAAAAATTCAAGTTTATATGGAAAATAGACTTCCATAGCTTTCCGATGAGCCATCTCGGGCCAAATTCCGACAAAAGGAAGGCATCCAAAAGTAGCCTGCAATCAACGCTATGTTTTTCTGCACCAGCATACACCATTTTTGACCAGTGATGGGACAGTCAGTTTTTGAAGGATCAAATGGACACCAAATGAAAAAATTAAAGTTTTTATGGAAATAATACTTCCAAATCTTTCCAAAAATCCATCTCGCACCCAATTCCGACACCGGGAAGGCATTCAAAAATGGTCTACAAACAGCTCGATGCATTTCTGCACCAGGATTTACCAGTTTTGACCAGTGTTGGGAAAATCAATTTTTGAAGGATCAAATGGACACCAAATGACAAAATTCAAGTTTTTCTGGAAATTAGACTTCCACATCTTTCCAACGAGCCATCTCGCGCCCAATTCCGACACCGGGAAGGCCTTCAAAATGAACTGCAAACTTGCGCGACTTGCCTGGAAAAGGGCGCGACGTGCCTGGAGCGAAAAATACAAAGGGCCATAACTAAGGCGCGACGTGCCTGTAGCAGCCTGCGGCACTCCTGTAGAAATGGTCAAGAAAATTACCTGAAAAACTTAAAATAATCTTTCCATATCTGCTCCAACTCTCAAGCAAGGATTTGCATCATTTTTCAAGGTATTTTTGTCTTGCACCCTTTCAGTTCAAAAGTGCTAAACGGTGTTTGGGGCAAAGAAAGTATGGTTTGAAATGAGATGTTTTTAGTAACTGTTTTAAGAGAGGGTTACTGCTCAAACATCAACCAAATGGTGGTTTTATTTTAAATGTTTGAAAATAACCCATGAACCACCCTCCAAACAGTTTTAAATAAGTACAAAACAGTGTCCAAAAGGAGAGATAGGGTGGTGAGAGGTGAAACTTTAAAAGAGTATTGAATTTGCAGGAGTGTAAAAAACCAATGAAACTGCCCTCAAACTGTGTCAAAGAAAGAAGAGACAAGGTGTTTTAAGAGGCAAAACAGTGGGTCATTCTTCTTACACAGTGAATATTAGATAAACTTTGGTAACTTTCCAGGGATCTCCTCTGTGATAAAAGGATAAAAGCAAGATGTTCATTAAAAATTTGTGTGCTTGCCATCATCTATAAGAAAAGCCCTTATTAAGAATGCTTATCAAACATCATTCAACATTTTCCAAGAGAAAAGGGCCTCCTTCATAAATAATTATATGGCCAGATACATTAATTCATTTCAAGGTCTGTTTGATCAGAAAAACAAGGTAAGAGACCAAAAGAAAAGCAGGGGGTACCACTGCAATCCAAAGAGGTCAAGCTTATCTCCCAACAAGTTTTCTATCAAAAGACAGTCTGCAGCTCCAACTAGACAGAATTTGAAGAGTGGTTAATGAGGTGAGTCAGTGCACAGGCGAAAGAGCTGATGATGATTATGTTTTAAAGAGAACTGGTCTCTCTGCTCACAAAAAGGTGTCTTTCAAGTTGCTTATCATGGTAGACAAAGGAAACTTGAGTTTAGTTCTCCCAACAAAGCACTACAAATAGCATCACAAGCTCACAAGGATATGAACAGGTTATGGCCCCAGTTACAAAGCCCTAGAACAGCATGCAAAACCAAATCAAGCATGTTACCATTTCCAAAATAAAGGCAGTTCCCTATAAAGGTCAAAGGTACCATATCAGTGCCAATTGAGTAAGAGAGAGGTTGGGGATATTGCCCTACCAATTCTCGGTGAAACAAGGCTGTCGTCAAACATATGCATTGCTCGAAATTGTGAGAACCGCCATGTACATTGGAAGGTGTGGCTCCACTAGTACAGATCATTAGAGTATGGAGAGAGCAACTTGTGTAAGAGGAGTCTTTTACAGTCAATGATAGGAGAGTGTTTGTGATATCATAAAAACATCTCAAAACCTATCGCCTTGTTCTCTCAAAACATGTGTGATCGTCATCGTGTAAATCCAATATGATTGATCGTATTTATGGTGTTTAATTGAGGGTTGTTGGTGATTGGACACTTGTTGATGATCATAGTTTACATTGAAGCCAGAAGTATACAAGTGATGTTTGATGTCTTAAACTTCACAAGAAAAGTGTCCCTCATAAAGCACTGTGTATTGTTGATCTAGGTCTGCCCTCTTTCTTCACCTCATTATCATGTTGAAAAGCTGATTGACAAAGCGACTCTAAGGGTAAATGTTACATTGAAGGGCAGATTTCATTTGATGTGTTTCTAACCCTGGAAGCAGAAGTACAAAAACAGTTTTTTGTTCTCTTAAAACTTCACAAAGAAAAGGGGCCTTTTTTCTGAAGAACAGAGTTGTTAGTGTTTGAAGTTAATACTGAAAACAGAGGTACAGGTATTTGGGTGGATCTCTTAAACTCACAAGCAGAAAAGGTGTCCTTCACCAAGCACTGTGCACTGATTTTACAATCTAACTTGAGTCTGCCTTTCCTAGAAACCATATTGTGTCATGTTGAAGAATTATTGACAGAGATTTTCAAAGGCAAACAGCATAGTGAAGGACAGAGGTTGTTGATGTTGGATTTTGACATCAAAGGCAGAGGTATAAAGGCGGTGATTGACTTCTCAAAAAGTCACAAGTGAAAGGTGTTTTCCTTAACACTGTGGGCTAATTTTTCACCTAAACCAAAAGGTCTCCTTTCTTTCCACTGTGTGGTCTTTATAGAAACCTGTTGACAGAAGCATTTTCAGGGTGAATGATCTGAAGAGCAGGGTTTTAATTTTTGAAGTTTGGTTTCGAAGACACAAATACAAGTGTAAGCTGGCCTCTAACAAAGTCACAAGAGGGGTGATTGTTCAAGACTGTGCACAGAGAATCTACAAAGCAGTTTCTTACACATGGTACCATTGTTAAGAAGGTTACGTAGCTAAAGTGTATCCAGATTTGAAGGACTGTTTTTAAGAAGTACAGAGGTGACTTATTCAAAGAAACAATGTTGCATCTTATTCAAATCCACAGTGTCCATATCTGTCCAAACAGTATAGTGGCCATTTTCAATCCAGCAGGGCATTGTTCATAAAAGGCAGTTGGTTTCTTCCAAAGCATAGTTAGGTCAAAATGACTCCAAAGCAAGACAACAAGAGCAACATGACAGTGGTGAAGATCAGCAGAAGTAGGAACCAAAGGAGGATAGTGCTGAACAGCAGCAGCTCAGCAGTTTGAGCAACAGCATAAGGATGATGATCAAGAACAGCAGTTTTCAGGAGCGCCCGACACGGAAAGAGAAGAAAGACATATCAGCCCTTGATATTTTGGCATCAGATTCAGAGCATGTTGCTATGGACCCTTGAGGGTCATGCATGCCAATTTTGGGCCTATTTCGGCAACTTTTTGTTTTTCGGCATTTTTTGGGTTTTTAGTCAAAAACTCATAATTACGCCGTTTCAGTTCGAGGATTTGTCAAGGGAGGAGGATGATACCGATGGATGCCATAATTCCATGAGCAGGTCTCCAGCGATTTTCAGGGCATTTGAAGATCATTCGCCCCCTCAAATTGGCGAAAAACACCCTCATTTTGCACATTATGCCCGCCATATCAGCAGTCTGCTATTTTCTGGGTTTTTTCACACAGGTACAGTTTTGGATGACTTCCGGACCTCGGATTGAGTTGGTTCCAGTTGCGCCGGAAAATAGACACAGAGAGATTTCCAGCAAGCCCTCATGAGCCTCATTTTGACATCGGGAAGGCTGCCTATTGCATCCAGCAAGTCAGGGGACCTTTTTCAGGCATAAATATGAAGTATTTTTGTAATTTTTGAACTCCAAAAATCTGCTTTTCCCAAATGTGCGTTAAGCTATTTTTATCATGGGAAAATCATGTAAAGTCAATATAATTTCCGTTTTTAGCAGTTTTTAAGATATTTTATAGGATATTTTGTGCCTTGGGCTTTGCAAAGCCTCAAGGACAAGTTTAGATATTTAGACTTGGCCAATGGGATAGCTAGTTGCTCCATGAGGTTTTCCTCCCTCAAGCCTATTTATTCCATGGTTCTTATTGTAAATGAGAGGCTGAACTTGAGAGAAGAATTAATGCATTGGTCATATGAGCTTTGAAGAATACACTTGAGTTATGATGTTTGGACTGCCTCTTGGATGCTTTTGAGGAATGTTGAAGGCTTGTTGATGGATTCCTTGACATGGTAGAATGGTATAGTGCTTCTTAATGTGTTTTGTCTTATAGTTTTCACTCATATTTCATTTTTCTTGCTGCTATAGATCAGTAAAGATTGATTTTGAGACATGCCCATGGAGGCACCTCAAAATCCCTGAATCTTCATAGCTTGATGTTTTCTTTCTCCCTTAGTTATGCTAAAGAATTCTTAGCTGCTCTTTAGTAACCTAAGGTATTGTTGCTAAGTTTTATTCATCAGTTCCATGTATGTTGAGTAGGATGTATGGTTTGCCCTACCTACCTATCAGGTGCCCATAGTTCTGTCCATAAAACTTTCTCTTTGACTGATTTGTTGATCATTTTGTTGAACCAAGGAGGCCTAGTCCCGATCTAGCCCTTTGCCTAAAACTATGAAAACTTATTTGTCCAAGTGCCCAATGACTTAGAGACTGTGTTTAGGCGTTCCGGCATAGTTTATGAGTTGTTAGTTTGTCTCATGTGTTTTCCCCAAAGTCTGATAGCTATTTCCCGAAGTTAGAGGGTCTTATACCTCTATGTATGGCTGGAATGTTTGATTTCTATGTATTGATTAGCTTATAGTTATTCCTAGCATGATCAATGGATTGCTATTACATGTTTATGTCTGCTATTAACTAGTTTGCACTTGAAATCCCTTGTCTTTCACCAACTTATTTTTCATTTAATCCATTTTGCCCGGAGATCCCTTCTATTGTGAATCAAATCGGCCCTACAGCAGCTTTACATCATCGCCTCATTAGCTTCCTTGACCTGTTCGACCCCATAGCCCAATTTATCTACATCTTGTTATCCAGTTTATGTATTTGATCAGTTTCATCCCTCACAAACTTAAAAAACCAAAAAACTAAAAACATACTTCATAACTAGCCTACTATCAGAACATCGCAAGTAAACACACCGACATCTTTTACACTTATAGAGAGAGCCCTCTCTGAGTCCAGGAAGGCTAGGTCCTTGGGCTCCAAAGCTTGGTTTGATGTTACATCGTCATTTGGCTAGCCAATCGGCCAAATCACGGGACCCTAACACATGGAATGCCCCAATGTTATCTGATATTTGTGACAGAAATCAACCATCTTGTTTGATCCAAATGCTGCTGCATTATCAGTGATAATCTTGGTAGGACATCCAAACCTAGAGAGAATGTTAGTCTCCATAAATTTTATGATAACTGAATCATTGGCCTGTCTACAAGGTATGGCTTCTATCCACTTAGTGAAATAGTCTGTGGCAGTGAAAATCCATCTATGCTGGGCAGAAGATGGGGGATGGATTTCTCCTATGAAGTCAAGTCCCCATTGTTGAAATGGAGCTTCAACAGTAATAGGATGTAGAGGTAGGGGTAGCATTTTTCTTTTGCCTTCAAAAAGTTGGCATTTGTGACAGGCTATGATCGTCTTGTGTACATCATGAAAAAGAGTAGGCCAATAGAAACCATCCCTCAAAATTTTGTTGGATTTTGTCTTCCAGTACAAATGGCCTCCACACTCTCCTTCATGGAACTGGTATTTAACCTTCTCTGCATCAAACTCAGGCAAACATTTAAGCAATACAACACTTGCATTTTTCCAGTAAAGACATCTATCAATAATGCAATAGTTTACAACTTTCAATTTGAGGAATCTTGCCTTTGTTTTTGTCAAACCAGGAGGTGTATTCAATTTAAGCAAAACATAAATAATATCAGCATACCAAGGAGAATTCATAAAATTATCTTCAACTATAGGAGTTGAGAATTCTTCCTGGTCATCCAAAGAAATAATCATATTAATATCAAGAACTTCAAAATTTGATTCAGCCATTAATCTATCTAGACCTTGGCCTTTGATGAGTTTAGTGGGTTTTATCTCTAAATAATATTCAAGGATAAAAACAATCCACTTACCTCTCTTACCATCTGGGTCTTGTGTTAGAATGTCTTTAACAACTAAGTTTGGGACAAAGGCAATGATGTGTGAGTGAAGGATGTACACTCTGAAGTCTTTCAAAGATTTAACCAAAGCAAAATCTTGCTTTTCCATAATTTTATACTTCAAAGGGGCATCCCTCAATGCCTTGCTAAAGAATGAAATAGGTTGTTCTTGTCCTTGTGGATTTTTCTGTAATAGGACAGCAGCTATGGTATGTTCCGATGCAAATGAAAAAATATAAAAATCTTTTGAAAAATCAGGACTTATAAGAACCGGTGTTTTGGTTAACGCTTGTTTCACTAGGTCAAAGGATTTCTTTACTTCCAAGGTCCATTTTACCCCTTGCTCCTTCTTTAACATGCTTGTGATATTCCTATGGAGCTCAACCAAGTTGGGGATGAACCTTCTCAAAAATTTAATCTTTCCAATGAAAGATTGCAACTCTTTGATGTTCCTAGGATGAGAGATTTGTAATATGGCCTCAATCCTCTTTGGATCTATCTTTATACCCTCCTCAGAAATAATGTGCCCAAGAAGTTTACCTTCTTGGAGACCGAATAGTGTCTTCTTAGGGTTTAAAGATATCCCAAACTTTTTTCACTTCTCGAAAACTTTTCTTAAATGTTCTAAATGCTCTTCATCTGTTTTTGAAAACACAGTGACATCATCAATGTAGATAATGATGAAGAAGCCCAGTTATTTTGAGAATGCTATGTCCATGGCTATTTGAAAAGTTGCTCCAGCATTCATTAGACCAAAAGGCATTTTCACATACATGAAAGTGTCCCATGGTGTAGTAAATGCTGTCTTTAATTGATCAGCAGGGTGAACTAAGATCTGATTGTACCCTGAATAGCCATCCAGCAAAGAAATTCTTCTAGACCCTACCACCCTTTGTAAAATGTGATCCATCTTTGGTAAAGGGTAGTTGTCTTTTAATGAAGCTTTTTTTAAGTCTCTAAAGTCTATACAAAACTTGATTTCTCCAGTTTTCTTCCTAACAGACACCAGATTAGACACCCATTCAGAATATCTGATAAGGACAATAATACCAGCTTCATACATTTTCATGATCTCCTTCTGAACCAAAGGAAACTGAACATGGTTTATTCTGTGCAGTTTCTGTTTAAATGGCTTTTGGTTTTATTTGAGGGGAATTTTGTGCTGTATTATTTCAGTGTCATAGGATTTAAGATCTTTGTAACTCCATGCAAAAACATCAGAAAACTCTTTAAACAGCTCTATGTATTTAAGTTTAATGTGAGTTGGTAAAGTTTTAGACAGTTTAATCATCATAGGTTTAAGTTCACTGCCTATATTGCACTCCTCCACTTCAGTCTCTACAGGTTGCAGTTTTGGTTTATTTTCCACATCGTTAAAATCGAACAACTCTTCTAAAGGGGCCAGAACCTTAGGCAAAATTTCATCTTTAGAGTGTAGAGTTTCTAACTCCTCTGTTTCTAACTCTGCATTCAATTATGTTTCGCTTTCAAGTTTTCTGGATAACAGGTTTATATTAGTAGGTTCAGGAGATGGTTCTTATTCATCAAGAAAATTTTCTTCCTTGCAATCTGTTTCATAGTCTGAGTCTGAACTGTTTAGTTCGAATTCATTTCTGAATTGCATGAAGTCTTCTATTTGTTTGTCATTTTCAAACACCTGCCAATATTTCTCATTATTAGGTACAACTAGTCTAAATTTTATTTGAGTTGTGCAGTCTTTGGTGTTATAAGGCGTTAAGCACGTTCTAGCTGCAAAGGCTAAATTGTGGGCCACAATATTTCTTTTTCTTGGGACAAAAAATAGTTTGGTCTCCTCAAAGGTTTTCAAAAGGTCCATGACATCATTTCGGTAGGCTCTAAGTCCGGGATGATTTTAATTATACTCCCCATTGACTTTCCTAATGACTAACTCTGAATCCCCATACACATTAATTCTTCTGGCTCCTAACTTTTTCAATAGGTGTAAGCCTAAGAGAAGGGATTCATATTCTGCTATGTTATTGGAACACTAAAAGTTTAGTTTGTAGGAAATGCTTTCTATGTGGTTTTTTTCAGTGTTAGTAATCAAAACACCTGCACCAGCATTGTTCTTAGTGCAGGATCCATCAAAATACATACTCCACAGAGGACTAGTTTTAATTTCATCTGTTTGGTGAATGTCCTCTTCAACTACTCTGCTTTATGATTGTTGTGGGATCTCCGCACTTAGTTGTATTTGTTTTGATTCCCCAAGATTTGCATTTGTTTGAGGGTTGTTTTCTTGATTGTGAATGTTTAAGAGAAAAGGACATCTGTCCTGTAGCTCAATACCTTTGTTTAGTTTGCTAATGTATTCAAACGCAGCAAAATGTTTTGACACTTCTGCGTTGTGTTCCTCTTCCTCCCTATCAGCCATTAATCCTGTTAAAGTGACTTGTTCACCAAGTGTTTCATCATTAAACATAATAAAAGAATCTAGGCCTATACTTACAGAATACAGGGGAGAGTTTTGTGGTTTGTCTTGACTTGTAACTGTGTATTTCATATGGGACTCCCTATAAAGTCATCTAGTTTGATTGAAAACAGGGATAGTCACATAGGTCATTTCCATTTGCATAGTCCCTTGTAACTTAGCCCCCAAAGATCTTGATAATAACATTCCATACTTTGGGGGCACATTAGCCACAACAATATCCATGACTAAACATTTGGTTGGAATTTGGGCTAAGTTAACATAAAGTTCTTTGATTAATCCTAAACATTTTACTCTGTTGGAATCAAAGGAGTAAAGGTCTTTGTAAGGTCTAGTGATTTCTAAACCCAGGCTCTCCATTACAGCTTTTGGCATTAAATTATGAGAAGCCCCGGAATCATGCACAACGTTGTGCAAAATTTTTTCATGATCGTTTAAACTTACATAAAAGGGAGGAACAGGTCCCTCTTGATATCTACCTTCAATCTTAGGACCAAAAATCAGCTCTGGTTGGTCATCATTAAGATTGACTGTGTCCTCATTTTCTTCAATTTTTAAAGCCTTCAAAATTTGGGTTCTATATACATGTTGGGCAGCTAACTCAGTGAGGGGAACAGAGATTTTGATCTTTGAAATTCCCTGCTCCAGAATGAAAGGAATTTGACTCTTTAAAGTGTTGGTTTCAGCCTTATTAGCTATCATTCTATCAACAATATCAGCTTGCTGATTTGTTTTATTTACACTCGACAAAATTGTTTTCACAGGAGTACTAGCTGAACTGTTAGTACTACTAAGGTCTGCACCCTGCTTTTCTTTGTTTTTAGTGCCTTTCTCTTTATCATTACTAGAATTTATAGCCACTGTTTTGTCCTCTTGTTTGACAACTTTAGGTTTGGTTGTAGTGCTGTTTTGTGAAGACTTTTCAGAGGTTTTGTTGATGGGAGTTTGTTGACTGGTTTTGCTTCTAAGGTCATATTATTTTTGAGGTTCTATGATGACATTTTCCATGTCTTGATAATAATTTTCATCATCACCTCTTCTATCATCATAAGGTGTGTATAGACCTTATTTTTTGTCACAATGAATCTCAAAGTCATCATCTTCCACCCCAAACATGTTGACATCATTTTCCTCTATTATCTCATCTGTTTCCTCAACCTCACTTACATAGTTTTGCTGAAAGGGAGGAGTGATCTGTTGATCATATTCCCTAGGTCTGTTTGGAGGTTGGTTTCTTCTAAAATTCTGGTTTTGGTTCTGGTTTCTATTTTGAGGAGAATTTTGGTTTTGGCTTGCTTGTGCTCTCTTAATTATGCTCATTTCTTTCATCATTTCTTCCATCATTTTTTCCATCTTTGAGTTTGAAGTAGAAGGTGTGGATTCCTCTCTAAAAGATACTCCCTTTTCAGTTTTCATTCTTGCTCTCTTCTCCATTAAGTTGACTTCCACAGAGAGAGCACCATTTTGCATATCTTCAAGAGTTGCAAAATCTCTCTCTCTCAGCTGATAGGTCATGTCAGAGTCAAACCCTTCAGGAAAATTGTTTAGAGCTGAGCCCTGTGGAGGTTTTAGTTCTGGGGAAAGTGCATTATACACACTATTGAATCTAGTGCAATACGCTTGCGCACTTTCCCCAGTGTTTCTATGGAAGTTCTTGTAGTCAGAAAGGACTTGGAGAGGATTTTTCTTTACTTCCCATTTGTTTAATAATGTTTGATGGAAGGCTTGGATATCATTAATTCTATGGGGGGTTAAAACTTTAAAACATTTTCTTACTTCTCCCCCTAAGCTCTGAGCAAATAATCTAAGTTTGACAGAATCATCATCAATTTCATTTCTGTCAAAGTAGTCATTCATCTTATCCACATGTTGTGATGCAGTTGTAGCATTGCTAGCATCATATAATGGGATTTTGGACTGATAGTCTTGTGGAAGATTGAATAATGGTGCATGAAGGACTAAGGGAGCATACCATGTTGCCATGATATGTGGTGGGGGTGGATTTACAAGAGGTGGATTAACAAAAGGGAAAGTGGGATGGAGTGGAGTGGTTTGAACAGTGGATGTAGGGTGAGCAGAAGTGGATGGACCAGGAATAGACTGTTGAGCTAATCTTGGATGAGAGACACCTAAATTGTGAAGGAAATGCAAATCAGGAGGTGTTGTTTCTCTACTGCCAGGATGTTCACTTGTTTCAGGAGATGAAAGTAAAGAATCAGAATCTAACTGATCTAAATCGCCAAGAGACCTAGTTCTAAAGGGATTTAATAAATCAACTTGTGATTGTTGTAGAGCTGAAAGATTTTCAGGGACTAAATTAACTCTCAAGGGTGATTTGAAAATAGTTGATAATTTAATCCTAGGAGACTTCCTAAGGATACTTTCAGGGTTATCAACTAACTCAGGTGGATCAGGGTCAGGATATGCTATAGTGTGAATCTTTCTAGGAGCCACTATGCTGTGCTTTTCAGACCCAAACAAACAAGAAAATTTCAACCAGGTATGAAAATATTTGAGAGGTTAACTAATCTGTTTACAGAAATTTCAATCCTACAGTCCTCTAACTGAGTTTGAAAGATATTACAATGATAAGGGTTTTTCCCAGTGGAGTCTTAAGGCCTGTTAAGGATTGTGGATTCGCCAAGTGGAAGTTTTTAGCTCTTTTCAGAGGTAAATGGTTTTATGGTCCACCACCATGTTTATTGAATACCAATCTAAAATATTTTTAGGTTTTCTGAGTTCCTTTTCAACTGTGTGGTTTCTAAGAATATCCTAACTTTGCTCAAAACTTTGCTACGGTTAAGAGAAAAAGACAATCTACTCTTATGGCTAAGCCAGCTGATTTTTCAAGGTTAGATAAAGACTTATGGGAATCCTAGGGTTTACCTAGTTTGTAACTGATTCAAACAAGTTTTATCATGATTACCATTCTTTGGTAGTGCTTGAAAAGGCTGCTTTTTACTCTCAAGGTTTTATAAAAATGAAAAATATTCTGGGTTCGATCCCCAGCAGAGTCGCCATAAATGTTAGGAATCTGTAATTTTAGCAGATTGGTGAGACTAAAACTGCAGAAGCAACATTGTTTCAACCAACTTTGGGATTCTAGGATCTAGCCCTCCTGAATCCGGAGAGGGATCTCTCCAATAAGTGCAAAGATGGATTTGTCTTTGAAGTTTGGGGTTATGATATTAGGCTAGTTATGAAGGCCAAGGGTTTGTTTGTTTTTTGGATGGTTGAGCATAAGAATTACTTGAGGGGAAAGTCATAAATGAAAAACAGTTTCAAAGGTGAGAAGTTGCAAGTGAATAGAACAGTTTTGGGAAAAGAGATAAATATAACACTTGTTTTTAGTCCATTGGGCTATGGAGTCATAACAGGGCTTTAATTTAACAAAAACATCAAGAGTGATCCAAGGGGAAAGTCATCTACATCACAAGATTATTGAGATTATAATGATGGAATGGAAACAATAAAGTGTTGGAGATGGTGGTAACTGATAATAATTTCACAAAGGATTTATAGTCAGTCCAAACAAGAAAAGCCTCTTAAGCGACTGTTTAAAACCAGCCAAGTGCATGGCTAACCATTGAAATCTTGGGCATGTTTGTATTAAAGAAACTTAATTGACAAACAATCCAGTAATCCACATAATTACCTTCAGAAAGTATGAAAACTTTTAAGAGAAACAAAGTATAAACTTAAGATCAGATAAAGTACTTTTAAACCTATTCTGCTTTCAGTCAACACCAAGGGAAACTTTCAAAATCTGCTTTTGGAGAAAAACTAGGACCAAGGCACACCATATCTTCCATACTCATCTTTAATAAGCAAAATAAGGAAAATAACTTTCAAGAAAAATGTTTAAAGAAAACAGTAGGACAAGGGAAATCCAACATTCCTAACTATTTAGAATGTATTAAATCATTCTTAAACAAACAAATTGGAAGAAAACATTGAGATAACGATTTTCAGTTAGAGAAGGTTACTGATATACAGTAGGTCCTAACTCTATAAATGCTGTTCTTTATCAGAGAAAAGTGAACAATATGACATACATAGAAGGAAAAAAAATAACAAAGAAAGAGGCACTTCACCAGTGATATAGACCAGGATCCCAAGAAACAGCTTGTTTATTGATGTCAAACCAGTTACAGTACTCAGGTCCAATGTTTCAGTTCAGCAATCATATTCACTATCCAGCCTAATTAATCTATCAGAAGCAGAGCTCCAAGGGCTAGTGAACACTATTTACAATCATAATTTTTTTCTCAAATATATTTCAAAGTTCTACAACCAACCCCTCACTCATCTTCTGCAGAAGTATATATTGAAGGATGAGGAGGTGAGATCTGAAAAAAGATCTCAATTACAATTAATATAGACTTAATGGCTTCTTGGCCTTTGAGGGGCTCAATGAAGAAACTTACATACATATCCTCTATATTAAATGATTCACATAAAGATTTAAGCTCGGTGGGAGCTTGTGTTGACCTTTGAGGCTCTGTGTGGTGTTGAAGTAACTCTGCAAATGCTTATCATTAATTTGCATGCAGAATTTCCTCTTTGGCTGTGTTTTGAGACAAATATCTGATCCTGATCAATAAATTCAGCCTTTTATTGAATACTTTGAGGTACAGGTGGCATCGTGGTAGCTAGAGGGATCAATTTGCCTCAATTTGTGGCGGTGGAGGGTTTCCTGTCGATAAAACACTTCAGATTTTCTTTAAACTGTGTTTTAAATCAGGGATTAGGCTTTTGATAAAAATTCTTAGCGTAATCCCCACAAAATCTGTCTTTAATCCTCTGTTCTGATAAATTTTGGTCTTCATCACTGATACTCTCTGACTGCGCCTGATTCATGGTTTTTTGCTGGTATGCAGGGCTGCGCAGTGGCGATATGGCATCAATGCTTGAAGAAACACTGATGAAACATGTTTTTAACACCCTGTGATGATTTTATATGGTGAATCGAAGTCAGGAAGATCTTCATCCTCTGCCCTCGAATTTTCTTCAAAAATGGCGAGAAAACCATTTAAACCTTGCAAAAATACAAAAAAATATTAAAAAATCCTTCATATATAGGTTTATTGCTGTAGAGGACACATGGCGGAAGCATGGCCATTGGATGGCATCATCCAACAGTTGATATTGATCGGAGGAATCAAAGAGAAGGCGGAAGAAACGTTTAAATCTGAGCCGTCGATCACACAGAGATCGACGGTTGGGAATGGGAAATGGAAAGTCAAACCGGGAAATGTTGATTGGGTGATGGAAAAAGGCAATGGAATATGGACCGTTGATCTGTAGATCAAATCGATGGTGGAGATTGATTGAATGACGTGCCGTATCCCGGTTAACTGTCGGGCAACTGCAGTGAGCGATAGCCGTCGGATGGGCGGCCTCAGATCGGACGGTGTATGGCGATATCGCACGGTATCCTCGTCCGAACATTAACGCGTGATAGAAAATGGTTTTGTGAACAGTGGCTAGGCCATGTGTCAATTGATGAGTGGAATCGCTGGCGATCAGGAGAAAACCGCCCTCGCCAAAAGGCGGTGTGATGAATACCGCGCGGTTTTTGGGATGGGTTAGTGGAATGTGGGGACCACTGGGAGATGGACTCTGCACCGTCCGATCTTCAGATTAGATTGACGGTGCGGAACGATTTAAAACTTGTACCGGTGGAAAATTTAATAAAATAATAAAACGTCAGAAAATTAATAGAAACAGAGGTTTTATATATATAACCAAAGGTTTTAAACTTTGGCAGGAATAATTATAAAATGGCTTGGTGCTCGATTGCAGGGCCGTGGGGTATATGGGAAATAATGTGATCGGGGTTTTTAAGAAGAGGGGCTAAAGACTTAGCCCGAGGGGCTTAAGTCCACAATACATTAAAATATGTTTTTTATGAATTTTCAATGGTTTTCAAGGGAATCTGAGGGTTTCGATAAGGCGAAAAAAGGAGTTTTCAACCTTGTGAAGGGGTTTTGATGAAGGGGAATGGGAAAAACATGAAAATGATGGATTTTCATGGGAAATAGAGGGATAGAAAATGAGGTTAGCTTTGGAAAAAGGGGAAAAGGGGGAAAAGGGTATTGCAGCAGTATTCTTTCTCGAAAATCAACAGGATTTCTAAGTGTAAAATGGGAACAACAGTGAAGTTTGGATAGAGGAAAGGCATGAGGCCTTCAAGAGTCTTCAAGAGCCAACAATTTTTAGCAATGAAATTTTTTCCTTGAAGGCTCAAAATTTTTTTAGCCAGCATTTGGTATAACAAATTTTATAGCTGGCTAACAGTTCCAATGCTTTTGACCAAATGTCGGAAATTTCCCCAAATTTTTTCAATCCCGCCCGAAACCGTCGCTATACCGACGTTTAGAGAAAAGTGTCACAATACCGACACTTAGAAAAAGTGTCACAATTGCGACGTTTGGAGGAAGACATCGCAATTGCGACACTATGCCCCAAAGCGTTGCTATTGCGACGACTTCCTCCAAATGTCGCAAGTGCGACACAATGTCTAAGTGTCGCAATTGCGACGTTTGGAGGCATTTGTCGTAATAGCGACGCTTTGTCCACCGTCGGTATAACAACACTTATATGTGCGCTACATAAAAATGATTTTATTAAAAACTACATGTGCGCTACATAAAAATGATTTTATTAAAAGCTACATTAACGTCTGATATCACGCGCGCATTCGCCCTCTGCTCTTGCAGAACATCATTCGCCCTCAGCTCTTGCAGAGTAGCATTTTCCCTCAGCATTCACCCTTAGCTCTTTTAGAATAGCATTCTCCCTCAGCATTCACTCTCAGCTCTTGTAGAACAGCATTCGGCCTCAGCATTCGCCCTCAGCTCTTGCAGAACAAAATTTTCCCTCAGCTCTTGCAGAATAGCATTCACCCTCAAAATTTGCCCTCAGCTCTTGTAGAACAACATTCTCCCTCAGCTCTTGCAGAACAACATTCGCGCTCAGCATTCGCCCTCAGCTCTTGCGGAATAAAATTCGCCCTCAGCTCTTGCAGAACAACATTCGCCCTCAGCTCTTGCAGAATCGCATTCGCCCTCAGCTCTTGCAGAACAACATTTTCCCTGAATTCGTCCTCAGCATTTGCCCTCAGCTCTTGTAGAACAACATTCTCCCTCAACATTCACCCTTAGCTCTTGCAGAACAACATTCGCCCTCAGCTCTTGCAAAATGGTAAGTTCTTACTGCAGGCCCTTCCTCCTATAGTAGGGTTGACTCTATTTGGGTTTTTTTGGTCAATTCCATTGGATTGTGTTAGGCTATAGGGTTCTCTCTAGATGTCTTCCAATGTTATTTCGGATGAGTTTCAAAGAGGATGTGTAAGATGTGTTTGTGCTTGCATGAATTTGACTCCACTAGTTTCATGAAGTTTAAGCTATGGATTTTAGTTCGAAAAACTCATCCATCTCAACACCCAGTAATGAATTGACCTTGGTCTGATCTATATTGAAGGTGAAGTGCGTGGTAGAGAATGGGAGATCGAAAGTCATCAACTTTATCTCAAGGGTAGTACTCCAAATCAAAAGTGATGAGATTTAGTTCTCCAGATTTGGGGATTTTCTGATGACATACCAAAGGTCACATCCATACAACCATATTAAGGTCAATGTTGAGATCATTCTCATATAGATATAGGTCACTGATATATAGGGTTAATATCATCATCACTATCCATGGAAACCGAATGGTTATGAAATCTGTGATTGTGGTTGGCTCGTTTATAATTATTACCCATTTACAGTAGAGCACAGAAACACTAAATATGGCCTGAGCAGAGCCTTTACAATAGGCAATGGAATTGTAGTTTCTTCATCAATAACCAATAGCTCCACTTGAGAAAACTTTTCATAATCATGGGGCTGGATATACTGCAGAGCAAACAATTGTAGTTATCATTCGTGCTCCAATATATTAATATAATTTTTACATTGAACTGAAGAAAGGGAAACAAGCAAATGTTAGCCATCATACAATGCTTTGACATAAGAGTTTTGAGTGACATACTTGAAAAAAAAAAATCATCCACTAATATTTATAATCATTTGAGTTATTCAAGTTAAACACAATCTCAAGAATCAAGATTCAATACCCTCTATTATCTTCATCACCCAATACAAGATTTAAATTTTTCCCAAAGAAACGCTTATTAAATTAGTAGCCATTATTTCTCCCTGCTTTAAAAACCCTACATTTAAATGAAAACAAGCATTGCATTTCAACTACAAAAATCTATTAGTGTTCAAATGTGCATGTGTGCATCACTTGTGTAGGGTATTCCTTTTCCACTTTCACATTATCCAAGAATGTGTGCAGTATAGTTCATATTTTTTGTGATTTAGATTATCTTGAAAAAGGGAAGGTAAATTATTTCCCATGGAAAAAGAAGGTTTTCCCTTTTTACTACTGGAAATGGTACAACAAAGTTCCATTTCTACCCGAAACTCCTATGAAATAGGAACCAAATAAAGGCCATGTCCTCAATGGACATCATTTGGCTTTGAAAATGGCCATTGCATCGTGTTGTTTCTTATATTACATCACGATAGTTTCTTAGGTCATTTCTTGTTTCTTGAGATGAAAAACAACCAAATAAATTGTGAAGATCCTTTCAAGAAATAAATGACCATTTCTCAATCATATCTCATCTATTTTTTATTTTATTCAGTGGTTGCTTACTTTGAGATAAATTTGACACTTTTATAAGTAATATAACATAAAAACACAAAATGGGAAGGAATTGATGAGGTAGATGACCTTTAGTTGTTGTCAATTAAGAATTGATAATACACGATGCATGTTCTGTACTACAAACTAGATTCCTTCCTGGAGTTAGGACACGGAGTATTGAATCAAAGTTGTAGTTTCTAACTTCTTATATTGGTTCATCAATCTTGAAATTCAGACATTGCATGTCTTCATTGCTTCATGTTTGAATAATTTGCATTATATCGTACAATAGGAAATTAGGAATTATGATTATTCTTACTTTATGGATCTGTTAAGTTACTTTTAAGTTTGCATGGTTTAGTGTGAAATTATTCTTGTGTGCCCCTAGGCCCAGGTGAAGGAATGCCAAGGATTGAGAGCCATAGTTTTTAAATGGTATTGTTTCTTATACCCAAAAACCCCTCAACATCACTTCTTATTAGTTCTTAACAATAGTGTTGTAAACAATTTGAGAATTTATATAGCAAAATCTCGCACTTCTCAAGATAAAGTCCTAAAGGTAAAGTGTGATACCATGTGTAATTCAATAGCCCCATTGTCACCTCACCAACCTCTTTTCACTTCGGGCTAGCTCTCCTCCAACTCAAGGGGGGTTATCCCTAGTAGATGTTAGGGATCTAATGGCCCAACCAAACCAAGTCAAGATCCCCCTAACTCTCTATGTTTACTACTATCAATCAAAATATTGAACAATAGGGTCAGACATGCATCCTGAAGATAAAATTGCCAGGGTATTTTTGGGTAATTTCAAAGGGAAAATCCCCAAACACATATAATCAAGGAATTATAACGTGATTTCAAACATTAAATATCAACAAAATCGTTTAAAGGATATTGAAAGGAAAAAGGTGATGGAAGATAGAAAGTGCCTTACTTAAATGCTCTAAGGATTTTTCAATAGTTGCTCCAAAAGCTTCACTTCAAGGCCCTTCAAGATCGTCTCCAACAATGCTATACCATCAGCTTCAACATTGTTGCTCCAAAAATGTCCTCAAGGTGTTCACAACAAGTTTAATAGAAGTTTCTCCAACAATATATTGAATAAGGTCTTCATTGTCAACTTGTCTCTTGTTTGGGTGCCTTAATGTGCAATGACATGTTTCCAGGACTGAATTCAATGCAAGGCATATTTGAAACTCTAACTTTGTCTTCTGGTGTCTTATTATAAATTATTTCATTTTTCATTTTGTGTTTTCAAGTTAGATATTGTTTTTAAGTTTTTACATTTATAATTTTATTGCAATGTCGCAGATTGATCAGGGCAGTACAGGAACAACCCCGAGATGGGATGATCGTGGAAAGAGGCCAGTGGAAGAACATGTAAAGTGCCAGCATTGCTCTATCTTCAGGTATTTTAGTTATTTACATAATTGAAATAATATTAATTTTGTTCAAATATGTAGACACCTAGCCATGGTACGCCTGATGATTCCCTCTTTGAGGAAGAGCTTTCTTCATCCCTATCTCCAACGCTCTTGTTGCGAAAAAAGGCACGAGATGCAAGGTCGGAATTTAATACTTTGATAGACGCGCCTCAAACACCTGAAATAGAAGAGAGGATAAAACAACTTATGAGCCAGCTAGAAACATATTAGGTAATAATAAAAAGTCAAAAGGATATTTTTTTGTTCTGCATGAGATGAATTGTGATAGTTTGATTTTTAATTTTTACATTGACTAAACTAACAAAAAGTTCTTTTGTATGTAGCGTTATCTAGCACTTGCTGAACCCGGTGTTGGTGGTAGTGGGACACAAGGGCAAGATATTTCCCAACAACCCTCTCGTACACCTTCTACTCCTTTAGGTGCCAGCCAAGAAACACACCCTGCCCAAGCAGACACCCAGCCAACCGCTGAACGTGTTGGCAATGATGAGGCTGATATGGCCAACTACATTATTGTGTTTCTTGGAGCTACACGTGTCAGCTCCACAGGGACCATTAATGGCACGTTGTTGGTGAACGATGAAGGTGTCCCTATAAAGCATGTACAACTCCCAGGTAAATTTTAATATTTTAACTATTTCATGTACTTTATCTAAAACATATTTATCACGATTTTTATTTTTAAATTAATGATAATATCTTCTTCTTTTTTCTGTGTAGGAAACAATGAGTCCTACAGGTATCTGGAGAGCCATGCGTTGGTAATTTTTGGCCCAACCATACGCACAGGGTGGAATTCCCAGAGTTCCAACCTGAAAAAAGAACTTCTAGATTATCTAGAAGCCCTTTTTGGGGTCGGCACATTTGATAGAACATCGGTGGCTCGGGTAGCCGGCAAATATTTGAAATATACCAGGGACACCTATAGGACGCAATTGCAATTTAACCCTAGATATGAGCGTCCTCTCATAGTTCCAGAGAGTGAGTGGAGAGCACTCATCCATGACGGAAAAGAGAAAAGGGCAAAGAAAGAAGGAAAAATACCAACTGGACCCGCAAGGTAAATTACAACTTTAATTCAATAGCTTTAATTTTCTCTATGTCTAAAATAAAAGTGTGCTACGTCATATCTGACTTCAATCTTTTGATGCTAGGTTGCTTGACACCTCAAAGGCAACCAAAGCTAGGATTGAAAAAAAGGGCCATCACAAGCTAGGCCAGGGCGGCTACTTGAAATTAGCTGCAAGAATTGTAATTAAGTAGCTAAAAATATTATAATTAATTGTATCGCCTTCCAACGTTTTTGTAATCCTATCAAATATGATTAAAAATACACAATCATATGTAATGTAGGGTGATGACTTCGGAATAGAAACTACAGAGGAAGATAAAAATATCACTTTCCATTTCGGCTATCAAGCCGTAGTTGAACGTTGCAGAAGCTTGGGGCAGGTCCCAAGATCCAGAATGCCTGATAAGGTAAAACATTAACCTTTCAATATGTTTGTTTTCGTCCATAAATTTAATGTCTAAAAACTTTGTTTAAATCAGGGGAGCAGCACTACCGACGAGGCAAATAACCCAGTTTTAGAGCCAGATGTAGATGATCCTCACATGCAACCTGATCATTGTAGTGGGGACCAGGCCGACAATGCTACTATTAGTGAGGGCCGTGACGGTAATTAATTTCCACTTATAATTTTTTCTAATTATACCTTGATGGTTGTCCTTATAATGTTTTTTGTTTAAATGACAGAGAATGTTTCCCTTGAGGATCTTACCACCAGAGAGGAAGACAGGGAAACAGTCCCAACGGCGACAACTGGTGCACCAGGTAAATAATCTCATTGGAATTTTTTTTATTAATATTACCGAACTAGTTCAATGATATTTAAAAACTGACAATTAAAATTTAATATTATCTGTTTTTGTAGGCGATGCCCCGTCACTGGATGAGACCAGACATCGTGACTACGCAACTAGGTCAGCAGTGCGGGTCGAAAGGCACGAAACAGGAGCAAAGCATGATGATATTGATGATGTAATTAGGAGATTTAGAAATAGGAAGAAGAAAAAGAAAATTCGATAATGTAAAATATTGTATTATTATAAGACAAACGTTACCATACTTGGAACGTTTTTTGCGTTATATAAAAAACTCATTTATCATACTATTTTATGTCAAGCATTAATTGCAATGTTTCCTTGCGTACTTTTTGTTGAATTGTTTTTTTATTAGTTATTGAATATTTTTTTTTATGCTCATGAAAGTAAAAAATGAAATATAGATTGGGTATTGGGGAATTGAGAGTGATGTGAGGGGGGGGTAGGGGCCATAAGAGCTTCCACCTTCACGTGGTTGGCCCTGTTTAGTAGAGAATAATTTATTGGAGAGATTTAATCTTGGAGCAAACCTCCCTCGATCCAGCGTAGCAACAAAAAAGTCACTGTTGACTTAGTTGCTACTCTTTCAGATCGTGGGAGGCTTGTTCCAAGTTCATGCGAATCCAATAAATTGTTCTTGAAACGAAGAGGAGCTTATTCAGGTATGTTTTGACATTTTCAACATATGTTCTAACATTATCATAAGAATGCATCTTAGAGTAAAAATACTACATCAATTACTTGTATTTATTGTATAGATAATGATGGATTTTGATTGACTTGGCAGTGCAGGTACAAATCCTCTTGCATCATGAGCAATACAACTTGTCAACTAGGGTCATGTCCAGGATATTTTTGCTTGTGCGCTTGACCAGGTTCGTAATGTCACATTTTGTAAGTTCCTTTACAGTTCATAATTAAATATTAAGCTTGTTCATGATTATTATCTAGGTTTTTTGTATGTGTTTTTTCATCTATTTGATTGTAAGCAACTCTGCATGTTTCCTGTTGTTCACTATGATTTCTCCCATTACCACTCCCGGGATGAATCTGACTTTATTGTTACATAGGTTACTTTATTGTTACTATGATTTCTCCATTTACGATTTCATAGGTTACATCATGTAAAGTTGTCAATCTCAGGTTGGTGATGAGCTTTAGTTCTCCAGATTTGGGGCTTTTCTTATATTTTCTCCCTCATGTCATTCCTGCATCACCTCGTTGTTTGAGCATGCCAATTGTCTACCACTTGTACCAATTGGCACATGTCAATATCTGAGTGGTGCCACATTTCACCTATTTTCGGCCCACTTGACCACCTGAAAAACTCAAATCCACACACCATGTGTCTTTATCATGGAGTGCCACAAGTCTTAGATATTTAGGCCGATAGGCCTTCTGTTATGAAAGAGATCAATTTTTTTTCATCAACACTTCTTATCTAGGCACGGCACCTATTACTTGTTTAATCTAACGGTCACAGTCTCTCGGGTTACCTTCTAGGTTTGACATACCACTGGTTTCTGGTATATTTCAATGGAATCAGTCTGAAAATACCAACAAAAATCCACACACCTGCAACCATCGATAGACCTGCCGTTTTAGTAGCTGCATTTCGGCAACTACCAATACACCTGCTGTTTCATTCTCCTGGACTTTGTGTATGCATATTTTTCATATAATTTTATCATGAAGTTGGCTGCAGTGCTTTGACATGCCTTTGAATATTTTTGCAGGTTAGAAGACATTTCAAGCTAGAGCTATTGAATAGACTTGATGAGATATTTGTATTTGATCCTCTTTCTCATGATGAGCTCAGAAAATTTTCTAGACTACATATGAAAGATGCAGCGATTCGTCTTGCAGAGAGAGGTGTTTCTTTAGGGGTTACAGATGCTGCTCTGGATCTTGTTCTTCAGGAAGCCTATGATCCTGTAAGTAATCACTTTGTTTTTCTTTATTTCTTATTCAGAGTCTATCTTGCCAGGGGATGTGCCCGTTATGGTTTGTTATGAGACCATTGTCAATTTCATCACTGTCCCTCATGACATGTTTGATTGTGTTTATAAATAATAAACAATTATTACACCAAACAATAAATAATTAACTGTACTATGAGTAATATGATATCTTGAAATAATTCTCATTATAATTTCATAACCTCTGCTCTCACTTGGTGGTGTCTATATCACTAAGTGTGTCTTCTTTAAAATTATAGTTACATTAGACAATGAACAATAAACTGCACTGTGAGTGATATCTTGTAATAATTCTTATTATAATTTCCTAACCTCTACTCTAACTAGGTGTCTATATCACTAGGTGTATCTATTTTAGAATTATAGTTTCAATGGTAGATAAATTGTTATCTTAAAATTATAGCTTTGATGGTGATACCTTGTGATTGATAATGCAGTTTGAAGTAGCTTTGCCTTTGACTAATATAGTCTCAGGAACCTCTGAGAATAAAAAGGTTGTGATTGATTACAGGGCACTGCCTATATTTGTGTAAATTCTTACCTTTGGGAATGATAATGTTCGAGAACAGGTAGCACGTTTATTTTAGAGGCATAAAATTCTTCTTCCCAACTATCTTTATATGTCTATAATTTTGGAATTTGATTTTAAAAACTAGTACCCAAATTTGAGTTCAACTGGTGTTCATGTAAGGTTATTTGGGCTTTGGGAAATATTGCTGGAGACTCTGCAACATTTAGGGATCTTGCCCTCAGTCATGGAGCTCTGAGGCAGGTGCTTTCCCAATTGACTGATACTACCAGAATTTCAATGATAAGAAATACTACATGGGCTTTGTCAAATTTTTTTCGTGACGTAAACCCCAACCACTATTCGAACAGGTAAGAAGAATACATTTTCTGCCTCTTCTTATTAGTTCACAGATACTATGGATTTTTTTTATAGATCTTGGTGCTTGGTAGATTTGGACGTAATATGGACCTAGGTGCTTGTTCATTACAATGACTCTGTCATCAGGTTTTAGAAAATGCTCAGAAATTTGGGTTTCACAAGGGGATTAACCTTGCTTGCAATTATCGATTATCAATCACATTCAAAAAAAGTCTTTCGTAGCATTGTTGAGCTCTTTGTAGGTGAATTTCCGAGGCAATTTCAAAATATTTGAACTAAATTTTTTTGTCCTTTTCAATACTCTACGCTTGTAACAGAACTAGAAAAACAATCTAGTGGCCAATGCAACAAAAACAACACCTCCTATTGCAATGCCTGCAATTCACCCTCTCTGCACGCATGAATGACTATGGCACCCTCTTTTGTGAACAGGTACTGGAGCTGAAGGTACTAGTTTCGATTAGGATCGTGGAATTCAATATCCAAAATAGTATCAAATTCCACTGCAATAGTATTCCCCAGTGAGGGCAACAATTCATTGAGACCTATTGCACTCATCACCCCCAAATAGCCTCCAGGGCTACCCAGAGTGTGATCATCTTTGTTGCTGAGTATATTTTTATTTTTTCAGTGAGAGTTTAGGGTTTCTCTAACATAGCTTTAGAAATCCAATTTAGTGCCTGCTTGAATATCGTCACATAATACTCATGGTTTGGATTGATGAGGATTCTCTGAATGGTTGGTTGATTCATAAGAACCACCCATATAGTCATCTTGAGATATTTCAAAAGTTTTCTCGAGTTTCCTTTTTCACCGTTTCTAGTGGGTGGGATGGTGTGGGGTGATCCATCAATATTGGTGCTCTTGTAGTAGGGAATTTGTTTTTGGGGATATAAAGAAGCATTTGATGTAGATATCCCATTGGATGCATTCATAGATGGGCACGAGAGGTCAAGAATTTAAATTAGAAATATGCAACCTATAGCATGGAAACCTGAAGGTAGCGAGAGACACTGGTTAAAGATTGTTTTGTGCTGGCCTTAATATAGTCGTGATTTATTTCTATTATCTTAATGCAAATATATAGTCCGGTCTCATTAAAATGAGGATTGTGGTTGTATTTCTCTTTGGTTGTTTCTCTCTTAATGCTCCAGAAGTTGCCAAAAGTTGCAATAGCTGTTTAGTTTGCCTGTTACGAATTAAAAGTGGTTTTTAGCAATGGGAGTCATGTTTTTTAAGGTTCATACTAATATGGAGATCTTATAATTCTATATTCAGGATAAGAGAAGATGGCCTCTGCTTTGGGTAATATGACAACAATTGCCACATCTACCTCATTGGGCAACAATGGAAAGGGGAAGAAGTTGGGTGCAATGTTTGATAATTATGGCAGACAATTGTCTTCTCTTTTAGTTTTTTCACCCATTTCCTTTAATCGCTCAAGCAGAAGAGTGAATCTGAGATTACGAAATAGAGAGAAGGTAGTTAATGCAAGAGCTATGGAAAAGGAGTTGTGCTTCAACAAGGATGGCTCAGTGACAAAAAATTTGCAGGTCAGAGAAAAAATTATGTTTAAAGGAAGGTCACCTACACGTGAAACTTCACTGCGGTGGATCTTTCCTTGTCCACTTATATTCAGTTTTAATGTGTTATTTTAATTTTTCATAGAGGGTTGTTTTGGCATATGGTCTGGCATTCAATTGCACACTTACTGAAAGCATTTTTAATTTGTCTTGTAGGCGGTGTGAACAAACTTGCTGATCTTGTCGGAGTCACCCTTGGGGAAAAGGGAAAAATGTTGTCTTGGAGAGCAAGCATGGTTCTCCGAAAATAGTTAATGATGGTGTGACAGTAGCTAAGGAGGTAATTTGTAGATGTGTGCACTGGTTTTCTTTTTAACGTTGTATTAGTTCCCCCTCTTAAATGTCTTAGATTTGGTAGGCATAATTTGAAAACTCAAAGGTGAAAGGAAACATATTTGTTACCCAGTGGTCTACTTGGCCTATGGACTAGCCACATTATAGTAATGCATAAAGATTTTCACAACAATAAAAGGAAAGGGTTATGGCTGAGTCAAATTTTATTGTTATTGACAGTGTAATGAAATGTATCTCAATGCTATGGTTTTGGCCTTTTTATTGGTTTAATTAGAGGACCCAGTTGAAAATATTGGGCCCAAGTTGGTAAGGCAAGCTGCATCAAAGATAAATGATTTAGCTGGGGATGGAACCACAACATCTGTTGTTCTTGCACAGGGTTTAATAAGTGAGGGTGTAAAGGTAACTTTTTGTTGATTGTACTGGATTAAGATCATCTATTCATTTTTGTAGGGTCTTATGGTGTTTGGTTTTTTAGTTTTGGGTTGGGCTTATTGAGTCTAAGATAGTTTTTGAGTGAAAAAATTGCTATCAGGTATTAAAAAATTTTGGTTCTTTTGTCAAAATTTATGAGCTTGTTAGGAAATACAAAAATGACAATGGTTGTATCTTAAATTTGTGGAAAATAATTTGAAATGAAACCTTTTTGTTTAGGTTGTTGCAGCAGGTACAAAACCTGTTCAAATTACTAGGGGCATTGACAAGACAATAAAGGTCCTTGTTTCAGAACTCAAAATTTTTTCAAAGGAGGTAAACGCTTGCCTTTTGAGTACGCTGGTTTTCCTTTTTGCTGATGGTTTGGTGTATCTAATTGAATTAGTTGCCTAAGGTATTTTTGGTTGCAAACTCCTTTTCATTTTTCATACGGTATTGGCCTTGTGGAATACATTTGATTGTGTGGTCTTGTTAGATCTACAACATTTGTAGTTGTTTAGTATTATGGCCGAGGTGCACTTTTATTATGGAAATAGTTGATGCAATATTGTCATTTAATCCTTGCTGCAGGGTAGCATGTTGAGAAGTTTCTTGTGAAACATTTGGTATTCAAAATGACACTTGATCCTATACAACATCATGCACTTGACTTCAAAATTCATATTCAAAGTGTGCCAGACAATTCTTGCAAAATTTCAATTATTTATGTTGTTTTAAACCATTATCTTTTTCATGTATTGGATGCTGAAAATGTGAAAAAGACTTTGGTATGAAACCAACTGGTGAATAATTTCCAGCAAAACAACCACTTCCAAGATATGATTTAGAAGTAGAACAAATGTGCTTATGAAGCATAGAAAGATATCCTTGATTCATTGTCAATGTTTGGCTAGGGTTATTTTTGGAGAAAATAACTCCTTATTCCTAGAATAGTGATCTTCAATACAAGTAAATGCCAGAGAAGAGAGATCATCGTGTGACATAAAACTATTAACAAAAGTGAACAAGGAATGATTATTAATTATGGCATACTAAGTTGTCAGTGATTTTGACTATTTGTCTTTAACATGTAAAAATGTTAAATTCAAAACTTACATCATCATGGTTTGGCATCATGAGCTTGACTAATTTTCCACCATGCTCATAATTTCATTGTTGTCTTCATATCTATAAACAACGTTTCAAATAATAATAAAAAAGTTCTATAAGAAAAATCCAGACCTCCATGTTGCTGCTCCTTGTGAGACAAAGTCAAAATTGCATTACACAATCTGACACATAAGAATCTCCTATATCCTAGTGGTATGTATCCAAATTCTTATAATAGTGTCTTCAAGACTTATGTTGACATTGCCAATGAGATATTTAAGCAATGAAAGATGGAGCCTTCTTCATTGTTGTATATGTAATAGTATTTTATTAATATAAATATTGATGGTTTTGTCTTTCTGAAAATGAAATGTAAAAATAATTTATTATGGTCAATTGAAAAGTTTTTTTTTAAAAGCTTTTCATTATGGAAGGGCGACATCGATATATGCCCTTCTAATTGAAATTCGGACCTTCCCTTCAAATTTGATCACTGTGTGGGACCCTAACAAACAATAAAACTATTTCGCCGCACGTTATATAAAACATATAACAAAACCTTTGTCAAAACTTCAAACGTACCCTTTAGCCGTGGATCCCGCCGGACTTCAAACGACTATAAACCATAATTCAAACCAAATTCGCATTCCAAAATAGCCTGCTGATGTCGGCCAATTTTGTGACGTGAAAACCAAATGAATTTCGCCCTAATATTTTTCGGGTCCAAATTTGGGCTGGCGTACAGAGAGAGAGTTGTGACCCGAATTTCTTATCAAATTCACCCTAATCTTTTTCAGGTCCAGATTTCCACTACGTGAGCGGCCAAAACAAAGATCTTCTCCAATCAATTTCTACCATGTGTCCTCAATCAAAAGTTTCCTTGTTCCCGGATGCGGGTGCATTCGATGGCGTTTAAGGCGATGGGACATGGATGTGGCGATTTCATATCAATGGCATTAAGTTTTAACGCTGTTCAATTAGCCGATATTTAAGTTCCAAGGTTTTCACATCAAATCGCATTAAGTTTGAACGTTGTTCAAGATCAGACCTCCACTCCTGTAAGCGATTCCGCATGCTCCAATATGATTCGGCCTTCGGCTCTCATCAATGAGAGATTAATTATGACGGATGTTCTTCGATGCCATTGCAGTTGGGTCGATAAAATGGCGTTTCGCTATCGTTTTTCAGTCGAGCCGCAACCTCTGAATTGGAGATGCTCTCTGGTTGCTAGGTTACACTGCCTGCTCACTGTGACGAGAAGGAGAAGTGGCCAGCTAAATTGCTGCTTAGACCTTGGTGCAAATCTGCATTTCTCTCAGTCTGGTCTGTGTCTTTCTTCCTCGATTTCTTGAAATCCTGCTTCTCCGTCTCGTCTTGTGCCCATTGCTGAGATTGCACCCATGCCTCACCTGCGTCAAAGGATGCATTGCTTCAGGGGGAGCACTAGAGGTCAACCCCTACGTGCTCCCTCCAGCCCCTCAACTGAGTCGTCTTCCGACCAGTCCAGTGATTATTATGTACGTCACTATCCAAACACTAGAAGTGGGCAGGGTCGGGTTCTAGGATCTGGCCACCGTATGGGCTCCCCTACTCCTCATTTCCCCACCGCTTCACCTTCTCCCACGATGCGCACTGCTCTTTTTTCCTTTAATTTCTCTCTGAGCCGCCCACGAATCACAACTTCAATCACCGTGGTTTTCCGTGAGGAGGCCCAAGTGGAGGAAAAATGCACCCGTCCGATGGGTCTAAGCTCAGAAAAAGCCGGCCAGCATTTGGGCCTTCAGGAGGGGAGCGGTGGCATGAATGTGGAGATAGCACCTAGCGATCCTGGACCTTCCAAAGGATGGTGCCGAATTGTCAAGGAACCACCGGAGGAGTAGTTTGGTTAATTTATTTTTCTCGCTTCGCGGCCCACTTAATTGGGCATGTTTTATGTTATATTACTGTGCTGGACCTCTGTAATATTTTTGAATTCTGTAAATGTTCAATACTGGTTTCCCCGTATGAGGGCAGTCTTCTTTTTTGATTTTTTGATGAAAAAATTTCCATAAGTCTGGGCAATGTTTTTGACTTCGGTCATGCTGTAATTTTATTCCCACTGTTAATAAATTAACTTTACCTAGAAAAAAAAATATGTTGCCCTGTTTCTATTTTAAACGTGTTTTTTGAAATACAGAGCCATGTTTATATGATTGTTTATAGTCGAAGCGCTGCGGGGTGGTTTATTATATTTATATTTCACGGTCGAATTATGTTCATAACAATTGGAAAAAAAAATGTTGCCCTGTTTCTATTTTAAACCTGTTTTTTGAAATACAAAGCCATGTTTATATGGTCTACGTATTATACTCTTTCTTTTTATATCTATAGGAAACTTTTTGCTATGAATAGGGTGGATGATGTAGCGGGCTACTAATGGAAACAAGTGAGCCTGAACCTTACATCTTGGATGCAACATATGGTTACCAATTTTGGAATCAAGCGAGCCTGATCTTACAAGCGAGCCTCGGTTTCTGCAGATGGTTTTTATTTCCGGGAACAAGCGAGCCAGAACATACAATCGACCCTGGGTTTATACATATTTTTTCTCTATCATGGATGCTTTCTGTGTGAGGCGTATATCAACAGTACATGTCTCTGCACATTTCCTGTATCCGCTTTATGATACTATTTTATGTGTTGACAACTTATCACTATGCCTTCAAAACTAGCGATGCTGGTCTATGTTTCTAGTTTATTGATATGGTCTGGTGGTATTTTTATATTTTGGACATATCACACTCCTCACATGATTAGCATTTTTCTCTATTCAAGGATTTTGGGTACTTTAATTTGTATTTGGAACAATGGACGTCGATAATCTATCTGTTGCTTTACTATTCTACATACTGCTATTTCACTTTCTTATAGATGCCTTAGGCATATTTGGATGCTTTCTTAGATTGTCGATAATCTCCATGTGGACCGTTACTGGGTTTTATATCATGTCCCTGTATGTGACATGGGGTATTTTTCTATCATTTTCTGGTGTGGTACTTCCACTTTTCTGGATGGATATTTGGGTTCCAATATTCAGATGTGAAAATGTAATGACTTGATGGATTGTTTTTCTTCATATAATATATTCAAAACAACGTTTTTTCTCTTGTGAAAAAAAAATGATTGTTTATAGTCGAAGCACTGCGGGGTGGTTTATTATATTAATATTTCAAAGTCAAATTATGTTCATAAAAATTGGAAAAAAAAATGTTGCCCTGTTTCTATTTTAAACCTGTTTTTTGAAATACAGAGCCATGTTTATATGATTTTTTATAGTCGAAGCACTGCGGGGTGGTTTATTATATTAATATTTCATGGTCATTGGAATGCCCACAATTCATAACAAATATTGGAGATTTACTGTCCTGTTTTAAAGTTTCATTTTTTTTTTTTTTAAATTGAACCCTCTGTCGGTATACCGACGCTTTACTGTCTTGTTTTAAAGTTTCATTTTTTTTTTAAAATTGAACCCTCTATTAGTATACCGACGCTTTGTAAGCGTTGGTATTCTGACGTCTTGAACGATTTCCGTCGGTCTTGTGATGTCCGTCGATATTGCGACATTTCTTCCTAGGGTCAGTATTGCGACGCTTTTGGAATGCGTCAGTATTGCGGCACTTCTGGGACGCGTTGGTCTTGCGACACTTTTGCAATGCGTCGGTCTTGCAACACTTTTGTACAGCATCAGAATTGTGACAGCTTAAAAACATCCAAAGAGTGACAGTATAAAAATGTCGGAAGAGCGACGTTCAAAACGTCGGACCACATTTCGTCGGAATTGCGACAATTTACAAATGTCGGAAAAGCGATGTTCAAAACTTTGGACCACATTTCGTCGAAATTGCGACAGTCTACAAATGTCGGAAGAGTGATGTTAAAAACTTCGGACCACATCTCATCGGAATTGCGATAGTTTACAAACGTTGGAAGCGTGACAGCTTGGGAAACGTTGGAAGAGTGACGCTTGTTTGGAAGCAACGGAAAAAGTGTCGGTAGTGCGACACTTTGTCAGTGCATCAGAATTGCGACGTAATGGAAAACCACATTTTTCCCGCCCTTGAACTTTCACTCTTGCGACGACTATGTGTCGGAATAGCGAAGAAGCGGCTGTCGGAAATTGGACCAAATTTTCTAGTGCAACCAACACTAAAACTGAAGCTTACATGCAATATTTATCTGCAAAATGAGGAGGTGATCCTAAGCTAGGGTTTCAGATGTCATTTATTATAGATTAAATGAGTTTTTGACCTTTGATACCATGCAAGGCCCAAGGAAAAATATTTGAGAGTGATTCACTGTAATAATAACTCCTAACTTAACTTCTAAGCTAACTTTTGGAAATATTTGACTTTAAGGCTTTCTCAATATTTTTTTCAGTAATTGCTGGGTAGATGAGAAATATATCTGACTATTTTGTAATAACTGCTAATGTTTTATTGAAAGAAAACATGTTGTAGGTGGAAAAATATATCATTTTGAAGAAGTAAATGCTTTGATCTGATCATTCGAATCTTCCTTTGTGTTTATCTGCCTCTGTTTATTCTTGAGACTATATTTTAGGCCTTTAAACTTGTATTTATCCTTTAACCGTATGTTTTGCTATCTTTTCCTTTAATTATGCCTTTATCCTTGGTTTACGATTAATATTTTAATTTGTGTTTAATACCAGACTTAACCATTAACCCTTTAATGCTTACTGTCACGGCTTTTAACTATTTTTCTTCTTGTGCCTGTCTCTGTCTGTATTAAAAACATTTGAGTTTTCTTTGGTGTGCTTGAGTGTGCATTGATGGTCATGATCCATTAATTCTATTTATTGATCTGGCGTTCTTAGTATTTCGGTGGATAGATTTACTGGATCATCACCCAGGAAGTCTATCGAAAACTATTTTGGGACCTTAAAATGCCTATTTCTTGCATTGTGTCCATTAAACCTGCACATAAAACAAACAAATTAATTTTAAAACCTGCGGGGAAGGGTTTTTCTGCCTTTACTTGGGGTTTTGTGGGCTTTTGGAGTGATGCAGAGGTGTAAATGGCAATTTATGCTTCATCGTAGAGCGAGAGGGCTCTAGAGTGTTTAAATTGAAGGGTGGTACTAGATTTTGGCAGGAAATGGTTAGGCAATTTTCGCGCAAGGGGAAGGTGGTTTTTGCATGAAGGGAGGGGCAATAATGGTTTTGGGGAGAGGAATATGATACCATACAGAGGGAGACGTGTGGCAGATGGGACCATGGCGAATAATGGCCATTTCACATGTTTTGAAAGCATTAACCTCGACACATATAATATTGCGATAAGGGTTCTGGGCCGTCAGATCTCAGGGACGGATATCAACGATGGTCGGGAGATCAGGGAAGAAGGGCAAGTGAAGAGGTGGGGTCTAGGTGGACAGGTGGCAGAGTATGATTGAAGCGTGGGGCTCGATGTATCCGGGGCTCGGTGGGTCAAATAAACAAGAGGAAAGGAGTTGTTTAAGGAAAGGGAAAGGTCATATGGATGTAGGGGCTTTAATAAAAAGGAGCTCGTTTTAAAATAAAAGCGGGGTTTAATGTAAATCTGGGGTAAATAATTAAAGCAGGAGGCTTTCATGTTTATAATGGGGTGGGGTTGAAAATATTAAAGGGTCGGACCTTTATTTTAAAACATGGCTTTAATATAAAACAAGGGGCCCAAATAGGTTTATATTTGATTAAAAAAATGTAAAATAGGATTTTCTACATTGTTTTGATGAGATAAGGGAAAAGGATTAAGGTGAGGGGGTTTGTGGGGGGTTTTGTGGGAGAAAATGAGTGAAAATGAGAGTTTTTAGGATGGAAAGAAGGGTGATAATGAGGGAAGTAAGCCCAAAAATGAATCTTTTAAGAGCAGCAAGGTGATTTTGTGAACACAAATTGAGAAACAGTGAAAATGGTTTTATGAAGATAATGAAGGCATGAGATTTCTAAAGATAGATGATAGGCAAGGAATGCTATCTTTAGTTGCTTGTAATAAATCCATAGTCACCTAGTGAATTGTAGAATACAGGAGGATAAAAGTGGCTCTAACTGGGGAGGGCATCTCCTTTAGGAGGTGTCAAGAACCTCAGAGATCAAATCTCTGGAATTTGTAGACCAGTTCCTTGATTTGAACTTTGGAAGACTTATCTTCTTCAATTTTCTGATTTGCTGCTATTTTTTTGAAGCCATGATCTTTGAAATATGAAAAACATGATTGCTTAAATGTCAACCCTACATACCCATCATACTTTCCTAGCATTTCTTATTCATTTGGGTGCATTTAGATTGGCAAACCCTTGACATCATTTTCTTTTGAAAACAAGAAACTATCTATTTCTACACTTATATCATCCAAAGGCTCAGATTAGACTGATGAGCTCTTTTATTCCCTACCTAATCTACTTATCAGTCAAGATTAAATAGTTTGACAGATTTTCATTCTCTAATATATCAACATGAAATTGAAAACATGAATAAATAGAGATTTAACAGTTTGATTTGTCATGAGCTGTGGCATTTTGGAACAAGCTGCACAAAGATTTTTTTTTGCAAAAAGTAAAACCAAAGCTGCCGGTTATAATTTCAAATTTGTGATGCATCCCTCTCTTTTCTCTTTAGTTAAGTTTTGAACATTGGAACCAATATCATTTCCTAATCTAATCTATTGATAAGCCAAGTTTAAATAGTTTGGAAAATCTTCATTCACTAACTTATTAGCAGAAATTTAAAACTTGTTCAATCATGATTAGGATGTATGACTGAACATGACTTCCTATTCAAAGGTAGTGCCATTTGGACTAGCACACTTTCAGAAATATTCTTTTGGTATGGGGTTTTACCTTTTTCTTTTATCTACCCTCTTTTCCTCTTTTTGTTGTTTTTGTGTTTTATTTTTCTGATATTTTATTCAAGTAGTGTTATATACAATGAATAAAGCTTTAAAATAAGTATTTTCAGCAAAAAATAATGCTTGGGCATCCTGCCATTTACATGATCTCCAATCAATTATGTTCCATCCATTTCTTGTAGGAAAAATGCATTGTTTCCTCTTGCAGAATGGATGATGTATGGAACTTTCCATAGATTTTCAAATTTTCCATGCTTGCATTTGTCTTCTCTTTTTGAATCCCACTTCAGCACTTTTTCACCAATGTTGAAATCATTGGCCTTGGTTCTTTTATCAAAAAGCTTCTTTATGTTTTCCTGCACTTGCTGTGGTCTGTTACATACTTCCTCTCTAGTTTGCTGCAAATGGATAGTCTAGTTTATTCTTCTTTGCATATCATTTTCTTCAGATTGTACTTCTTGGATGAGCTTCATCATTGGCACCCCTAAACTTGTTGGAAAAATTTCATCTGCTCCATACACTAGCTGATAGAGAGACATTCCAATTTATTTTTTATTTGTTAAATTATCTGCCCACAGTTCATGTACTAGTTTGCTGTGCCATGATTTCTTGTTCTCTTCCAGCAACTTTTTGATGATGTTCACCAAGATTTTTTTTGAGGATTCAACCAAACCATTACCTTGAGGGTAATAAGTAGTTGAATTTCCCAATTTAATCTGATATTTGTGGCAAAATTCCTCCATTTTCTTGGATTTAAAAGCAGCAACATTGTGAGTGATAATCTTTCTAGGATAGCCAAATCTAGACAAATTGTGGTTTTCAAGGAATTTGATGATTACTGAGTCTGTGGCAATTCTAGAAGGGATGGCCTCTATCCATTTTGTAAAGTATTCAATTGTAGTGAGGATCCATTTGTTTTGGGTAGAGGAGGCATGATGGATTTCTCCAATAAAATCTAGGCCCCATTGTTGAAAAGGAGCTTCAACAGAAATATGATGCAAAGGTAATGGCAGTAGTTTTCTTTTGCCTTCAAAGATTTGGCACTTATGACAAGAGATTTTCATTTTATGGATGTATTGAAAGAGGGTGGGCCAATAGTAACCAGCTCTAAGGATTTTGTTGAAAATAGTTTTCCAATGGAGGTGGTCTCCACATTCTCCTTCATGAAACTCATGCTTGATCTTATCTGCATCATTCTCAGGAAAACATTTAAGCAATATACCACTAGCATTTTTCCAATATAAGATTTTATCTACAACGCAATAGTTATAGCCATCAAATTTATGAATCTAGCCTTTGTTTTGAACAAACTAGGAGGAAAATTAATATTAAAAAGCACATATAAAATATTAGCATACCAAGATGAATTCAAAAATGGTTTTTCAATAAGTGGAGTTACCAAATCCTCTTGTTCACCTAATGCATCAATCATATTAATGTCCAGTGCTTGAAAGTTTGTTTCAGCCATGAGTTTAGCCAATCCTTTTCCTTGGATTAGTTTAGTGGGTTTGATTTCTAAATCATATTCTAATATAACAACAATCCACTTACCCCTTTTGCCATCAAGATCTTGTGTGAGTATGTCTTTTACCACTGTGTCAGGCACAAATGCAATGATTTGTGAGTGAAGAATATAAACTCTGAAATCTTTCAATGCCTTGATTAATGTAAACACTTGTTTCTCCATTATGTTGTATTTCAAAGGTGCATCTCGTAATGCCTTACTGAAAATGCAATAGGTTGTTCCTTCGCTTTCATGTTTTTTCTGTAGTAGGACAACAACAACTGTATGTTCTGATGCAAAGGAGAAGATGAAGAAATCTTTGGTAAAATCAGGGCTGATCAGAACTTGTGTTTGGGTAAGTGCTTGTTTTACCAGTTCAAAGGATTTCTTTGCTCTATGGTCCATTTGACTCCTATTTCTCTTTTCAGCATGTTTGTAATGTTTCTTAGGAGTTCTGCAAGGTTTGGTATGAATCTACTTAAGAGATTTATCTTTTGAAAGGAAGATTGTAGCTCTTTGATATTTCTAGGATGATTGATTTGCAATATTCTTCAATCCTTTTTGGGTCAATCTTTATCCCTTGTTCAGATATGATATGGCCTAATTTTTTTCCTTCTTGGAGGCCAAACAAGGTTTTCTTGGTATTCAAAGACAAACCGTACTTTCTACATTTTTCAAAGACCTTTCTTAAGTGAGATAGGTGTTATTCATCTGTTTTTTAATAGACTATTATGTCATCAAGGTAAATCACAATGCAGTAGCCTATTTCTTCTGGGAAATAAATATCCATGGCTCTTTGGAAGGTGGCACCAACGTTCATTAACCCAAAAGGAATTTTAACATACAAGACAGTGCCCCAGGGTGTAGTGAAAATTGTCTTATGTTAATCATCTGGGTGTAACAACACCTGATTGTATCTTGAAAAGACATCTAGAAAAGAAATTCTTTTAGACCCTACTACCCTTTGTAATATGTGATCCATTTTTTTAAAGGGTAGTTTTCCTTTAAGGATGCTTTGTTTAAATTTATGAAGTCTATGCATAGCCTAATTTCTCATGTTTTCTTCCTCACTGACACAAGATTTAAAGCCCATTCTGAGTATCTTAGAGGGACTATTATTCTAGCATCCTACATATTCTTAATTTCTTTCTCAACTAGAGGTAGTTGTACAGGGTTTATTCTGCGCAATTTCTTTTTAAAGGGATTCTGGTCTTCTTTGAGAGGGATTTTATGCTAGATTATTTCAATATCACATGAATTTAAATCTTCATAACTCCAAGAAAAAACATCAGTAAATTCTTTAAAAAGCTCAAGATATTTCTGTTTTATATGGCCTGACAGTGTCTTGGACATTTTTATCATTTTGGGTTTTTGTTTACTACCTATATTTCATTCTTATATTTCAGTTTTAGTGGGTTCCATATTTGGCTTCCTGGCAACATCATTAAAGTCAAAAATTTATTCTAGAGGAACTAGTCCCCTTGGAAAATTATCATTATTGGACTGCAACACTTCAAAGTCTTCTTTCTCTAAATTAGTGTACAAATCAGTTTTATGTGTGTGTTATTTTGTCAACAGATTTATATCAGCAGTATCAGGAGGTTCTTCTTTGTAAGTATGTTCCTTAGTACATCAGCCTTCTTCATACTATGAGTTTGAACTTAGCACTTCAAACTCATTTTTGGACTGTAGGAAATCTTCTATCTATTTATCTCCTTCAAAAACCTACCAATATTTTATGTTATCAAGAATTGCTGGTCTATATTTGACTTGGATCATGTATATCTTGTTTTGATAAGGTTTTTGACAAGTGCTGGTTGCAAATGCTAGACCATTGGCAAGGATGTTTTGATTTCTAGGGACAAAGGTAAGGTCATATTCTGTGAATGTTTTCAAGAGGTCAATGACATCATTCCTATATGATTTTAATCTAGGATGCTTGGCTGTGTATCCTGCATTAATTTTCCTAATGACTCATTCTGAATCTCCATGGACAATTATCCTCTTGGCTCCTAATTTCTTGATTAATTTCAGCCCTAGGAGGAGTCCCTCATATTCAAATATGTTGTTTGTGCTCTGAAAGTTGAGCTTGTATGAGTGACATTTTGCATGATTTTTCTCTGTGTTATGTACCCATATGCCTACTCCTGAACCAATTTTTCTACAAGACCCATCAAAAATCATATTCTAAAGAGGTTCAATTTTAGACTTATCATTGGGGTCATTTTGGCTGCCACTATGTTGGTTGCTATGTTGTTCTTTGGGGTCTTCACTATGTTTGTCATTGTTTTGTCTATCATGGTCAGCCCTATGTTGGTTGTCATATTCTCTTTGGGCAAACTGTTTTGGCTGTTCTCCCTCCTTTTCTTCTTCTTCTACAGTTGTTTTCTCATTTTCTACTACTTGTTCATTAACATTTTCATCATTGTAAAGGATAAATGAATCAAGGTTTGTGTGAATAGAATAAAGAGGGGAATTATCTGGTTTTTCTTGACTGCTAACCATGTGTTTCATGTGAGTTTCCTTATATAGTCTTCTTGGTTGACTAAAGACAGGGATAGAAGCATAGGTCATGTCCATTTGTAGGGTACCTTGGAGCTTAGATCCCCATGATCTTAAGAGGAGCATGCCATACTTTGGAGGTATATCAGCCACTACAATATCCATCATTAGGCTCTTGGCTGGTATCTGTGCCAAGTTGACACATAGATCTTTGATTAGATCTAGACATTTAACTCTACTAGAATCAAAAGAGTATAAATCTTTGTATGGTCTGGTTATCTCAAGGCCTATTCTTTCCATTACTACCTTTGGCATAAGGTTGTGTGAAGCTCCTGAATCTAACATGGAATTATGAAAAAAAATTTCATGGATGTTTAAACTGACATAAAATGGAGGAACACCTCCCTCTTGAAATTTCCCTTCTACTTATAGTCCAAACAAAAGTTCAGGCTTTTCATCATTTAAATTAACAGAATCAACATTTTCCCCTATGTTTAAAGCTTTCAAAAGTTGGGATCTATATACATCTTGAGTAACTAATTCAGTAAGAGGAATAGAGATTTTAATTTTGGCAATTTCATTCTCTATACTGAAGGGTGTCTGAGTTTTTAAAATGTGTAAATCAGATTTTTCAGACATTGTTTTCACAACAATTTTAGCTTGCTGGTTTTTATTAGGAAACTTAGTTAAAACAATTTTATTAGGAGCACTAGCTGTGTTTCTAGTTCTGCTTTGGTCACCACTGTGTTTGGGACTAGGTTGGCTATTTTTATTTTTGTTTTTATCAGAACTTTCAGCCACTATATTTGCATTTTCTGTTGTATCTTTAGGAATGTTTTCAGGGTTCTTCTTATCAGAAATTTCAGAGGTTTTTCTTTTGGGAGTGTCTTGGTTTTTCTTGCTTTTGAGGTCATATTTTCTATGTACTTTCATGATGGCATTTTCAAAGCCTTGTTTGTAGTCTTCAAATTCTAGGCTTTCTTCCTCAGATTGAGTTGGGGAAAACATGCCTTGTTCTTCCTTAGTGAGGAAAACAATATCCTAATTATTCACTCCCATCAAGTTTATGTGGTTTTCCTCTGTGTATTCAATCACCCCTTAATCCTCATCAGTGTAGTTTTCTTGGAAAGGAGGTCTGATTTGCTGATCATGACCTCTTTGTCTTATTTGAGGGGGGTTTCTCCTAAAGTTTTGGTTTTGGTTCTAATTTTGATTTCTATTTTGAGGAGTTGTTTGGTTTTCTCTAGGATAAGCTCTCTCATTTACATTCATCCTCTCCATCATCCTCTCCATGGTTTTTACTAAGTTATCAATCTTAGTGTTAGATGATGAAGGTGCAACTTCTTCCCTATATGTAACTCTTTTTTCACTCTTCATTCTAGCTCTCTTAGCAATCAAATTGACTTCTATGCTTACCGCTCCCCTTTGCATGTCTTCTAATGTGAGGGGTTATCTTTCTCTTAATTGATAAGCCATCTCTGGGTCAAAACCATCAGGGAATTTCATTAGAGATAGACCTTGAGGAGGTTTCATATGTACAGGGAAGAGATTATATACACTATTGAATCTAGTGCAGTATTCTTGAACTCGCTCTCCAACATTCCTCTTAATGTTTTCATACTCTGATAATATTTGGAGAAGGTTCTTCTTGACTTTCCATTTGTTTAAGAATAATTGATGAAAAGAAGGGAGGTCATTTATGCTGCTAGGGGTTAAGCCTTTAAACCATTTTCATACCTCTCCCCCAAGCTTTGAGCAAAAATTCTAAGTTTAACAATCTCATCATCTATTTCTTGTCTATCAAAGTAGTCATTCATTCTATACACATGTTGCTAAGCAGTAGTAGAACTGCTAGCATCATATAAAGGGATCTTAGACTGGTAGTCTTGTGGTATAACAACTAAAGGCTATGGTAGAACTAGGGGAGCATACCATGTTGCCATGATTTATGGTTGTGGAAATAATGGAGGGTTTAAAAAAGGAGGTACAGAGTTAAATGGAGGAAGGTGAACAATGGGGGATGAGGTTAGTACAACAGAATTCTATTGTAGGGTGGATGGGTCTAAAATTATCTGGGTTATCCAAATCTGAGATCTAGTCCTCGACAAGATTTGTTCTAGGGGTGAGTCAAATAGGATATTCTACAAGTCTTTAAGGTTTTCAGGTAGGGAGCCTGCTTTGTGGATTGGTCTGCTAGCAGCTGGGTTTTTAGATCTAGGACAATTCCTAAGGATGCTTTCAGGATTTTCAACTATTGTAGGAGGATTTGGGTCAGGATGAGATCTGGTATGAATTCTTCTAGAAGCCAGAACTTTGGATCCAAAAAATCAGAAAGGTTGAGAGGTATAATAGTCTTAAGAGACAAACCAATCTATGAAAGAAATACTTAATGCAAAAAGTATTCATGACTGGGTTCCTTTGATGTTTTGATGATAAAATAAGTTTCCTAGTGGAGTCTATGGAAAACCAGTGGAATCAGTAGGCCTACTGAAAACCAACGGAGTCGCTAGGTGGAGGATTTTTACTTTTTTTATGGCTGGCTGTTGTCCACCATCAGCAACCAAGTACCATTCTTGGCTAACACTTGATTCATCTAAGTTTAAAATGAGGTTTTCTGATTTTTTCATGAATTTAAGTTGTCTATTACTCAGTAGTCCCGATAATGGTTGCCACTATGTTGGTTCCCTGTGATTTGCAAGTTTGGAAAGAAAAAACTCTGTAGGGAACCACATCAGAACCACTTTGGAATCCTGGGACCTAGCCTTCCTGGACTCAGAGAGGGATCCCTCTATGTAATTGTTTATAGATGATATGTCTTTAGGCTCTTTGTTTTATGATATTAAGGTAGTTATGAAGTTCTAAGGACTTCTTTGTTTTGATTGATTGATTAATAGGTTTATAGATCAATGGTGTGATTAATTGAGGTAGTGTTTCAACTGAAGAGATAGACCATGCGAAATATTAATCCATTGGGAAATGGATTCATAAAAGGATTTAATTGTCCATCAAGTATGCAAGGGTTTTCATAGGAAAAGCTAACTATATCAAGTGGATCTCTTAGATTAGATGTGATATGAAATAAAAATAAATTGTGAAGGCAACAAAACTAAAAGTCAGTGAAGAATATTTTAACTCTACTTTAACAAGAAAATCCTTTTAGGTAATTGTTTGAGGCAAACCAAAGGACAGGACATACCATAGACTTCCTTGGCCATAATTTAATAAGCAAACCTTTAAGACAACAATCCACCAATCCTAGAATTACTTTCAGACAAAGAAAACATTTAAAATAACAGTGAGTGTAGCTAAAGAGTAAGCTAAACCTATATTCTTTAACTAAACACTCTAAAGACTTTCAAAGAAACATTTAGAGGCAGACCAGAGGACAGGGCATACCATAGACTTCCCTGGTTTAGACTCTACTGAGTATACTTCAAAGAAATGCCTTAAAAGAAATGTTTCAAGCTACACCAAAGGACAGGGCATACCATAGACTTCTTTGGCTTGACTCTATTAAATTATTTCCAAGACAACAAGCTAGGTGGAACTAGAGAGCAATTAAAAATTCTCCAATCAGACCTTGCAGAGGAAAACATTCAGATAAATAATGCAGACAGAAATAGGGTGCCAAGACAGCATATCCTACTCTAAAATTTATGTTCTCTTATCAGAGAAATAATGGATAGAATGGAAAATAGAAGGAAAACATTGGCAAAGAAGGAAAACTTTACCATTAACATAGCTCAAGAATCCTGTGAATGTGCTTGTATTACTAATGTTCAAAATAGTTACATTACTCTAGTACAATAGATCTCTGCAACTCAGAGCTTTCTCAAATCTAGCGCGACAGTCCTCAACTAGCTCAGCAACATCAATCAACCAACTAATCAACCAACCAACACTAAAAATGAAGCTTACATGCAGTATTTATCTGCAAAATGAGGAGGTGGTCCTAAGCTAGGGTCTCAAATGTCATTTATTATAGAGTAAATGAGTTTTTTTACCTTTGAGACCATGCAAGGCCCAAGGAAAAATATCTGAGAGTGATTCACTGTAATAATAACTCCTAACTTAACTTCTGACCTAACTTTTGGAAATATTTGACTTTAAGGCTTTCTCAATAGTTTTTTCAATAACTGTTGGGTAGATGAGAAATATCTCTGTCTGTTTTGTAATAACTGCTGATGTTTTATTGAAATAAAACATGCTGCAGGTGGAAATATATCAATTTTAAGAAGTAAATGATTTTATATGATTATTTGAATCTTCCTTTGTGTTTATCTGCCTCTGTTTAGCCTCAAGACGCTATTTTAGGCATTTAAAATTGTATTTATCCTTTAACTATCTGTTTTACTATCTTTTCCTTTAATTATACCTTTATCCTTGGTTTATGATTAATATTTTAATTTGTGTTTAATCCTGGACTTAATCATTAACCCTTTCATCCTTACTGTCACGGATTTTAACTGTTTTTCTTCATGTGCCTGTCTCTGTTTGTATTAAAAAAATTTGAGTTTGCTTTGGTGCGCTTGAGTGTGCATTGATTGTCATGATCCATCGATTCTATTTGTTGATTTGGAGTTCTTATTATTTGGGTGGATAGATTTATTGGATCGTCACCCAGGAAGTCCATCAAAAACTATTTCGAGACCTTAAAATGCATATTTCTTGCATTTCCACCATTAAACCTGCACATAAAACAAACAAATTAATTTAAAACCTACGGGCAAGGGTTTTTCTGCTTTTACTTGGGTTTTTGTGGGCTATTGGAGCGATGTGGAGGTGTAAATGGCAGTTTATGATTTGTCACAAAGCCACAGGGCTCTGGAGCATTTAAATTGAAGGACGATATTAGATTTTGGCAGGAAATGGTTAGGCGGTTTTCGTGCAAGGGGAAGGTGGTTTTCACACTAAGGGAGGGGCAGTAATGGTTTTTGGCAGAGGCGTGTGATACCATACAGAGGGAGACGTATGGTGGATGGGACCCGGGCAAATAATGCCCATTTTGCATGTTTTGAAAGTGTTACCCCGACGCATATAATATTGCGATAAGGGTTGCAGGCCATTAGATCTTGGGGACGGAGATCAACGATGGTTGGGAGATTGCGGAAGACGGGTAAGTGAAGAGGTGGGGTCTGGGTGGACGGGTGGCAGAGTATGATTGAAGTGTGGGGTTCGATGTATGCGGGGCTCGGTGGGTCAAATAAACAAGCGAAAAAGCGATGTCTAAGGAAAGGGAAAGGTCGTATGGACATGCGGGCTTTAATAAAAAGGAGCTCATGTTTAAAATAAAAGTGGAGTTTAATGTATATGAGGGGTAAATCATGAAAGCAGGAGGCTTTCATGTTTATAACGTGGCAGGGTTGAAAATATTAAAGGGTCGGACCTTTATTTTAAAACAGGGCTTTAATATAAAAAAAGGGGTCCTGATAGGTTTATATTTTGATTAAAAACAATCTAAAAGAGGATTTTTTACATTGTTTTGATGAGATAAGGGAAAAGGATTAAGGTGAGGGGGTTTATGAGGGGTTTTGTGGGAGAAAATGAGTGAAAATGAGAGTTTTTAGGATGGAAAGAAGGGTGATAATGAGGGAAGTAAGCCCATAAATGAATCTTTTAAGATCAACAAGGTGATTTTGTGAAGACAAATTGATAAACAATGAAAATGGTTTTATAAAGATAATGAAGGCAGTGAGATTTCTAAAGATAGTTGATAGGCAAGGAATGCTATCTTTAGTTGCTTGTAATAAATCCATAGTCACCTAGTGAATCTGTAGAATATAGGAGGATAATAGTAGACATGCTTTAGTTGCTTCATCTAGAACATATATGTCAATTGGAGCTCGACTTGCCATAGCCACAATTTTACCATACCTACCTTTCCTGATTTCACATTTTGTGGAGTTGAATAGCATTGTGTGTCCTTGATCATAGATTTGTCCAACACTGAGCAGACTGTGATTCATGTTTTCAACCAATAGAACATTCTTGGCTATAACATCTTTATGTCCGAGAGTGATGGTACCTGATCCTATAACATTTAAAGATCCATCATTTCCAAATGATACGGTTCCATCCTTCTTCTCTTTTAGAGATAGAAATTTCCTTCTATCTCCAGTCATATGCATTGAACAACTGCCATCAACATACCACACATCTTTGTTGTTTTGAGCCTTGAGAGCGAGAGCACAATTATCAGTCTTCTTCTTCCTCCATGTTCGTTCGTTCTATGGCTTCGAAGATTCTTCTAGAGGATTTTCAAGTCTACAGTCTCTAGCTATGTGTCTAAAGTTCTAACATTTGTAACATTCCATATTATTTCTTAAATGTTCAAATCGATTGATGTTTCGTTGAGCCCTGGGAGGTTCATATTTGAAGGATCTCCTGGAATTGTATTGGTTCCTAGGGTACGTGCGACATTCTATAGCTTTATGACCAAATATTCCACATGAATAACAATAGCCATGAAAAATATGTTGGTACCTAGATGGAAATCTTCGTCGAGGAATCGTCTTCCAAGGATGTTCTTGTGAATATTGTCCAATGAAGTCTACATGCATGTTAGATCTCATAGGTCCATTGTATTTTGTTGTAGAAGGTCTTGCTTCTTCTTCTTTGTAACCAAGGCTAGTTCTATCGTTGTAAGATCGTTGATTGTTTATGAGTTCTTAGAATGCCCTTGAGATGTTGACATAGTTTTGGATAGTTTTTCCCTTCTTCACTTCCTTACGCAGCGAGACTACTTCGGCTTCTAATGCTTCCATTTCTTGGTTGATTTCTTCCAACTTCTTTTGAAGTGACTCTTCAATACATTTGTGTTCTTCAACGTCAATTTTGAGACCTTGAACATGTTCTTCAAGAGTATTGGAACGGATCTTCTCAGCCTTGAGCTCTTTTATAAGCCTGATTTCCTCCTCAGAAAATTCTTCTATGGTCAACCCTTCTTCTTCGTTGTTTAATACCTCTTGTTTATTGTGCTTGGCCATAAACGATACTCTCTCATTGGCTTCTTATTTCCTGTCAATGTCTTCATTGGATGATGATCTATCTTCTTTAGAGAGAAAGTTTCTTTTGGATACTTTCCTTTTTTCTTGCTTATTGAATTTCTGAAAGCCTTTCTTTCCTTTTGAGTTTCCATCACTTATGTTCGGAAATTTTGCTGTGAAATGCCCAACCTCACCACAGAAGTTTACCTTTGAATTTTCCCTTACCAATTTTTAGTTTTCTCATAAAGTAAGCATATTCTTCATCTGAAAGACCTTCTTCATCATCTCCCTTTTCTTCACACTTGTAGGTGCATGTATTTTCAATTGAAGGTTGTTTGTCCTTATTGGTTTTCTTAGATGCAATGAACACAATTTCTAGATGTGAAGTACCCTCTTCTTCATCAAGTCTCATTTCATATGCTATGAGAACTCCATGTAATTCCTCTTTGCTGAGTTTGTCCAGATTTTCACTGTATTCTAAGACCGATACCTTTGGGTTGAATCTCCCTGGTAACGTTCTAAGAATATTTCATATAATAGCCTTCTCGTCAACTAGCTCTCTCAATCCTTCCAGAGTATTGGTTATTTCATCAACGTATTGGAAGTATGCAACAATGTTACCATCTTCTTTCATTCTGAGTTGCTCAAATTTTTCTCTATAGATTTGAAGCTTTGATTCTTTGACATTTGAGTCACCTGCATATATATTCTCAAGCTTGTCCCATACATTTTTTGCGGTTTTACAACCCAACACCTTATGATAAGTAGATTCAATAAGTCCACTGATAATAATATTATTTTCTTTTGCATCATTTACCAAATTATTCTTACCTTGTTCATCTGCGGTTGATGTAAATCCATTTTGAACAGTGTCCCATACTTCTCAACCTTGCGCCAAGAGATAGACCTCCATTCTTCCTTTCTAGAGTGCATAATTATCTTCATTGAACAGAGGTGCACCATTCTTGGTATGCTCCATGACCTTCTTCCAGCTATTAAACTGCTATTGAATGAACCAAGCTCCAATACCAATTGTTGGAAATACTGGGGGGGGGGGGGTTGAATCAATATTCCTTTCAATTAGAGCATTAGTTAATCTTCAATTACTATCAGTTTTTGTACAATGATAGCAGTAAAAAAAAGGAACATAAGTGCACATAGTTTTTAAGGTGGAAACCCTCTCAGGGACAAAAACCACCTGAATGCTTTTCTAATAATTCTTTAATATTCAACTCCAATTGAAAATAAAGCTCCAACTTCCTAGAATCTAGAAAAGCATTCTTCTCCATCTCCCACTGTGTGAACGCTCCAACGCCTGAGATTCTTCAGTAGTCAACTGAACGGATGCCACAACACCCAATGAAATACAACTCACCCTAGCACCAGCATAGCACCCTAAATTTTTCACATAATTGAACCTATTGGTGACTTCATGCACCAACCTAACACCACCCTATCACCCTATAGAAGAATAAAACAAGAATGGACTCCCGTACCAGGGAAAATGGTCCACTTTACAATGATATAGAATGATGTAGAAGAAAAAGACACACCAGACCATAACCCCAACTATGACACAACTACCTAATGATGATCCTAGACCTCCCGACACTGCCTCTTCAACTCTTGGTAGATAGGCACTTGTACAATTTTTACAATGATGCATTTACAATGACTTAGTACAATGATCCCTTTACAATGACTGTATGCAGTGCTTCCCACTTGAAGAATTCATGTGCTAAATTTCTTGCTGCTATTCTGCACCTTGATTGCTTCTCTTGTCATGCTACACTCTACTACACCTTGCTTTGATTTGCTGCCCTAGAAAGTCTAGTCCTTTGTAGTCCTTGACAACACATGATCTAGCTTTTTCTTGCCTTCTAGGATCTCGATATTGAATCTGGTGTATCTCTGTTATTTCAGTTCCCTAATATGTGATTTTCTGTTTTGTAGTAGTACTCTGAGTTTTCTTTCTAATGCCATAGGTCCAATTTGGATTCTCCAAGAGAGTTTTATGCCCAATCTCTCACAATGACATAATTATGGACTGTTTCAGTAGAGTGAAATTTTACGGCATGCCACGTGTCACTGTTTCTTCATTCGACTCTAAACATGATACAACAAAAACTACAGTCCGTGCACTATCTACCAATTTTTACATAATTCCAATCCGATACTCAGAGAGAGAGTTATGATGATTTTCCCAAGGTAACTTCTTTGAGATGAAGTTCAGGACCTTGCACAAACACTGACTTCCATAGATCATATCTCCGAAAATATTGTGCACCATGATATACAATTTTTATAGGAGCTTCCTTAGGACTTTGGCTTCACCTCATAAACATTCCTTCAAATTTTAGCTTTTGAACCTTCGCAGAAAAAAATTTAGAGTGCAAATTCCACGATGACCTGTTTTAGGTAGCGAAATCCCTGCATAAGGAGGATATGAGGATCACAATTTATATAAATGATTAGGTTGAGAGGGGTTTCAACAAGTGAATGTGGGAGGGATTTTAGGAGCTTAAAAATTATTAATTATTGACTTTTCAATGACCCATGCCACAACCCCATGGGGTTTTAGCCCACTAATTGGGGTTACAAACTTCAAACATGAATATCTCTCAATCCACGAAGAATTACGTGGCGTGCCATATATCAACGGAAACATATCGACATGTACAAATCATAAAAATCATTATTGACCTAGAATATAGTAATTTCATAGGGAAAAATTCCCATGAAATATTGGGGTAGCCCCTGGTGCTCCTTGGGTTGACATCAATGACAACCATTGATCAAAACTTTTCAAGTTCATTCACATGGCAAGATAAATATATAAAATGGATCTTACTGGTTGTGTGAATATGGTATGACAGGAGGTAGTGGAGGCTAAAGAGTATTTAAGAAATCTTTGACTATAATTTCAAAGAAAAACATTTAAGATATTAGTTCCATGAAGCTAAAGAGAAGTTAAGAATTATTTAACTAAAATTCACAAGGGAAACTTTAAAGATATCATCTTTGATAAGGCTAAAGAGCAGTGAATAATTATTTAACTATATTACAGAGGAAAAACTTAAAGACAACAATTTCAGTAGAGCTAAAGAGAAATTAAGAATTCTTTAACTAAACTTCACAAGGAAAATTTTTAAAGATGTCATTTTTGGTAAGGCTAAAGAGCAGTGAAGAATTATTTAACGATACTTCAAAGGAAAAACTTTAAGACAAAAATTTTAGTAGAGCTAAAGAGCAGTTAAGAATTATTTAGTTATACTTCAGAGGAAAACATTAAGATGACAAAAACATACAGACTTTAGGTGCTTTCTCAGCATATCTCAATCTAAAACTTCTGCTCTGTAATTAGAGAAACTAAAGTATAGTATGGAAAAACAAAGAAACATTAATATTAAAGAAAGAACATCACCATCAACATAGCTCAATGATCCTGTGAACGTGCTTTTATTATTGATGCCCAACTCAAAACTGTTACAAATATCCAATACAATAATCTAGCAATGCAGAGTCTAAACAAAGTCCAACCCTTGATAATGAAAATACATGCAGTATTTAACTGCAACTGAGGCGATTGCCCTAATCTAGGTTGGAAATCCGCATTAACATCAAAGTAAATGGAATTTTGACAATTTGTGTCACGCAGGGCCCAAACTAAAATATCATCTGGCAGATTGCCTACAATATTAACTTCTTTAATAACTTCTAAGCTGATATTAAAATATCTTTGGAAAATTGCCACCAAAATCAACTTCTATAATAACTTTTGTGCTAATATTTGAAATATCTCTGACTATAACATTATTTTCAAAAACTTTTAGTGAATAAAAAAGTAGGTTGGAGGTGGCTGTCATGGTTGCAAGGAGGCAACGTTGAGTAGTCTTGACATCTGGATTTTCTTTGGATCTCCACTGCATAGGTCATAAGAGAGGATGCATTGTTGGCATGCTGCAAAATTTATCTTTCACTCAATAATTTCACAAAAATTATCCCACTGATCTTCACTTGGGATCTCTATATTTACCATTTTTATGAAGATTTCATCCACCTCAATGAATCTTTCAAAAGTTGGCTTTTGAATAAATAACTATTTGATTTGATGCTAAATAATCAAATCAAACTGTAGAGCTTCAAGAAAAGCTCTGCCTGAAATGTGACCCTTGATATTTTCAAACTTTGATTTGTCTATAGCAATTGTATATATCCTTTTGCAATAATCTTCCAACTTGACCAGTTTATCATCTAATCCAACCAGGCCTCGTAGTCCTTTCTTATTTAAAACATTAAATTTCTTATGAAACCTTTGAACAATAACATTCAAGGCTTCACACTTGGTCTGCAACTGGTTGATCAAATTCCTTTTATGCAAAACCTTTTTAATCTCAAAAATGGTTGCAGTCTTGTCTGAGATATTGATCTCTTCCAAATCCTCCCTGTTATTTGAATTAAGAACTTTGATCATATCAATAGCTTCACTTGGTTTCTCTTGGAGTTGATCCTTCTCTTCTTGTATTGTTGTTTCACACTTGTGGATGAGTTCCTGCTGTTAAAAGAAGATCTAAATTGATGACCATATCTCAGTAATGGACTCATTGATGTTCTCCCATATATTCTACTTAGCTTCTCCTAAAGTTGATTTCAACATAGTTTCACTCTCCAATTATTTAATCCTGAGTTCCAACTGATGAGTCTTCTGCATTTCCCCTAGATATAAAGTATCACTTCTAATATTTTCTGACTCCATAAGTTGAAACTTCTGATTTAGCTTCTCATATGCTTGCTTTTGTGTGGCCAAATCTTGAGCCAGTTGTGTTGGATCAGTTATGTCCAAGGCTACTAAGGTTTCTGCGCCTGTAGAATATGCTTGAGTTGTTAGAATGAGATCAATATTTACCTAGAGTGCTAATTTTTCTTTCAACAGTTCTTCAATATGTTCTTCCATTTTTCTGATTTGCAGATTTTGATCAATAATTAACTTGAGCATCTCTTCCTTGTCATATTCATTTTGAGCCATTTCTTTCACCTATGGGTCTTCAGTCGAGGGTATCTTAAGTTGCTTTCTCAAAGAAACAATGTCTGCATTTTCCTTATTGATTATTTCTTTAGCTCCTTTACAATTATGAGGATCATATCCTACTTTCACTACCATTTCTTCCAAGGTCTTTATCCTATTGTCTTTAGTCAAACAGGATAACTTCTCAATTTTCAGCTGGGAGCGCATATTTGACAGTGCTACTTTTAAATTTGAGGGAGACATAGCTATGGTAGTCATGGTTGAAAATAGCATCTCTCCTGACTGCCTGTGCATATCCATCTGGTTAATATGATGTATGTGTCTTGCATCAAATGATAAGACAATATTCTTGTAGTTAGCATGTGTTTTTGGAAATTTCACCGTTGCTTGTAGAAAGGCCATCTGCATCCTTCTTTTCTCAATGTCAAAAGAAGTGAGGAGTATATGTTGAGATGTAGATGTCTGCTTCCAAAATTGGTTGTAGACATATGATTTCAGTGCTTCATTATTTTTCTTGATTTCTAGGAGCTTGGAAGAAATATTATGTTCTTCTTGTTAGCCCCCCATAAATTTTTTGACAAGCAAATAGGGGGCTAAAATGTTTTTGAGCCTTCAAGGAATGCATCTCCCTTGAAGACACATCATCCTTGAAGTCTCCTGTGCCTTTTCCTTTGAAAAAATCCTTTCTGCTAATTTCCATTATAAAGCCTCTCTGTTTGTGAAGAAATGCCCAGAGGACTCCTTTTCCCTCTTATTTCCCCCCCACTTAGCTTCTATCTTGCTCCCCTATATTCTCCCCTTCTATTTTCCCTTTTTACCCTCTTAATCCTCCCAAAATTCGCTTAAAATCCTTCCCCGAGCCTTGGTTGGTCATTTTCCCCCCCTTGTTCCTCTATCGTTCCCCTTCCTAACCTTCAAATTTCATCAAAATGGGTTAAAAACCCACTTTTAGACCTTATTCTAAGGCTTAGCCCCTTACCGCAAACCCCTTAACTACTTCCCCACACATGCCCGGCGCTGGGACCAAGCGCTAATCGCAATCGGAGGATCGGCGAGAGGTCAAGTTCCTTTGTTACATTGAAGAAATCCGATGCGATCGGTCTATTATATTAAGTCCCGCGATATGTTTTACACCATCGATCTGCTGTTCAGATCTGACGATGGAGCGTTAATCACACCCCCCGCCCGATTGCAATCACAACTCCCAGTGGGATTGCCCCGAATGCGATCCCCCAATTGCATCGTAGCCGTCCATTCTGCTCGTTGATCCGACGGCTATCGCTCCTCCTGCCTAATCGCAATCGCATGTTTTATGTTGTGTCCCCCGATCAGTCAGTCGCAAAAATTTGCGATGCGATTGATCGCTCTTCCCCTCCGATTGCATTCCGCGCCATCGATCTGGACCTGAGATCAACGGTTTGCGCCCAATCGCGTCCCGACCTCCGATCGCAATCGCAAGTCCTGTCTTCCGTCCCCCGATTGTGATTGCCCGATTTAATCTCCACCGTTGTTTTCCCTGTAGATCCAACGGCTCCACGCTGATTGCATCATCACCCGTCGCCCCTCCCCTTTTCCTTCCAATTGAATTTGGGCAGTTGATCTAGCCTTAGATCCAATGGCCATCGCTTAATCGCCCCATCTCTCCAATCGCAATTGGAAATTTTGAAATGTGTGTTGCGATTGACCCCCGCTCCGATTACAACTGCGATTTTCGTACCTGGTCCCACCTCGTACGATCCTTCCCATCCATTTCATTACATTTCTTCCATTCCATTTGTATTTCTCCCAAAATCTTAATCTTTGGGTTTTTACCCTATTAACCATCCCTTCCACTACTTGTTCATCATTTCCGCTATTTTCACTGTTCCGCCACCACTCCCCTGGCCTCCACGGCATTTCTCCGCCACTGCCTGAGTTTCGTAACGAGTTATTTCATTATGCAGGGGTCACAGAGGGACCAATTCAGCGGCCGAACAGGATAGCAGAGTTGGATTTAACAGATTTGACACTGAAATTGGAAATTTAAAGTGTTAATCCCGTGTTCAAAGGATTAAGGTTCAACTTGAAGACTAATGAGCGCACCAGAAAGCCATAACTGTGCTACCTAATAGCATAATGTGTTTTCTCCAGAGGTACACCTTCCTACAGAAATCTCCATGCCTCCTCGAGCCCATAAGAAATTAATTGCACTGACAGAGCTTCATTAAAGACTGTCTGAGCAGCAGTAATGGAGGTATGGAGAGGCCCGCAGACTTTAAACTAGTTAACCAGATTCAGAAGGCAGCGCAGAGTTCCAGACACCTGACAAAACTCCAGAGAGATACCAGAGGTCAATCTTGGCCTAACAAAGTCTCCCAGAGCAGATGACAGAATACACACTGCGCTGAAGATTTCCATTAAGCAGCATGTGTGTGAACACTTCCGCCTTGTTGTCTTAATGAGGCTCATTTAATTTGTATCTACTTCTGTTTTATTCTTCTCCTATAAAAATCCCTGAGAAATAATTGTAGGAGGTTGTTGTTGTTTTGCTGCCGTTGTTGCAGTTAGAGAGATTCAGTTCGACTGTTAGAACAGTCTTGGGAGGGAGTTACAGAGTAGTTTGTATGTAATAGGCTGGGAGGAGAAAGTTTGGATTGTAACAGCCATTGAGCTTATTGTACATGACTGGTTTTGCATCAATTAATCAAAGCACATTTCACAGGATCTTGGTCTATTACTATTGGTGATGTTTTTCCAAACTCTGTTTATTGCATTTTCATAACGTTTCATGTTATTTTGGTAGACAACAGAAGTATATCATAGGATTCACCCTTGCTAGGTGCCCTATGTTCCTGCTCTCCCTACCTTTAATGTTTTCTGCCTTATGTGTAGCTAAGAGTGAATCCATGTGGTTTAACCAACGCAGTGGATGTTATTGCTTGCTGGCTGATGTATGAACGCGGGGGTTTGCTGATTGGATGTTTCTTTGTTATCTTTGTTTTTCCCTTGGAGTTGCTAAAGTAGACCTGGAGTTAAATGACCTCTGGTCCGATCTATAAGCAGCCCCATTTTCCCTCTTTGAGAGCTGCCTTAGAGTATGTCCAAGTAGGTCTGAAGTTAAATGACCTCTGACCTAATTTATAGACAGAAATTTGGCTGTCTTTCCTTCTTCCACCTTCTTTCCTTAATTTTCCATTCCATAATCTATCTAAAAGATCCTTTAGTATATATGACTTGCCCTTTGGAAGCCTTGGCTAGTTGTTGCATGTAATTTCCTTTCATGACTCCATAGCCCAATGGATGGCACTGTCTTGACCTATCCCCTTTGATGAAACTTCCTGCTGCTCTATCCCTTCCCTTTCATTACCTTCTCAGTTTATGATCCTATGACCAACCCAGCAACTAACCAACCGAATCAATTAAAACCCCCCTTTGTGCTTCATACCTAGCCTAACACCTCATCTTGAGCTTCAAAGATATATCATTCTTTGCTCTATTTGGAGAGATCCCTCTCCGGGTCTAGGAGGGCTAGATCCTAGGGCCCAGAAGCGGTTCTGATGTTGTCTCATATTTTGGTCTTGCCAATCTGGCCAAAACATGGGAACCCCAACATAATGGCGACTCTGCTGGGGAGTAGACCACTTTTCCTTAAGATTGGCTTTTCATTGGTGATGGTGGACAACAGCCTGCTTCAAATAGTTAAATTCATCCACCTGGCAACTCCACACTCCCTATGATCCGAAGACCTAATGACTCCACTGGTGAAGGACACTGAACTGGTTGAGAAGAAGCAGTAACCTTCTTTGCAAAAGCATGGATCCAAACATGAACCGGGATGCAAAGTATGACGCTTTGTGCTATCAATTAATTGAATTGACATAAACGTTTGGTGAAGTGCTAAAGATATACATGACTAATATGAATGCAGATGATGATTATTTCGAGCAGCCCATGCATCTCTCAGAGCAAGAACAAACTCAAGACCAAGATGATGAGCAAGACATGTATGATGCTCAAGAATCTGTAGAAGATGAAGAGGAAAGTGATCAGGAGCTGCCTGAGTGCGTACCTATGCCTTGTGTTACGCTGACCAGAGAATATCTGAACCTAATAGCGAAAGCTAATAGGGAACGCTGCCTTGAGGAGACAAGAGGCCACATAGAGGAGGCAGAATCTAATGAAGAAGAAGAGGCTCAAGAAATCATCCCACCTCCAAATCAACTAATACAAGAGAAAGAGGACTGCTGTGCTTCTGTCCGTGATGAAAGGGAAACCCCTCTTTTGACAGAACAAGAGATTGAACAGATATTAAATCAACAGTCCACCTCTGAGGTCTTCTGTAGAACACACGCTCCTGCTCAGTCATTTTATGAGTTTGATGATTCAGATTCAGAGGACTCCTCTGTGGATCAGGACGAAGAAAGACCTGCTGTGTGCCCAGAATGGTTGACTTGGCCGAGCCACCCTATTTACGACACTGATGAAGAGAGCCACGACATCATAATAGCAGATGAGGATTCTATGAATCTTCAGTCTGATTTACCACAAACCATCAGTGAGACTGGACACCAGCAGCCTTTCCTTTCAGAAGATGATGAGGAAAGCAAAGAAGAAGTTCTTGAGCAGTTTGAAAGCAATGAGCCTTCTCTTGAAAAAGAGGAAGCAACGGATCAAACCACTGCTCAAGAATACTTAGATATTTTCATGGAGCTTAGCACATCAGAGCAAAACATATCAGAGCTCCAAGAGGACTCAGCTGCAATATATGATGAGTCCTCCAGTTCAGAAGATGAAGGAGACACTCTACCCCAAGAGAGTATTTTTCTCCATCCGGTGGAAGAAGAAGAAATCCTGGTTGAAGCCTGCTTGCCAGATATTCATAACCAGGTATCATTTCATGATCCTTATGCACATTTCATGCACACGTTTGAGGAAGTATCAAAGGTATTTTTGAGCAGCATGTTGCAAACAGAAAGAAAATTTTCCAAAGCTGTTGTTATTAAACAAAAAGAGTGGGAGCTGCCCTGCCTATCCAGCATGCTCAAGGAGTTGAGCAAGAAGGACCAGCCATGGGATCACTTGAAGGACTAGTTGCATTAGAAGACAATGTTTGTAAGCTAGACTGTGAATATTCCAGTTAGAGTAGGGTAGGTAGGAAAAGCTCAATAAAGCTCAGTGTGTGAGCATGTAGGTAGTTGTTTTTAATTCATGCAAAGTCCAGCAGGCCAGACAGTCTAATCCTGGCTTGAATGTTTTTCAATTTCAGTCTTAGAATATAGAGAAGAAATTTGCTAGACAGTTTAACCCTAGCGGATAGTAGTTTAGGTAGAGAAACTATGAGACCACAGTCTAATCTAGTCTCATGGAGTAATAAGGGTAGAAGTAGAATAGGTTTATTTTCCTGTTGGTAAAAATTGATGATGTAAAGGGTCTGCAAGTCCAAATGCACCCAAGAAAGAAAATGTTAGGACTTTAGTGTGAGTAGGTAGCTGTATGGGAGAATGTTATTGCTGATGTAATGTCTTCATGGTTTGTGGCAGCCGAGCAAAGAAAGAAAGGGATGTGCCAAGCAGCAGGCAACGGGCCTACACCAAAGACCATTCTCTGGATTCTTGACTCCTTCAAGAAGAAGCCATCCCCATGTGGAGCCACTGTTAGCCCCCCATAAATTTTTTGACAAGAAAATAGGGGGCTAAAATGTTTTTGAGCCTTCAAGGAATGCAACTCCCCTGAAGACACATCATCCTTGAAGTCTCCTATGCCTTTGCCTTTGACAAAATCCTTTCTGTTGATTTCCATTATAAAGCCTCTCTGTTTGTGAAGAAATGCCCAGAGGCCTCCTTTTCCCTCTTATTTCCCCCCCACTTAGCTTCTATCTTGCTCCCCTAAATTGTCCCCTTCTATTTTCCCTTTTTACCCTCTTAATCCTCCCAAAATTCCCTTAAAATCCTTCCCCTACCCTTGGTTGGTCATTTCCCCCCCTTGTTCGTCTATCATTCCCCTTCCCAACCTTCAAATTTCATCAAAATGGGTTAAAAACCCACTTTCCGACCTTATTCTAAGGCTTAGCCCTTTACCGCAAGCCCCTTAACCACTTCCCCACACATGCCCCGGCGCTGGGACCAAGCGCTTAAGTCCCAAGCGCTAATCGCAATCGGAGGATCGGCGAGAGGTCAAGTTCCTTTGTTACATTGAAGAAATTCGATGCGATCGGTCTATTATGTTAAGTCCCGCGATATGTTTTACACCGTCGATCTGCTGTTCAGATCCGACGGTGGAGCGTTAATCGCACCCCCCGCCCGATCGCAATCGAAACTCCCAGTGGTACCACCCCGATTGCGATCCCCCGATTGCATCACAGCCATCCATTCCGCTCGTTCATCGGACGGCTATCGCTCCTCCCGCCTAATCACAATCGCATGTTTTATGTTGTGTCCCCCGATCAGTCAGTGGCAAACATTTGCGATGCGATTGATCGCTCTGCCCCTCTGATTGCATTCCCCACTGTCGATCTGGACCCGAGATCAACGGTTTGCGCCCAATCGCATCTCGACCTCCGATCGCAATCGCAAGTCCTGTCTTCTGTCCCTCGATTGCGATTGCCCGATTTAATCTCCAACGTTGTTTTCCCTGTAGATCCAACGGCTCAGTGCTGATCGCATCATCGCCCGTTGCCCCTCCCCTTTTCATTCCGATTGAATTTGGGTCGTTGATCCGGCCTTAGATCCAATGGCCATCACTTAATCGCCCCATCTCTCCAATCGCAATCGGAACTTTTGAAATGTGTGTTGCGATTGACCCCCGCTCCGATTACGATTGCGATTTTCGTACCTGGTCCCACCTCGTACGATCCTTCCCATCTATTTCATTACATTTCTTCCATTCCCTTTGTATTTCTCGCAAACTTTTAATCTTTGGGTTTTTACCCTATTAACCATCCCTTCCACTACTTGTTCATCATTTCCGCTATTTTCACTGTTCCAGCACCACTCCCCTGGCCTCCACGACATTTCTCCGCCACTACCCGAGTTTTGTGACGAGTTATTTCATTATGCAGGGGTCACAGAGGGACCAATTCAGTGGCTGAACGGGATAGCAGAGTTGGATTCAAGGGATTTGAGCTTGAAATTGTAAATTTAAAGTGTTAATCCTGTGTTCAAAGGATTAAGGTTCAACTTGAAGACTAATGAGCGCACCAGCAAGCCATAACTGTGCTACCTAACAGAAAAATGTGTTTTCTCCAGAGGTACACCTTCCTACAGCAATCTCCATGCCTCCTTGAGCCCATAAGCATTTAATTGCACTGACAGAGCTTCATTAAAGACTGTTTGAGCAGCAGTAATGGAGGTATGGAGAGGCCCGCAGACTTTAAACCAGTTAACCAGATTCGGAAGGCAGCGCAGAGTTCCAGACACCTAACAAACTTCCAGAGAGATACCAGAGGTCAATCTTGGCCTGACAGAGTCTCCCAGAGCAGATGACAGAGTACACACAGCGCTGAAAATTTCCATTAAGCAGCATGGGCGTGAACACTTCCGCCTTGATGTCTCAATGAGCCTCATTTAATTTGTATCTACTTCTGTTTTATTCTTCTCCTATAAAAATCCCTGAGAAATAATTGTAGGAGGTTGTTGTTGTTTTGCTGCCGTTGTTGCAGTTAGAGGGATTCAGTTCGACTGTTAGAACAGTCTTGGGAGGGAGTTACAGAGTAGTTTGTATGTAATAGGCTGGGAGGAGAAATTTTGGATTGTAACAACCATTGAGCTTATTGTACATGACTAGTTTTGCATCAATTAATCAAAGCACATTTCACAGGATCCTGGTCTATTACTATTGGTGATGTTTTTCCTAACTCTATTTATTGCATTTTCATAATGTTTCATGTTCTTCTGGTAGGCAACAGAAGTATATCATAGGATTCACCCTTGCTAGGTGCCCTATGTTCCTTCTCTCCCTACCTTTAATGTTTTCTGCCTTATGTGTATCTAAGAGTGAATCCATGTGGTTTAACCAGCGCAGTGGATGTTATTGCCTGCTGGCTGATGTATGAACTTGGGGGTTTGCTGCTTGGATGTTTCTTTGTTATCTCTGTTTTTCCCTTGGAGTTGCTAAAGCAGACCTGGAGTTAAATGACCTCTGGTCTGATCTATAAGCAGCCCCATTGTCCCTCTCTGAGAGCTGCCTTAGAGTATGTCCAAGTAGGTCTGGAGTTAAATGACCTTTGACTTGATCTATAGACAGAAATTTGGCTATCTTTCCTTCTTCCACCTTCTTTCCTTAATGTTCCATTCCATCATCTATCTCAAATATCCTTTAGTATAGATGACTTGCCCTTTGGAAGCCTTGGCTAGTTGTTGCATGTAATTTCCTTTCATGACTCCATAGCCCAATGGATGGCACTGTCTTGACCTATCCCCTTTGCTGAAACTTCCTGCTGCTCTGTCCCTTCCTTTCCATTACCTTCTCATTTTATGATCCCATGACCAACCCAACAAATAACCAACCAAATCAATTAAAACCCCCCTTTGTGCTTCATACCTAGTGTAACACCTCATCTTGAGCTTCAAAGATATATCATTCTTTGCTCTATTTGGAGAGATCCCTCTCCGGGTCCAGGAGGGCTAGATCCTAGGGCCCAGAAGCGGTTCTGATGTTGTCTCATCTTTTGGTCTTGCCAATCTGGCCAAAACATGGGAACCCCAACACTTCTGAAAAGCTGGCCTCTGAATGTTGGATGATATCTAGTGGCTCTCTTTTAGGTGATGCTGATGGAGGAGTCTGAGGAATAATGGAAGATGTGGAGACTTCAGTATCTCTCAAATATATGATCTTTGGTTGTCTCTCTTCCGAAAGAAAGGAAGGAGTGAAATTTGGTCTCTTATGTTGTGAGATTAATTCTTCCACAAGTCCCTTGGAATGGGGTGTCTCTAATCTGACCTTTTTTTGCTGTTCAATTTTAGGTACTGGTGTTTTCACATTCGAAGTAGATATGGCTTGCTCATCTGCTTCTTGTAAGGCACCTTCTACCCATTCATTCTGATTCATGTACTTCTCTATTTCTGCTCTTGAGGTATGGGTGTAAGGGGTTCTCTTGAGTTAAACCCCCAGAGCAAAAATAATTCCACGGGGGTCATATGACCAAGTAAAAATTGATTAAAAACCCATCTTCTTCAATAGTATATCTACCTCAAGACCAATTGCTCTGGTATTACAATTGAAAGATCCAACATTGGCCTTGAGTTTAAACTGGGCTTTCCTCTTTTCTGAAACAAAGTGCACTTTTTCCATACTCATCATTTTCCTGATGTACTCTAAAGAGAAGATCCTCATAGGCACATACTTTGGGAGTTTGTATGGTGGGAGCTCACAACCATACACTCTGATCTCTGAGTAATTCTTGTATAAATACCAATCCCCATTATGTGCTCATTCACTAAGGTGTAGGTTTATTTTGATGTCTTCTCCAATCCTAGGCTATGATTGGCTGGTAAGGAACTGCGTGACTGGATGAATGAATGAGTCTATGAAATTTGAGAAAGAAGTGGTTGTTGCCGAGGCTCTGACCAATTTTTTCCAATGAATCACTGATTGATTCACTCCCTGAGTGTCCTGCTTGTTGACATGAATGGACAACATATCTTCCTGTTGAAACAAAATCATGTGAATGATCACAGATAAATAGTTAAATTCTCCTTGGGTAGTGAATTTAATGAACTGCTCATGTATAATATTAGCCAAGAAACGACTGTAATTATACATAAACAATGGTGATTTTTTGAGACTGAAGATAGACAGGAAACCTAGGATGAATTCATCAATGGTTTTATCGTTGGGGTACCCTAGCATATAGGAAAGGAGAGATATGTAGTTCTTGGAAACTATAGGAAATATGGGGGATGCATATGGGGGATTTGTCTTTGGTAAGTATGAATCCCTGGGTAGGAATATGTCAAAAATATTAGCTATCTGACGGAAAGACAACTTGTAGTAAAGATCCGTGAGGGCAGTAGGAGAAAAATAGGATAAGGAGTCAGAGGGAGGGATAAGAAGCATCTGATTAATGGTTTAAGGGGATATGGTGATCATAACGTTTCCATTTTGAGCCACCACAGAAATGGTTAAAGGGTCATATTGCTTTTGATGCCAGGCAATTAGATCTTGGAATGGGTGAGTTTGAGGGAAAGAAAACATAGGCAACATGGACTCCCAAAACCTGATGGGGTCTTGGTTATCCAAGTTCTTTTGTTTTAGCCACTGATGTAGCTCGTAGAAATCAAAATCAAAATGACAGTAAACAAATTTTAAATAAGTATGAACTAGGGGTGTGAGGTCGAGATTTATTTGCAAATTTGTAGGAATATATGCTACAATTACTTTGGAGGCTTCAGGAGTGACCTCTGTAGCTGGTTGAATGACCTCGGGCACGACCTCTGTAATATTGTTAACATTTTGGATTTCACCGGTCATTCGTTTCCTACCTTTATCTTTTGGAATCGTTTGTTTTAGACATTGGGTTCAACGCTCCCCATGTGTTTCGCGACATGGACTATCAGTCTCTCGTGGATCCTAAATCTGGCGATTGTAGCGAAGACTAATGCCTGTGGGTTTTGGTCTAAGTATAATTTTGATTCCAACAATTGGTATCAGAGCAACAGGTCTCGAGTTCAAAACTTACCCTGCTCGCGTTGGGGGGAGATTGTTGGACATTGGGTTCAATGCTCCTCGTGTGTTTCATGACATGGACTAACCACCTCTCGTGGATCCTAACTCTGGCGATTGTAGTGGAGACTAATGCTTGCAGGTTTTGGTCTAACGACAATCATGATTCCAACAGTTTGCTTCTTTGCCTTGGCCTTGGGTGCCATGCTTTTGACTGATATAAGATGGTATCGGGCGTTAAGCTTGGGTTACTAAATAAATGACAGGGTTTTGTGAATGAAGGGCGGTTGCAGGAATAACAAATCCCAGTGGAATGCATGGGAGGATGAAAGAGAATCAAGTGGGGAAGTAAAGTAATGAACGGGAGGCCGCTGGCAATTTTATAGATTTTGGTTTCATGTTTAAAGGTTATGGCTGGCTAACAATCAAAAAATGAGTTTTAACTGTGCAATGGTATGATTACCAGATATGGTGAAAATGAATTTATTGGCCAACGGGAGGATTTAACGGATATAATGGAGTTGAGGAATATGGGTGATAGTTGGGTTAATGATTATGGTGCGGGTGAAATGGTCGTGAGAGTGGGAAAAAACCAGAGGGGGATTTTGGGGTGGGGGTACTATTATAGGTCAATTTGGGCACCATTCCCAATGACTTGGTTTAACTGGACATCATCCCCACAAGCAATGAATAGGGTCTATCATCCCCTATCGTTTCAGTTTCTATATTCCCTAAGCCACAGAACAAAGAAAAATCATTCTTGACCTCCATTGCAAGCTTTCCAAGATTTGAAGTATACATTATAACACCTATGAGCTCACTAACACAGTCTCTCAAGGGGCTAAGTGTGTTGCATATGTAGGTACCTCCATTCAAAGGTGCTCTGCAAAGCACTTCCCAACACTCAAGGGTGCATTGGTCAATTGGGAGAAAAATTCTCATTGTTCTGGAATCTCCACTTGGCCAGTGTCTTCTAGAAGAGTGCATATGTGTCAAACTTCAAATCCATGTGTCCATTTGATACCTCTGAGATTGGGAACATGTCTTTCCAATTATTAGAAAGTATTTTATTGTAAAACTACCTTCATCTCATCTATAATTTGAGCACAGATCCTAGTGCTTGAGAAGGAAGAATTTGAGTAGAGAAATGATGGTGGAATTTCAATTGAGGAATTTATTTGAGTGATATGCTATTGGAGAGATGTTCATTGTGATGAGGCTGGGATGATTCTGAAGATGGTGACATCAAATCAATCACTGGTTGTAACCTCCCCTTCTATCCATTAATAAAGATTGTTGTTTACTTTCCCACATATGTATCTGTATAAGCTTCCATCTTCCATGTTATGAATTCTTATCTAATGTATATGGTTCATGTTTCATTGATTTAAGTGAATAAATTGAATAGGCATTTGTATATTTCTATCTCTTTGATGTTTAGTGTTCATTCTTGCAGGAAATATTTTGGCGATCTAGCTTGGATTTTAAGCTACAGCAAGAGCGACAGAAGGAGAATTGGAAGCGCTTGGACTCCAAGTAAGTTTCTTGATCTGTTCTGTGTGTCTATTTACTGTTAGGAAAATTATCTGCAAATTCTTTAACCTGTTGTTCTAAATGCAATGCACCACATTTAGGGAAGAATGTTTTATCTTTAATTTATAATTCCGTATAACAAATTGGCGACTCCACTAGGGAGTTTACGCTTCATCCTTGGTGTATTTTGCCTCTGTTATCAACCCAGTAGCATTTAATTTGAAATATTAGTCTTTTTGAATTCAAATTTTCATTATAAGTGTGTTTAACAGCTTGAGTTTGTGTTCTCTACTGCGCCCAACACATTGTTGAACTGGAAACATTGCTTTGCATAGCACTATATCCCACTTAGGGGTGCGTTGCAATGCACTCTCTCCCCTTAGAGATTGCGTTGCCCACTAGAATCAACCAAATTCCATTGAATTTTTCACTACATTTTCTTTCAATTTGTTGTTTGTTATGTTTTCAAAGTGTCTGATGCCTCATATTGACCAATGACGTTACCTACTTCTTCCTCCTTTGAAAGAAAAGTTTGTTCAATGTTTATTTAAAGTGTTTTTCTTTATCATTGACGAATTAATTTAAAGTATTTTCATTGCTACATTAGATCCATTTTCTTTTGAAAATGAAATTGTCGTTAAATTCTTCATTTCCTGATAGGTGAAATTGTAGTTAAAATCTTCATTTTTCCTAAAAAGAGAAATTTTTGTTCCATTCCTCATTTCTCAAAGTAAAAGGCATTTGTTTTAATTGATTTGATGCACTTAGTTTCCTTTTCTGCATTCACATTAAAGGGACTGAAAATAAAAACCTGCATTCTCATGTAGTGGATTGTTTGTTTTTCATAGGAACAATTAGGAAAGTTGCAATTTGGTTTGTGCTCTTTGATTGTTTTCTCTCAAATTGATTGCTCTTTCCCTCTAGTAGCTAGGATTTTCATTGAAAAAAAGTGAAAAGATTTCTTATCATTTTAGTTTGCATTTTATGAATTTCCAATACATCATCGTGGTGAACCTTGAAAGGAAAATTAATAAACAATATTAACTTAAAATTTATCTCAATTTACCTAACAAAGCATTGGAACCATAACGATAACATTTAGAAGTTCTAGGCTAGAGACGTATTCCGGCGTCGTAAAACATAGCAGTTGTCGTTAATTGTCTGCGATAAATTCTGAGTGTGATACCTCACTCCATGTACGTGAATATATCGTAGCTCATCCATGTAATTTTGGGTATATCAGGCAGTGTTACAGTACGAAAAGTATAAAGGGGTGCTCTCACTGTGCAGTTTTGCATTAGATAGCGCTAATACAGACTAGGGCCTCCATGTACCTTCGGGTATATTTGGGAGGACAACTTTAGGTTTCTATCCATCCATAGTGAACCGAGTCGGCCGCCTTGTAAATTATGATACATCGAACATAACATTCGGGGAGATTACATGCCTGTACTTCTTGGTTCGCCAGGAGGTATTCTGCAGTTCACGGTTTCTTGGTAAACCTTTTTCTTAGCATCACCCTTTTATTTTGTTTATTTTTTTTTGGTTAAAATAAATCAGTCATTGTAGAAGAAAAAAATCCTTTTCCCCATTTTTCGTGTAGATTAGCATTGAAACCACCTTTACCACCAAAAGTTACTCCTGGTCGGTGAAGGCGACATCAATCTACCGAAACTAGTACTATCAGTACCTCTGGTGAAGCATCATATTCCCATATAACAGAGTTGGCACAATTTGTTTCTACACATCCTGGTTTGTCTACTGTTATCGAGACAGAGTCCTCACAACTACCCATGGTCACGATCCATCCAATCAGTGAGACCATACCTCCCGAACTTGACGTTGTTCAACTCGAAGTTGATCTAGATCCCATCATGCTTTAGGGGGTAGCTATTATTGGTCAAACTAGAAATCATTCCCAGGACAAATGAAATAGGGTCTATCATCCCCTTATATTTCAGTTGCTATATTCCCTAAGTGGAAAAAATCTTGATCCCGAAGTCGAACAACTGGAAGTTGTTCATGTATTGGTCACTCCACAATATATTGTAGCCATTGAGTCTCCCATATCGCGTAGTCAACCACCTGAAATATACTTCGGTCCTGATGACGAAGTTCTTCCACCTAGTTTGATTTCGATTGAATAAATACCACAAGACGAGACACCTTTAAATCCAACTCATTTTTAGTAGGAGCTTTACCTGTACGAGTCTTTTCCTCAATCACCTTCCTCTGCTTTTGTTGATCTTGTTTTCCTTTGAGTTCCCGTAGATTCTATAGGGTATACATTGGGTCATTTGACCATGGCTGAGATAACATCCCATACTAAACCATCTATTTTAGTTGCGAAAAACATCTATTGTTGCTACATCTTCAAAGTTTTGTCCATTGACTTAACCCATGTCATCATATGTAATCCTATCTGGTTCCTCCCTTATGAGTATTGAATGGCTTGATCCTTTATTCACATCTTTAGTGAAATTTCAAGATGGTCCCATCAGTTACTCCCCTTGGTGGCCAGTGATTTCACAGAAATTACCCTCTGAAATTCCAAAATTCAATGAAAAACCTGGAGAAGACTCGTCAACGCATGTTATAACTTATCATTTGTGGTGCTCATCAAACTCCTTAAATGATGAATCTGTTAGACTACGTCTTTTCCAACGCACACTCACTAGTCCAACTGCACAATGAGGATGGTTTTTTTCCTGTGTCAACCTTGTTAAAAAATGAATCAGGTGATTGAGGATAGTTCTTTTTTCTTATGTCAACCTCGTTAAAAAATGAAACAAGTACCTATGAGGATGGTTCTTTTCCTGTGTCAACCTCGTTAGAAAATGAAACAAGTGCCTATGAGGATAGTTCTTTTTTTGTGTCAACCTCATTAAAAAATGAAACAACTTCTTGAGGATAGTTATTTTACTATGTCGACCTCGTTAAAAAATGAAATAGGCAATGAGCATAGTTCTTTTCCTGTGTCAAGTTCGTTAAAAAATGAAACAAATCCTCCCCTATAATGAACCTCCATTCCATCCAGCTATTAGTAACCAATAATATACTTAATTGAATGAGATGAATCTTCCGGGGCATCTTCTCTTGTAGGGGGCATTCGACATGTGCTCTTGCAGGGGGCATTCAAAAAGTTCTTACCAATTGCACGCAATTGACCGCCGAAGTTCAGGGGAAAAACAAGTTCAGAGCTCCAAAATGCAAATGGTAACTATTGAATGGTAAAAATGAATAGTAAAACTCTTTTTATTTAGTCATTTTATTGTTTTCAATGAATATTTATTGCTATGAATATGGTTTTATTATATTTTTTGTCATGAAACAGGTAATTTTACTCCATTTGATGTTGTTCTGAACATGTTTTACAACTGATGAACAAATTAGTCATCATGAGGGGAATTTTGAGGTCTAAAATGGGCCTCCTAAGGAAATTATAAAATAATAGTGGAAAAAATCTAATAAGATTTGATGACATCATCAAATTTTAGAGGGAAAAATGAAAAAACTACTTTTTCAATTCATATTTTCAACTTATCTCCCAAAGTTTTTACTCAAATTTCGAGCGGGAGTACTCGTTGGATGCAGAATTTAATTCCCCATCCAAGGAGTACCCATGTTGCATACTTTTGATGGGTCCTACTACACAAAAAATGAGAAATACATAAAAAAACGTGATTACAATCATGTTTTTTATGTATTTCTCATTTTTCGTGTAGAAGAGTTCATCGAAAGTATGCAACATGGGTACTCCTTGGATGAGGAATTAAATTCCGCATCCAACGAGTACTCCCGCTCGAAATTTGAGTAAAAATTTTGGGAGATAAGTTTAAAATACGAGTTGAAAAAGTAGTTTTTATTATTTTATTATTTTTTAATATTTTTACTTTTTTACTCCAAAAATGGTGAATCATCCATTATGGATGACATCATCATCTTGAATCCTATTGGTTGTTATAAAGTTTATTTTTGTTGTACATTTTTCTTATGAGGCCCATTTTAGACCTCAAAATTCCCCTAATGGAAGATTTATTTCGAGAATGAATTGACCACAAAGCATACTTTTTATCCTTATTTTTCAAGCTTTGTTAAAAATGAAAAATGACTTGAAGCACACTTTTATCTCTTTTTCGAGCTTCAATAACAGCAAAAAAGGAACCCCTGAAGTCTTCTTTTAGCTCTTTTCAAACTCTGATAATGTGAAAATATTGCTGAGCACTTGTCTTTTCGAGCTTGTAAAAGTAAATGATTTGATATCTACTTAGTATAAGTTTAACCCATTTCCGGACTGAGATATATTATTTACGAAAAACGAATACCTTGGTAAAACATGACTAAAGAGGTTCTCTCATATATTATTTTACATTTTTTCGGATCTGAGTGACAACTTTACGAAAAATTACTTATGGAATTTTCTTTTCGTCCTCTTTTTCAAACTCTCTAACTATGAAAAAGGACCGGGCTGTCACTGTCGTTAGGCTCGTTAAAACATAAAATAGCGATGGGCTTGTCGACCGTGGCAAGAATCGAGTTTCATTCATCGCTAGACTCGTTAAATTATTAAATAGCGATACATTATTCGCTTGAAGGGTTGAATTATAGATCAAGCATATGTTATCCTCTTCAAGCTTGTTAAAAAATACAGAGGTATTGGTCGACAAATGATCGGGGAAAATTTGGGAAAGTGAACAATTTTTTTTACGGTAGCAGGTCACTCTTGAACATGAAACTTCACTCCATCACTGTGACTGGTTGGGTTGGGTAATGTTCTTGACGATTCATTCATACCTATGGTTCATCATACCTTTACTTCGGTTTTGGGTCAATGCTGCCAACTCATCTCAGTGTCACTAATATGTTCAAGAGAAGTCATCCAGTGAATACTCATCCTTCTGCAATACTCATAAAACTTCATTCTCATGACATTCATCCCTCAAAATATCATCCTTTGTCTCTAAAATCAGTAACTCCCATTTCGCAATAAAGTGGCTTCTTGTTGACCACAAATCATCATCTAGGAAGTTCACTTAGAAACATCATATTCCAGTACGATGAGGCTTGTTACAACATCAACAAGATCCTCACTTCCGGAATTTTGACCGAAAGATTTTGTTTGTTGTTAGACATCAAATCATCTATTCATGCCTTACGAAATGTACTGCAGTACCTTGAGGGCCATTGAAATCAATGGTGGTTCTCTTACATTTCTTAACAACTCACATCATTGGCTGGTAATCAAACGACGTCTTCCCATGTTCGACTACAAATCATATATTCGCATGGCTAAACTTGTACCCAAATGATTAAGTGAATGAGATAAGAAGACCCCAAATCTAGTTTCAGCCATCCAGGCTGCGATTTCAGGGTTGTTGTACGCATCATCTGTACGGTGACCTTACATACAGATCGTCATCCGAACATGGGCCTATATCTATAGGCATGTCTGTATTAGGCAACATTCCAATGTAGATGACTTTCTACACTATGTACATGTTATTATATAGTTTATGTGCTAAGCATGGGAATGCCTTCCCTCAATAATTTATGATCAAGAGGATATATCATGATGTAATTTATTGTAAGATTGATGTAGGTCGTCACTCTAATTCAGCTCTAGCCCATCACAATGTAAAGCATCTCATTCAAAAAATATTGTTATTATTATTCTGACTTCATGCTTTAGGAGGAAATCTATTATTGGTCAATTTGGGCACCATTCCCAATGACCTGGTTTAACTGGACATCATCCCTAGAACCAATGAATAGGGTCTATCATCCCCTATCATTTTAGTTGCTATATTCCCTAGGCCAAAGAACAAAGAAAAATCATTCCTGACTTCCATTGCAAGGTTTCCAAGAATTGAAGTATATATTATAACACATATGAGCTCGCCAATATAGTCTCTCAAGGGGATAAGTGTGTTGAATATGCAGGTAAATCCATTCAAAGGTGCTCTGCAAATCACCTCCTGACACTCAAGGGTGCGTTGGTCAATTGGGAGCGAAATTCTCATTCTTTCGGAATCTCCACTTGGCCAGTGCCTTCTAGAAGAGTGCATATGTGTCAAACTTCGAATCCATGTGTCCATTTGATACCTCTGATCTTGGGAACATGTCTTGCCTATTATTAGAAATTCATTGATTGTAAAACTACCTTCAGCTCATCTTTAAATTGAGCACAAATCCTAGTGCTTGAGAAGGAAGAATTTGAGTAGAGAAATGTTGGTGGAATTTCAGTTGAGGAATTGATTTGAGTGATATGTTGCTGGAGAGATGTTCATTATGATGAGGCTGGAATGATGCTAGAGATGGTGACATCAAATCAATCACTGGTTGTAGCCTGCCCTTATATCCATTAATAAATATTTTTGTTTACTTTCCCACATATGTATCTGTATAAGTTTCTATCTTCCATGTTATGAATTCTTATTTGATGTATATGGTTCATGTTTCATTGATTTAACTGAATAACTTGAATAGGAATCTATATATTGCTATCTCTTTGATGTTTAGTGTTCATTCTTGCAGGAAATATTTTGGCGATATAGCTTGGATTTGAAGCTACAACAAGAGTGACAGAAGGAGAATTGGAAGTACTTGGACTCCAAATAAGTTTCTTGATCTGTTATGTGTGTCTATTTACTGTTAGGAAAATTATCTGTGAAGTCTTTAATCTATTGTTCTAAATGCAATGCACCACATTTAGGGAAGAATATTTTATCCATAATTCATAATTCCGCATAGCAGGTACCCCCCGGTTTCCAGTTTAAGGCAGAGGGGATGCGAAGTTACCTGGTGCTACCACGTCATGGAAACATGCGGCCATTAAAACCAGAGTTCAGACCCCCCTCGGGCTAACAAGAAATAGGCGAAGGGGTTCTGAAGTTGACCTCTGCTGTAGATCTGAGGGAAGCTCAAGATCTACCGTTGGAGACCGTAGTGCCTTATTGTTTTTTATTTGACATGATTTTTCATTTAGCGAATTTATAATAAAAACCCATATGCGTGCCTTTGCATAGATTTTACATGGAAAATCCCTTTCCTCCTCTATTTCGTTTTACCACAGAAATGGCTATGCCTATGGATTTAAAATTCTTTGAATTATGCCTTTGAAAACACATCGCATCTGGGCCTCCATCGCACTTCGCATGACACAAAACTTAATTTTTCCTTAGCCTTTTAAACTTTAAAACTTGCGATGCATGATTTGCGATCGGGCCCCACGGCATTGCACATCTCACTTTGGTGAGTTTAACATTTACCTTTGAAGCTAACTTGTAAAACTTGCAATGTACAGTATGCAGGATGATGTCACCATGCCACGTCATCTGCCACATCATCATAGGTTGCAGATCGGATCATTTAACCCTTTGCCTCTGTACTTACTCTTTGAAACTTGTGACTTGTGATCTGCGCTCGGGCCCACTACATCACACATCGCACATCACACATTGCTCTGTTTATCTCTTACCATTTGTAGTTATCCTTAAACTTTTGAAATTGCAAATTGTGCTCGGGCCCCACTGCATCGCATATCGCACTTCGACGAATTTAATCTTTACCTTTCCATCTAACTTGTAAAACTTGCGATCTGCAAAGTGCGATTGGGCCCCATCGGGCATTGCACATCGCACATCGGCAATTTTAACGTTTACCTCCCGCAGTAACCTTTGAAACTTGTGATGCACGATATGCGATTGCTTCGCATTGCACTTAAAACTATAAATTTGCGGGCACTTATGGATATGTTATGAATTGTGCAAAATGCGGTCTGCAATGCGCTAAAAAGTTGGCAAGTGAGAAAAGGGAAGACGGTAAGGTAAAAGGCCTTATTAAGGTTTATTTGTGGATTTTGGCCATTTATAAAGGTTTAGGCGGGTCCTACCATATCGCATCGGCAAAGTTTTTAAGTTTTCGGTAATGTTTTGCAAAGAGAATTTGGAAACTTGTGGGTTGCAGAATGCAGGCAAAGCTTTAGACTTTTTCAGATTTTTTCAACACAAGTGGGTTTTATGAAGTGGTAAGCCCAAAAAATGTTATGCATGTGGGTTTTGAGGTAAAAAGATTTTTAGAGCATGGGAGTGTCAGAAATAGGTAAAATGAAAGGTATGAAGAGGGAAGATGAGAATAAATGAAGGCAGTAATATTTAGCTCATCTTCACAGTTAATCAATGATATTTTCCTCTTTAACTGAATTTAAATGGCAGAGAAATTATTTTGACCCTTCTAATAACCAGGATCTCCTTTTCTTTTCTAAAAATAAATGATAGTCATGGAATATTATTTTCAGCATGACAAATATAAGGAATAGGTAGTCACCTTATGATACTGTAAAAATACAGGAGTCTAACACATACCAAGCACTGGGATTGAAATCAAATTTTGGAAGCCCAGGGGTGCTTAGTAACATCCCGGTGTGTGTCACCAAAAAATACGCACTGAGCCGATAGAAGGTGCATGCACCGGCGCCCGTTAAGGTGTAAAAACGGACTGGGCCGTTAAGCTGTAAAAACACACTAGGCCGTTAAGTTGTAAAAATGCATCGGTTCATTGAAGGAAAACCATACCTATGCATGTAACACCTATCTGCCCAAGTCATAGTTGTCAATAAAGTGCATCAGGCGCTCTAATTGGTATTGGTATTTGGTGTGGTGCTCATAGGTCGTAGAAACGCACCGATGCGCAATATCATACACATGCACAGATGTTCATTTTCTATTTTTTAGAAACATCGACCTATGACAGTGCAATTATTGTGGATTTTTAAAATTCATTATTCATCAAAAGTTGACACATATCTTACAACAATATTCATATCAATTAAATTTTTATTAGTGCATTTGAATGTGGTGTTTGGATGAATTTTTTATATCATATCATCAAATTTTGCATATCTTCATTATAATATTTAATCATCCATATATTTTATCAGTGGTGTAACATTTCACAACGAAAATGGAGAATGCAATAGAATAAATTAAAACGTATTTTATTATATATATATGAATAAGGCACTGTTTTTCATACAACATGGGACAGTTATTGGTATCCCTTTGTCTTTCAATTGGGACACTATGTCCATTACATTAAACAAAATGTCTAATTTAACATACAAATATTTCAAAAAATACAACGCCTTGCTTTGATATCCAAACATATTGATCATAAAGTGTAATGAGTGTATCTACATTGGTGAGAATAATCAAAATTTCAATATTAAATAATATACATCAATGTAAATTGAAAAGAAATGCACCATAACAAGAATTGATTCGTGAACTATACACATTCTTTCAAAACCAAATTTCATACCTTATTTCAACAATTCATTTGTTGGCACGGTTCGATACTTTGTTTCCTACAAGTTTGATACCCCATAACAAATCATAGATTTAATATAAAATTTTTTGTTCTATTAATTATAGATATATCTAAGTAAAACAAGATAGATACTTACAAATTCCACAATTAATTTCCGATATGCCAACATATACCCACAACCCATATTTAACCCAATGTCAATCAATTCTTCTGATGGTTCTTCTTTGTATGTTAGCACTTGCTTGAAGAAATTCAATAATGATTGTTGTAAAACAACTTAAAATATACAAAAATGAAATCTAGTTAAGTTTTTATAAGGAAGTAATAGTTACTCACAAACTTAGATATCAACCCTTTTCTTCCTCGTCATCCTGTTTTATGTGATGAATGGGTTCCATTTTCTTTTCGTTTCTGCAAGAAAATACTTGAAAATTAATATTTAAGGCTAAATTATTTATTTATTGTACCTAATCGAAAAAATCAATGATTACATATTACATTTGAAGCACGTTATTGTTGAGATGGCTCCTTGTGCGATAAAATTATATCCATTTCTCTGACTATCTCCTTGTACACCTCTTTGGGCATTCCTACTGGAATATTTCTGATATCAGCTCGTTCATCCTTTGATATTTTCATAATCTTCCTAAAAAGGTAACATGACAATAAACTATTTAATTTTTATATTGATATATGAAAACTAAATATAAAAAAAGTGCTATTTATAAATGATTACTTTGTAGTAATATATACATATAATTCTAGAAAAACATTTAAAGGAATATTACTTTTTCAATCCTTCTTTTTTGTTGTTTTACGCTTTTTCTATTAAAAGTCTGACATGTATCATTGACCAATTCTCTGGAAAATGTTCCTGTAGTTTAAATAAAATTTGGTTCTTGCAATCACGGCATTGATTTTTGTATTGTAAGTGGAAATAACGTCTATACATTCGTTCCACTAGATCCCAACTCAAAGTTTTGTAAAAAAATTTCCCCCTTTCATTAACCTCTAGCACCACTCCAGACGAGCTAAGGAGAAATTCATTTTCATTTTCATGTTCTACTTTTTTTCTTTTCTTAGAGCAATATTCATTTTCTTTGATGTTGGTCCCTATAGAAAATTAAACATATATTAATTAATATATTTTTTAAAACATGTTATCTAATATTTTTATGTATATTATTAATGAAAATTCAAAAAAGAAAATCATATTGGATCGATAGTATTTTTTCATTCACCTGATTCATCCTTCTCGAATTTTTCCATCAAGCTTTTAAGCTCTTCTGGTCTTAGATAAAAAAGAATCTTATTGAGCTTCATCATTTCGTGGCTTTTCATGATACACACTAAACAATTCATATTAGTTAAACTTACATATAGTTCAAATAATTTTTGTAAAATGTTTTACAAAGAACTTTCCTTTTTTTCTTTTCAGGATGTACCATCAGTATTTTTGTTACTTGAACTCTTTTTAGCCATTTATTTATCAATATAAAACCTATACCATTCACTAATATATTTTATAAATAAATCACATACTTTTTAGGTAAAAACAAAAATCAAGAAGACAATGCGTCTATATAAATTAAATGCTTGGTGCGACTTTCGAAACTTAAGCATAAAAAATGGTGTGGTAGGTTCTTATAAACGCACTGCAAATAAAGTAGAAACATTGTACGATACTTTTTTTCAATAGGAGATCTAGTGTGTTATATTAATACTGGAGCACCAATTAACATAAACATAAATTAATAAAAAAATGTTTTTATCAAACAATGTTTTTTGTCAATACGCGCCTGGTGCATTATACGAAAATCGCACACCAGTGCACTATTTTAAATAATGCACATCGATTAAGAAAAAATGTTTTTAAAAAAATCACGCAAGGGCCGACAGGGATTGGGATCTGACTCTGCAAGTGGTCCTGTGGGTTATATGTCATACACCTATAAATATAGTAATACAAAACCTATAAATCTTGTTAGTCATCAGTATTTTTCACTATCTTTAGATGACTATAAGATGTTTATATATTTCTGAAAACAATATTCCTTGAATATCTTGAGTTTCAGAAATCTCACTGCCTTCATTGTCCTTATAAACCTATTTTCACTATTCCTCAGTTAATCTTCCCAAAGCCACCTTGTTGCTCATAAAAAACTCATCATGGGCTTATACCTCTCATTTTTATCCTCCTTCCCCGCCGATGACCTTATTTCCCTATTTTCCCTGTCAATAGACTCCATCCTCCCTTTAGGTTTTCGTATGGCCAACTCATTCCCATGTCCTTTTGGATATAATAACCAATAACAAATACTCTGTTTTCACTTGGCAATCTCCAGGTCCAATTTCAGTCAAAATTAGGTCAAAGGACCCTCCCACTAGGTCATTAGGGTTTTTACATGTTTTAGGGTCATCCTTGGATGTTTTAGGCACTAATTTTCCTTTGCTAGAATTTGGCTCAGATTTAATAGAATGTCAAAGACATGGTTATTCAAGAAGGACCTTAAATTTCCAAAGAAGTTTGCCTTATCAGTTCAGAACCTGCAAGTGAGGAAAATGCAAACATTTTAGCACTTCTGTAGGAGTGTCAAAGGATTTTTCAGCAGAAGGTACTGATGAGGTGGACTATCTACTCCCGAATGAAAACAACTCACATCAAAGAAAAGGGAAACACTTAGTCTTGTATATGATTAGGGTTTTTGAATTTTATGGTCCAGTTGAGTGCCAAAACAGTGATCCCTTACAGAAAATGTCATGGAGGAAGCACACAAGGCCAAAAATGAAGAAATTCTATCAGAATAGATTGAAGAAATATGGAAAAAGGTCAGGTGAACTGGACATAAATGAATGAAATTTAAAGGGCTATAGAGAACTTATAAGACAACACCGATGATTTTTTTAAAGCACTCCAGACACCTAGGGTTTTGAAAAAAGTGGCTAAACAAGGTGGAAAATATAAGTTGAGTGTTATGATGGAAACCACAGAAATTTTTGAAGATGCTAGTGTGTGTGATTAAATCCCAAAGGTGTTAAAATGAACTTGTCATGCCTCTGTGACCAAAAGAAAGGTTAAATTCATCATTTTTGCAAACCTGCATGCAAACAATGTAAAAGGGTTAGTGAGAAAAGAAAAAATGATTTTGACATTATAAAGTGGGTTTTCATTATTAAATCAAATTCCCAAGTCTATAAAAAACTCATTTTTCACTTCAAGAAAATCATTGTTGAATTTCAAAAGATCAAGAGCACTAAGGAGAGAATTTTTTTCAGTTTTCTAAGTGAATCTGGGAAAATTTTCTTTCCGTTGCACACTTAGCTTGAATCTACGTGCTTGGAACTAGGCATTATGCCCCTGGCACTTTTCCTCCGTTCAATTTCTAAAGGTGCTGCGCCCTTGAAAAAGCACTGAAATCTCGCTCGACAGGACCTGTGCTAAAAACCCTTGGAACTATGCGCTTAGAATAAGTGATGCATGCTCAGAACTGGCGTTGCGCCCTTAGCCTTGGCACTGCGCACTTGGACAGGAAGGGTTTCCAAGCCCTCCAACCACTCAAATCACTTCAAAAATATTTCCAACTTCCTCCAAGGTCTTCCAAGCAATCTTAAAGAGGTAAGTACATGACACGAGCTCATATCCAAGCTATTTTGGTCATCTTTTAATGAATGGAATGAAACCCTAATCAAACCCTAGGTTTCAAGCTTGAAATCACAGCTTCATCCTTACTCCATCCTCCTTATAGAAAAATCAGTCATAACAAGGGAAATTATATTGTTTTAGAGGGCTGCCATTCATATTTCTTGTCACAATATCCATTCCCTTCATTCTCACTCATTTTATTCATTTGCAAACTGCCATTTAATACCCTCCCTTCACCTCATTTCACATCAGCCCTAAGGTTTTCTAAAAAATAGAGTTTACAATGTCTGAGGGTGAAGAAAGTAGTATGGAGGCCCAAATGCCAAGGAGGCATGATAAAAAAGGAGGAAAGATAAACATATTTGAACCTCTCAATACTAGGGAACTCATGGCATCTCCCCTTACTATTTCCTGCTTCAAACATGTAGGCTGCTTTGATTTTTGTGAGAAGGTGCAGCAATTACAAAACCACCCTGAGCTAACAAGACTTTTCATTATCAATTTGCATGACAAACAAGTTAATCTTGCTGGGGTGACATTTGATTTGTCTACATATGCCATTGCAAATGCTACAGGGATACCAAGTATGGGGGAAAAGTGGTTCAAGCAAGCAAACCTAGACATGAGTTACTTTGAGCCATATCTAAAGCCTAGGTATAAAGACCACCACAAATCCATGTTTCCTTTTTTCTCATCTTCTTGATAGATATGCACCTATGATGAGAATATTCATGAAGTATTTCACATGTGAGGGAAGGTTTTCCCACCTCTACTCATACCACATTAGGCTTCTTATGCACTTTACTAGAGTGAGGATGCTACATATACCATATTATCTTTACCGAAGCATTGAAAAACTCGCCTACATAGTGCAAAAGAGAGATTATCCTCAGCAAATGCAAAGCCTATTCCATGACTTCACTTATCAAGATGGTTGTTATGCACCAACTACAACAGAAATGCATTCCATGGGAGACCTTCATTTCCAATGAGGTGTTCACTACTACACAAGGCCATCATCAGCAAGATATACCTTCCTCATATCATCCTCCCATTCCTACTTCTCCTTCACTTCCTACTATTCACACATATTCACTAACTCACATTCCTTCACCCCATGATGACCCTTCCACATCACCATCCACTCACATTCCTTCACCTCACGATGATCCTCCTTCATCACCTTCTCACAGCCCTTCACCCTCATATTAGGATGACACATCATCAAAAAGTGATGAGAACAGTGAGATAGATGGAACTAAGATGAGTAACATTGAGCCACTTCCTTTGAATTATTGAAGATGCTATAGGTAGGTGTTTTCTCCATAGATTGTGGAAGGGGCCCTGCCTTCATCATCAACAAAATAACTTGATAAAGGTAAGGAAAAAGTTGTAGAGTAGGTCATTGTTGAAAAAGAGGATGAGCATGAAACTGAACAAGAGTTTCAACTTATTGAACTTGAGCGTGAGGATGAGGAGAGGATTACAAACATTTTGATCAAGAGCAAGGATGCCCAGATTAGGGAGCTACAAACCAATCTTGGCAGGGCAAAGAATGTGATCAAATTCCTTGAGTTAGAAAACCAGCAGTTAGAGACAGAGAAAGCCATCAATGAGGTCAGAGCTATCAGAGCTCGGAAAGAGGATGGAAAAGCCAAGGCTATGCTAGATGAGACCTTGGGAACTCTTGATGATAATGAAGATTAGTAAGAACAACTTCTTAGGAAGAGGCCAAGGACAATTGGGTTGAAGAAGGCCTTAGCTCGGGAAAGAGAGAAAGAGACAGAGTTGGCAGAGCAGTTCACTCTAGGTGAGCTGCTTGCCATGGAGATCAGCTACAATAGAGAATCTTGGATAGAGAGAGCCAATGTGCACCTAAAGGGAAAAATTGAGAAGATAAAAAGAGACATTTACCTGCAGAAGAAGATGGCAAGACATTATGCCACGAGGAACAAAATTGCAAGGGCCAAGCTCAAAAGAGCCCTTGTGAAGATTCAAGCACAAAATGAGGCAAAGGAAAAGGAAAAATTGGATATCCTTGCTGATGTATCCCTCTAAGCATCCAAAACATTATCAACAAGGTAAGTTCCAAGTTTTGGCACTTGGTGCAAATTTTGAATTTTTGACTGCTTGGCTAGTAGAAAAAAGGGCCAAACGCACAGAGCCATTGGTGCTGCACTCTTTGTTGGAACACTCAAATGAAAAATGGCCTACATATTCATGATCCTCATGGCCAATATATCATCCACAGAAAATTTTAGGTCATTTGGAGCAAAAATGGTCCCTCAAAAGGGCCAAAAACTACCTAAAAACACCTTTTTGCCCTCTTTTCAGCACTAGCACTACACCCTTAGCAGTCTTGGGTGAAGTGACTTTTGACTAGGAAAATGGACACCAATATGGAAACTAAAGGAAGATTGGGAAACTAGACAGGACATGCTTTCCAATGAGCTATCATTGAGCTCCTTTCAACATCGGGAAGGCCTCCAAAACGCAGCTGCAAAACATGCTATTCTTCCAGTTTTGGCGCTACGCCCTTGTACCTTGGCGCTGCGCCCTTGCCTGAAATTCAACAAAGCACATCAAAAGTTATTGAGAAATATATTTTGAAGGCATTGAAGACAAATAACTCCAAAATATCGTAGAATTTATGTTAGAAGTTATTTTTGTATTTAATGAGTTTGGGATATTTGTGCCTTAGGACTTGCATGGTCTCAAAGGTCAAAGTGCCTTAAATGTGTAATTAATGAGATTTTGAAACCCTAACTAGGGTTTGCCTCCTCACTTGGCAGTTAAATACTACATGTAAGCTTCATTATTTTGTTGGTTGATTGTTGAGCTCAATATACATAGACCTGGAGTTGTGAAGAAATTGGTTTTGGAGCTTTGTGATTGTCTTGGATTGAGCATCAATGGAGCAAGAATTTTCATAGGATTCATGAACATGGTTAATGGTAATATTGTTCTAATTTAGTAATTGTTTCCTTATGTTTTCATATTGTTTCATCTTTTCTCATGTAATAGAGTAGAAAATCTAGGTTAAGACATGTTGTTAGAGGCACCTTAAGTATGTTTGCCTTCTATTGGTTAGATGTTTTCCCCTGTTAGGTATGATTAGACAATTCTTAATTGCTCACTAGTTCCACTCAGCTTGTTTTCCTTGAAAATTATTTAATGGAGTCGAGCCAAAGAAGTTTATGGTATGCCCTGTCCTTTGGTATAGCTTTAAACATTGTTTTTATGCCTTTTCTTTGAAGTTTACTAATTAGCATTTGGCTGAAGAAGTTTATGGTTTTTCCTGTCCTTTAGTCCATCTTAAGTAGTTACTTTGAATGTATTTATAATCTGATTGAAGAAATTTAGGATTTCCCTACTCTTTAATCCTTACTAATGTGTTATCTTGCATGTGTTATTTCTTTGAAGGTATATAACTAGAGAAATTAGGAGTTCCCTTCTCTCTAGGGGTTGCTGGATTGTTGTTTTAAAGTTTACTTGGTGAAGTTTGACCAAAATTTTTTATGGTGTGCCCTGTCCCTTGGTTATTTCTTAAGCATAGTGATCTTGAAAGCCTTTCTTGTTATAGTATATGTTAGAGGATTCTTAATTTCCCTTTAAACCTACTATGCTCACAATTTAATGTTCATTTTACATCCACATAAGCTACTAAGATCCATTTGGCTTTGTTAACTTGCCCTATGAAACACCCTTGATTCATTGTTGTCTTTTTCAATCCTTTCATAGACCCCATAGCCCAATGTTTTGAATTTATCTTACTCTATATGTTCTTCTAGACAACCTACCCAACCAAACAAAACAAAACAAACAAACCCTATCACTTTAACTAGCCTAAAATCAACATCCTAAAAACAGACAAGTCATGCCTTTTATACAAATATAAAGAGAGCCCTCTCTGAGTCCAGGAAGGCTAGGTCCTAGGACTCCAAAGTTGGTTTGATGCTACCCTTGTCTATTTGGTCATTTCCAATCTGCCAAATTACAGGGACCTAACAAATCTAAAATGAAAATCCCTAATTGTGAAGTCACATAAACAACAAGAAGAAAGGGTTTAATGTAATAATGGATTTTATTATTATTATTATTATTATTATTTTCTGAATTTTACTTAAATGTAAATATGAATAGATATTTTAAATGATTTTATTAGTAAAATGCACAATAAAATTTAAATTTTTTACTATGCATGTATTAAATCTAACAGAAACTGTAAAAAAAATAATTATTACAGTAAAATTTAACATTTTTACTATATTACAGGGTTTCTGTGTGAATCACTAGATGTTTCAAAGCCCGATTCTCTGAATAGTTTTGTTGTTCGAAAGTATTTTGCTGCTCCACCGTGCTCTCTTGCTCCCGGTATGTCTCTCGTGCAAATCCCTCCCTAAAGCATTTTGCAAAAATAATGAAATAATGAATAGATTTTACTATTTAAAGAAATTTTTATGAAATTAGATTTACGAAAATCATTTGCCGCCCATTTTTCAGTTTACCAATTTTTTTTCACTTCAAAATAATAGAGTTGCACTTTTTTTTTCTCAATATTCGGTGTGTTTGTTAACTAACAACACTGACGCATCTGGTAATAAAACCGCACCATTTCGATTAACAATACATTAGCACTGATAACAATAACTCATTTTTTAAGGCACCGAAATTACTTTTAGGTATGTACACGAAAATTTATTGTTGATTTTTCTCAAATGCATGGATAAAATATCATAATTATATCAAATGGAAAATTCTTCAAAATCTAGCTCATTCCATAATATATCTCAAAGTCCATCGCGAAGTTATCCCTATCTATCTCTAGACGTAATTACTTTAGATTTTATTTATATTTTCAATATCTAATTGAATTTATTTATTTTATCCATGTCAATCAGCTGAATAAAATTGATGTATACAAATTTGCAAGTTAATGCAGATTAAGAATCGTGTTCATATGTACAAAATATTCAAACATTTCCAAAACGTCAGAAGCTATTATCTGGAGCAGCATACCGCAAGGCGCGGTTGGTAGATGAAAATGGATAGTCGCTTCACCCTGCGAATTGTAACATGCCGTCTTCTAGCCACAATCCTGGGAAAATTATGGTAATAATTGTTTGGTATAATGTAATTATTTCAACGTCAAACCAATTAATCATGCATTGACATGCTTACTAATTGATATCATTGATTTTGTACTCATCATGTTCATATATATTTTTTGAAATGATTAGGATTCTAGTGATGATGAGTGACCTATATACCATCTTTTGTTGCACCCCATAACAATGTCAAATCGAGAGAAGGTTGAATTAAGAGAAAAACTAGGAGATGAATACCAAGAATGGTTAAATCAACCATCTGTTCAATTCCTACTACGTCCAGATTCACCAATTAGGAATCACTACAACAATAGTAGTTCTTTACAAGATGGAAATGGGGGCTATCAAATAGAGGTTGGTATGGATGATTACTTAAGGGATACAACTTCCATGGAAACAATGTTGTTAGATGCATTCCAAAATGATGATCAACTAGGGGATGATGCTCATATCGATGATACCTTTTTTGAAAGCCTTAATTTTTTTTTTATCACGCCTCTCTTTGGACTTGGAGGTTAGTCAAATTCTACCCAGTTGGGGACAACGATGTTACTGTATAACTTGAAAGCTAAGTTTGGCTTGTCGAATGCATGTTTCTCAGAAAGTTTGAGGTAATTGACCGTCAAGTCCCTTATATTTTGAGAATTCTTATCACACAATCAACATTAAAATGGTCAATTTTATGAAAATTAATAACTATTGGCATTTTACATTTACTATTGTCCACCAAATACAGGTTATTTTAAGATAAGGTTATTTTGAGTGATGATGTCTTACCCGGTAGCTGCGAAGAGGAAAAAAAATTGTTGAAAATTTTGGGTGTTGAGTACATATCATATCATGCATCCCCAAATGATTGTATTCTATATAGAGTAGAATATGTAGAAAAAGAGATATGTCCTAAATGTGGGCATGATAGGTATGATAAATAAAAAAGAAGGGTAAATCACGTGGTCCTCCTTTTAAGATATTGAGGAACATGCCTATAATCCCAAGGATTCAAAGGCTCTTTCATTGAAAATAATTAGCTATGTTGTAGGGATGGCATGCCTCACACAGAATTGAGTTGGGAGTTATGTGAATCCCACTATATTCAATATCCATGAAGCATATAGAGGATAGATGGCCCAAAAAAATTCAAGGATGAAGTATGAAGTCTACGACCCAGCATAGCCGTGGATAGCGTCAACCCATATTCCCTCCAGAACACCAACTATTATGTTTGGCCTGTAGTAGTGATCAATAAAAATATCCCCCCATGGTTGTTCGTGAAGAATGAACATCTTAGGTTGGCTCTCATAGTCCTTTGTAGAAGACAAGTGAAAAATATGGATGTCTACTTACAACCACTGGTAGATGAATTGAAGGAATTATGGGATGGGATCAATGTATACAATGTATCAAGACCCATTGCAACAGAGAGGAGTTTTACATTGTATGGAATATGTGCTTACCCAACACATGATTATCTAGGCTTAGGAGTTTTCTCTGGTAAATTACGTGTTTATTAATTTTTTTATATATGTAACAATATTCTTTCGCATATTAATTTAATTCGTTTTAATTTTTCCACTCTTCATGATATTCTTTAACGTTCCTTGCATATTGTATACAATAATTGCGTAGGTCTTGTAACAAAAAGGTATTATGGATGTAAATGTTGTGGACCTTCTCCTAAAGCTAGATGGTCCAACGACCTACAAAAACTAGTGTATGAATACTCCAGGGTATTCCTCCCAGAAAAACACCCTTACAGAGGAGAAACTTCTACTTTCAATGGTAAACAAGAGAGAACCCAAAGGCCTGCAATAATGACACCAGGTGAATGGCTTAGAGCATATGAGAGAGAGAAGGAGAAGGAGTTCATAGAAATGTTCGACAAAAATGGGGAGCCTTTGTTCGATGATCCATTTTCCTTCAACACCTATGTTGAGAAATTTATCATTGGGATGAAAAGGAAATATATTTTTTATAACCTCCCATATTGGGAGCATCTTAAGATTACCCACTTATTAGATCCCATGCATATATTTAAGAATGTTTCATCTTCTTTATGGAGGCACATATCATCGAAACAAAGTGACACATTGGCTGTTAAAAAAGATATTATTACTTCAAAATATAAAAAGAAACATTGGCCAAGACAATTAGAAAGTACATGATTAGAGGCTAGTCCCTCTAATTGGTAATTCAAAGAAGGTGATGTCCCATGGATTTAAAAAAAAATACGGTCTTTATTTGGCAAAGGAAGTTATAATGGGTGTGAGGGTGCCATCTTCATATGGGTCTTCACTACGGCATTACTTCACTGTGGAAGACCATTTTTTGGGGTTGAAATTGCATGACCATTTGAATCTTCTAAGAGTATGTATAATGTCAAAAACATGATTTTATTATTTATTATATTAATAATTTTTATCACATGGGATCATAAAAAATAACTAATTTTTTATATTATTTCATGTGTTTATAACTTTGTAGTGTCATTATCCTTTGTTCGTGCATGGGTGTGTGAAACATAACTTCCCCCAACACCTAGAACATTCCATATCTAAATTATCTACATTTTTACATTGGATCACGTCAAAGGAGATTTATGTGGCTATAATTCCACGATGGCATCAAGAGATAGTTGATATTGTTTGTATGTTTGAGAAGGAACTGTCGACGAGTTTCATGAACTTATAGGTCCATCTTCTAATCCACCTAGTAGATGAGGTTGAATTAGTTGGGGTGGTTTCTTGTCATTGGGTGTTCTTCTTAGAGAGGAACATGAAGAAATTGAAAGGTTTTGTTCGACAAAGGGAAAAACCCGAGGGGTCTATGTTAGAGGGGTACATATCGTATGAGTCTTTCTATTATGTTAGTGAGTACATCAAGCAGATTGAATCGACACCAGGTGCAGTTATTTGGGACGATGAAAGAGATGAAGACAAAAGAGAAGGGGAGCTTCTCCAAACGAATGGAAAAAGGCGATACATAAAGAGTAAGCGACTTATAATTTTTCAAATTTAAACAAAGTAAATATTCATGTTGAACTTCGATATAATGTATATTTTGATCTCATATGTACTATATGTCGGTTTGATTTCATCAGGGAATGCAAAAATTGAAGCAATCGATAAATTTTTTCTTTACAATTCCGAAGTGACACAACCATGGGTCGCATTGTATGAACAAAAGAGGATGAAATGGGATAGCGACAGGAAAGAATTCAGATGGTTGAATAGTAGAAGAGTGCCTTATCCTGATCATTTAAAAGAAAATATGCCAATTATATGCCCCAACAGTTGGGTTTTTGACCAAGTCAGAGAGAAATACGGTGCAACCGGTCGTTACTCACGTGCTGAAGAGGATGCGCTAAACGTAGGGATTGGGTGCAACAACTCGGTAATAATCTATTTATGTACATTTTAAACTTAATAATGCACCTTTGAAATGTAACATCTATATTTTTTATTTTAACTGTTGGGTTATTAGACACATGACACTATGATTTTTTAACTTTTTTATAGGTGCATTTGTTACCATCTATGTGGGTATATGGATACCATTTTTGCATAGAAAATTTTGATGATGGAAACATGACACAAGACTATGGAGTGAAAGTCGAGTTCGATCAATCTATTCGAGCTAGCCACTTTGATGAAAACCTAGTATGAGGAACGTTAGATTACGTCGGAAAGATACAAGAGATCATTGAAGTGGACTTTTCTTCTTTCAAATGTGTTATTTTTAGGTGCAAGTGGTGGGACACTTTTGATCGGAATAATGTAAAGGAAGATCACGATTGTAGGCTGATATGTATCAACTCTAGAAAGATGTGGGATGAAGCTAAGGAGCCTTATGTTTTCCCCAAACATTGCAACCATGTGTTTTTTTACCCAAATGTGTTGGATAGGGATTGGTGGTTTGTATTGGGACATGACCCTAGATCAAAACATATTTTTTAGAACAATAATGTTATCTTTCCTAGCGAGCTGGAAGATAATGAGGGTGATCATGAGAACAGAGAGTGATATGGTGCATGTGTTATTTCGTCATTTATACTATTTAAGATGGGTTTTTATAAAGAAGAGGACTTAACCTTATAAGTAAGAGTCGTTTTTTTCCAATTGTTATAATATGTATTTTGAATTAATTAGTTTGCATTATGTTAATGTTAAAATCATTTCACTTGATAGTTTGCAATTATGTTGGTATCAAAAGAAATGCACTGTATCAAGTTCTTTTTTATTACGTCAATAATACAACTACTTGATTGCTTCAAATGGTTTTTCACTATATCATTAATTAAATAAATGCACCCTATTATTTATATGTGTGTGTGTGTGTGTGAATGATATCTTCAAAATTTTAAAAAATGTATTAATGTATACTTCTATTTTTGGTATGTAAGATCATAATAAAATAATGATAATTCTAAACATGAATTTATTTGCATTATTTTCTAAACTTTATTATGTGACAAAAAATCATATTATTCTAGATTTATTATTTTAAAATTATTTATATTCATACAAATTTACAATTTTACAATTATGGTAATTTAACAGTATGTACGGTATAAATTTACAATTTTACAATTTTACAAATTTACAAATTTTACAATTTTAATAAAATTGAATCATGACAATACATACAATTACAAATACAATTTTACAATTTCACAATACAATTACAATTACAATTACAATTTTACAAATATTTTACGTACAATTACAATTAAAATTACAAGTACAATTTTACAATTTTACATACAATTAAAATTAAAATTACAATTACAATTACAATAACAATTTTACAATTTTACATACAATTACAATTAAAATTACAATTACAATCACGTTACATACAATTACAATTACAATTTTACAAATTTACAAATTTACAAATTTTACAATTTTAATAAAATTGAATCACGACAATACATACAATTACAATTGCAATTTTACAATTTCACAATACCATTACAATTACAATTACAATTTCACAAATATTTTACATACAATTACAATTACAATTTTACAATTTTATATACAATTACAATTACAATTACAATTAAATTTTATAAATTTACATACAATTGCATTTAAAATTACAATTACAATCATGATACATACAATTACAATTACAATTACCAATACATAATATTTAATAAATATCATGATTTAATATTAAAAATAAACATCACGATCATGATAACCATTGTACAAATATCGTATTCTAAAATACACATTCAAATTCGCAAACATCATCTAATCATCGTGATCATGATCATCTAACAAAACACAAGCATTGTATAACATCATCACAACACAAACATCAAATATACATCTCATGTCAAATAACTACTATAACATACACATCTATCCGCAATCACATTAGATGAACATATCTAACATGACCTAACACAATACACATCATGATGAATACCAACATGTAAATTAGGTACATCAACATAAACATAAAATACATGCATTATATATATATATATATATATATATATATATATATATATATATATATATATATATATATATATATATATATATATGTCAAAGCCTTTACAATTTTAATAGAACTGCATATAAATGTCAAATATCTAGTGGTACTACATCAATACTATAACTAGTACTCAAGGACTACTCAGTCGATGCTACCTCATGCTCAGATGGATGTGCCTACTCAATCGGAGGTGTCTGCTCAGTTGATGGTGCCTGTTGATTAGATGGGTGTGCCTGCTCAGGAGGTGCCTGCTGAGATAGTGCCTACTCAGTGGATGGTGCCTACTCAGATGGACATGCCTGCTCAGGAGGTGTCTGTTGAGATGGTGTCTGCTCATGACTAGGTGCCTGCTGAGATGGCGCCTTCTCATAAGATGCCTGCTCAAGACTAAATGTTGGCTGCTCATCTCTGGCACAAGGTGAAGTACGAGGAGGTGGAGTACTAGAATGATCACTCCCCTCGTGATCATGATCACCTGATGAGATGTTGTGTTGCGCATCTCCATGGTGCCTATCACTCCTCGCTTCTAGTAGCCTGGAAGCTCCAACGATATGATGCACAAGGCTCATCATATCGCAGGAAATGTCCCTCCAGAGATTTGTGAGTGTATGATTAGCTTGGATCTCTCTAATCATTGTAGGACGGACTCCCTCATCAATGAGGAGTCTACACAATCGGTCGCCCAACTCCATCCTGAATCGAATGTCTACCCTATGTCGCATGCCTGCGGGTATCTGCACCTGAGGAGGTCTGTCACCCTGATCCGCGGCCTCCTCCATCTTCTTGTCATCTACAGGATCATCTGGTGTGGGTGGAATCATGTCCCCAATGAATATGCCAATATCTACAAAATATATAGTACACAAAATTAATTAGACAATTTCATTAAAAAATTTAATAAAAAAAGTTAAAGAAGGTGTTAGAATAAATTTTTGTTTTAATTATTTAAGATAATAAAATGAAACTATATTAATTTAAAGAAAACACTAATGTTACCGCTAGCATCTGGTGGCTCATCCTGTGTGAAGAGGATGTTGGTACACCCTCGGCAATCCAAACCCGCCTAAGGAAACAACACCATCATGAACATGTGATCATCAACACTGGCTAGCAGCTCCAGTGCATCACTAGAAATCCTAGACGAATACTCGGACAAACCCCTATTGGGCGTCGTATCACTCCACATCTGCATCCGTACATGTAACATCGGCCTACGAGGTTGGTGTTGGGAGCCAAATCTGTACATATTTTCCTTCCATTTCTACCCACTTTCTTTACCCATTTGTATCATTAACATTTAAATCATGTTCTAAAGTGCACAAGTAAACCCCTCTATATGTCTTCTTGGAATATTTAGTTGATGAAGTAAATTCACAAATATTGTTACCTTATGTGATTTACTAATTTCACTATTTTCACAGATTTGGTGGTCGAATGACCATATCCTCAATTCCCAGGACAACTACGAGTTGGCAACACTATTTCGGGCAGCATTGCAATAATACAATGACTCCATATCCTTTCTCTGCCTTCTTTAACATTTAGTTTGTCTATTATAATGATGTATATTTGTAGGCACTAGTTTTTTGGATTTTAGGAACAATAATTGTAAACATTTGTATAAGAAAGGCTCTGAAGCTATGAGTTGGGGGTTGGCAATGCAAGGAATTGAGTTTTGTAACAGAACATTATTTATCAAGTTAATGCAAGTCATCTTCCTACTACCTTTGTGAGTTTGTGAGCATGTCACAGCCCTAATCAAAGAGTTGAGCCCACTCTTTGATTGGGTGTTGTGTATTTCCTGTGTATTGTTAATTCTATTTCATGTTTTGTATAATTTGTAATTGTTGTGACATTAGACGTATTGCTGATACTATTATTGCTGTGAATGCATCGTAAGCTTTGTGATTTATTACTCCCATTTCGTTATTTGTTGTTACAGTGATTTTTTCTTTGTTTAATTATCAAATCCACAATTGATATAAGAATTGTGCCATTGTATCTGCATATACTTTGTGTGTTAACCTTGCAATAAAAAACACACCCAGATTTATGAATTTATGTGGGAAAGGGTTTGAATAATTATTCATACTTGGACACCAACATTTTTGTGCCATTGTCGGGGAGGCTAGCAAACGTGCAAGAACACAATTCATATTGATCTAAGGATCAATCTCTTGTCCTAGGGAGGGAAATGCTACCCTAATCTAGGTCCTAAGCGTAGTTGTTCTATTTTTCTTTCTAATTGATTTCTTAGGAACCAATCTCTTCTCCTAGGGAGGGAAATGCTACCCTACTCTAGGTCCTAAGTGTTAGTTGTTTTTCTTTTCTTTTATTTTCTTTCTGTTGATTTCTTAGGGACCAATCTCTCATCTTGGGGAGGGAAATGCTACCCTACTCCAGGTCCTGAGCTTAAGATTTCATTTGATTCTATTTTTTTTTTTTTTAAACCCAATCTCTCGTCCTCGAGAGGGAATTTCTCTTTCCCTGCTCCAGGTCCTGAGCGTAGTAGATTTTATTTAAATTTTTTTCTCCTCATCAATTGTATGAATAGAGATATGAATAGAAGGGGTAGAGTAGGACCCCCAAAGAAAGGAAGAAAGGATTTTGGAAGGATCACCTATATCCAGGAATTTATATCGAAGGTTGAATCTACAACATATTCATGGGTCACTGTCAGGGTAAGGACTCAAATGAAATCTGGGGGGAAGATTGTCGTGCAGCCAGTGCCATCCATGGTACCAGAAAGGACCCTTTCAATGACAGAAGAAGAGGTTAAAAGAGTATTAGTAGAAGAAACACCCTTGTTCCTGGTAGAAGGAGAGGAAATTGCATGCAGGGGATCTGAGCAATTGAGCAATTCCAGTGGAGAAGAAGAACTTCTGAAGGAATTTGCGTCACCGCGAGACCAAGGAAGTGTTGTGAAACCTCCTGTGATTGAATTGCCTTACATTAGGGGAATTTTGAGGTCTAAAATGGGCCTCATAAGGAAATTATAAAATAATAGTGGAAATAATAAAACAAGATTTGATTACATCATCAAATTTTAGAGGGGAAAAAAAAAACTACTTTTTCAACTCATATTTTCAACATATCACCCAAATTTTTTACTCAAATTTCAAGCGGGAGTACTTGTTGGATGAAAAATTTAATACCTCATCCAAGGAGTACCCATGTTGCATACTTTCGATGGATCCTTCTACATGAAAAATGATAAATACATGAAAAACGTGATTGCAATCAAATTTTTTTATGTACTTCTAATTTTTCGTGTGGCAGGTTCCATCGAAAGTATGAAAAATGGGTACTCATTGGATGAGGAATTAAATTTTGCATCCAACAAGTACTCTCGCTCAAAATTTGAGTAAAAATGTTGGGAGATAAGTTGAAATACGAGTTTAAAAAATAGTTTTATTATTTTATTATTTTTTAATATTTTTACCCTTTTACTTAAAAAATGGTGAATCATCCCCCATGGTTGACATCATAATCTTGAATCCTATTGGTTCTTATAAATTTTATTTTTGTTGTACATTTTTCTTAGGAAGCCCATTTTAGACCTCAAAATTCCCCTACTGAATGTCAGTTGCAAAACCAGTTGAAATCCTGAGTGAGTATTGGAGGATATTTATGGCACCTGCAACTTCCTCTATTGATTTCCAAATTGGGGACATTAGAGGTGATGCACCAATGAAACCTATCCCTTTAACAACTCTACCTAATTTTCATGGGCTTTCCTCTGAAGAACCTAATACATTACTCTTTGAATTTGATACTGTTTGTCAGGGGTACGGCTATGTTGCTGATGCTCATAAATTGAAGATATTCCTTGCTACATTGAAGGGAATGAACTTGCGATGGTTCATGTGTTTGGGGGGTAAAACTATCTCCTCATGGGATGACATGAAACCCATATTTCTGGAGCAGTACCAGGTGTTATCACCCTAGTAATTTTTTAAGTTGTGGGATTTGAGTTTTTAATCAAAGAACACTAGGGGTAACCACAAACCTACTTGGAACAATAGGATCTAGCCTTCCTATAGCTCGCAGAGGGCTCTCTCTTTAAGAATTATCTTTGTTTTTCGATGTATGTTTTAAGCTAGTTATGATAGAATAATTGGTTTTGTTTTAAAATGTTTGGTGGGTGAAAATCACTTAGGATTAAACTAGAGAGAGATCTACTTGTCCATTGGGCTATGGAGTCTAAGTCTAGATGGTAGCACTAGAAGGCAAGGTCAAAAGGGTACAAATGTATTCAGGGCAAGGTAGATAACCCTCAGAGATTTGGAAAAGATTTTTTGGTGAAATGGTGTGATCAGGATAAAGGAAAATGAAGGATCCTTTGATCCAGAAAATGGAAGAAGGAGGCAGGGGTCAAACAGGAGTAGGAGCATTGAAGAATTCCTAACACCGGAAATCAGCAAAAAACATTTAAATGCTAACTTAGTTAAAAAAAAGGGAGCAAAAGGCTAGTCCTGTAGTAATATTCCTAGTTACACATTAAGATAGATCAAACACATAATGAATTTCATGAAACTCAGAAAAGAAACAATGACAAAAAGAGATGTACTTCACTCTTCAACTTGTCGCATGAATCCTGAATTATGATGCCACTTTAGCTTTGTCCAGTCTACTACTTTGAATTCAACACATGAGAGCCTCCAATGTATCAGCAAAAGTCTATAGTAATATTAGAAATTTTATTCCACATTTAACACTTTTGATACGTAAGTATTTATACAAAATATTGTTTACAAATATCCTAGAGAATTGCAGGAATATCTCTAGGAAATATAAAATATCTTTACAAAATAAGAGGGACAACTGCTTAACAAATAAGCAAGTTGTCCTCTTATCCAAAATATATAGAACAACTTTATCTATCAAGGAGCTTTTTATTGAATAGCTGTCCTGCTTATTGGATGTTTAGGAAATATCTTTGTTTGAGTTGCCTTGGATGACACTTTCTCCTGATACTCTTTAACACTGATGCACTTTAACTGATATTTAACTCTTCACTACTGTAAAAAGAAGTTTTTTTGTAGTAAAAAAATCAACCAAGTGTCTTATTTGTTTCACTTTCTGTTTGACTTCTTTTCATGTAGTTTTATTCACTGTTTTACCTTTTCACTCTTTACATTAAATCAGTGAATGCTTTCCATTGTTCTATATTTCGAATTTTCACATTTTTGAGCTTTCTAAAGTTCTCATCAACATCTATGTACTTGGCAAAGGTAGGTTTGAAAACAAAAATATGCCTAATCTCATGCTGTAGAAAAAACAAGTCTTCAAAATATTGAAGGATGACCTTTCCTGTAGGAGTGTCTAGTGGCAATGGTTTGTTGACTTGTTCTTTTGCAAAATCCCTTATCTTCTTATCATAATCTTTTTGGGCCATTAGTTTGTCACTGAAGACATGAATATTTGGCAGGCCTCTCTGCCTCAAAATAGTGTATTTTGCCAAAAACTTAGTAATGGAAATTTTCATAGCTTCACATTTTTCCTCTAGATTTTTCATCAAATTTCTCTTGGTCACAACCTTCTTGATTTGTAATATTGTCTCAGTTTTTTCCTATACCTGTAACTCTTCCAACTCTACTCTATTCTTACTATTTAGGAAAATGATGAGTTTTAAAGCCTGTGATGTCTTATCAACTAACTCATCCTTGGTTTTCTGAATCTCAGTTTGGGCTACTAACAGTAAGTCTCTCTGCTCATAGATGACCTGAATTGAAGGCCATTGAGAATGTATGGCCTCAATAATATTTTTCCAAAGATGATTCTTGATGTAGGAAATCTATTCAGTAAATGTGTAAGTTTTTCATTTGTTCTTCTAATTTGATGGCCTTATACTCATGGTTTTTAGCAGTTATCAATGCTATTTTGTTGGTGGTTTCAAGACTTTGAATCATTGTTTTCAAGCTATTTATCTCATTATTTTTCAAGGTCAATTCCTCCATAGATTTCACTATTTGACCCGATTCATCTGTTGGCTGTACCTGTGTTGTTGAAGAATCTGTGCCTGATGTAGTAGCTGAATGCACTGGCACTGCAGTTGCCAATGGCTCATTAGGTGCTAATTTTTCTCCCAAAGTAGAAACCACAGCTCTGGTAATTACTGGTATTACTGCAAGAACAATAGGAGTATTAGTTTAATTCACAGTCTCTTTCTCTTTAACAAGTTGATCCATTTGGGTCTCCATTTCTTTAATCTGACTAGTTAATTTGAGGATAAACTGCATCATCTCTTCTTTTTCTGTCTGATCCTAAAGTATTTCTTTGGTCTGTAGGTGCTCACTTTGAGGAAGCTTCAACTATTTCCTCAAAGCTGCAATATCTTCATTCTTTTTCTTAATCAATAATTTAGCTGCCTATACATTTGAGGGATCATATCCCACCTGTAAAATCAAATCCTCTAAGGCTTTAATCCTTAGGTATTTAGCATACAAAGAGCCTTTGTCCAACTTCATTTGATCCTGCATGTTAATAATGGTATTTTGCAACTTAGTAGCACTCATAGCCTTTGTTACCATAGTTGAATATAACATTTCAGAGCTATGTCTGTGGAATTCTATTTGGTCTAGCTCATGCACATTTTCAGTATCTACTTCAAACTCAACCTTTTTGTAGTGTGCCACTGTCTTAGGTGTTGAAGTAGTTGGTTGTAGAAAATACATAATCATTTTTTTGTGGAATAGTCAAAGGCTGACAATAGCCTTTCTCATTCCCTATTTTTTGTTTAAGAAACTGAGAATAAATCTCAGACTTAATTTCTTCATTATTTTGCTCGATTTGCTTGTACTTTTATTTTATATCTAGGTCTTTTTGCTTAGCTGTCTGTGAGGAAGAAGCATCCATATTTTGTTTCTCAATCATCTGGGTATCATCTTTACTTCTTTTTTGATCTTTTCCAATCTCTGTAAGAGTCTCATTTATTATCACTGTGGCTTCATCATTGTTTACCTCTGGCTCATTTGTATCCTCAACATCAATTACCTTTTCTTTCCCTATGGAACTGAATTTGAGCCTTTTATTGTAAATCAACTTGAATTTTGTATCTATGGTGGTCTCAGCTATAAAAGTTCCTTCATCTCTACATCTTTTTGTTGAAGTTTAAGGTTGTTTTGCAACTAACATAGCTTGTGTTGTATCCATTTTTTCTGCTGGCTCTGCATTAACTGTTGTATCTATTAGAGTTTTTTCTATCCATTCTGTCCGATTTGAAAACTTCTCAATTTCTGGCTTAGGTTCATGTATAGATGGTGTAAGTTTGCATTTAACCCTTAAATCACTCAAGATCCCTTGAGGATCATAGTTCCATGGAAAGCTCTCCTGAAATTTAAACCTTGCTAGTATCTTGGTGATTTCCTTTTCTGCTTCTCTATTATTTATGATGAAAGGATCAACTTGTTTTTTGAGCTTGAATTGGGTCTTTTTCCTGGCAGCTAGGAAGTTGATGGAGTCAGAATTTAAAATTTTTCTTTAGTATTCCAATGCAAAAACTCTCATGCACATGTATTTTGGCAACTTATAAGGTAATAATTTTGAGCCAAAAACTCTTATCTTTATGTATTTCTCATAAAGAAACCAGTCTCCCATCATAATTTGTTCTGATAACTGCAATATTATTTTCATGTCTTCATTTACTCTAGTCTACTATACTTTATAAAATATATTCATTTTTGGCTGGAGGAATAAGGCTGAAAAATATGTACAACTGAACTCATTGCCTTCTTTTGTAAGCAAAGAATTCCAAAAGATAATGGACAGAGGCTGGCCCTCTGAGTCCATTTTTTGCAATGAAATTGGAAAATTGTCAGCTTGGAAGAACATAAACAAATGAAACAAGTATGATGAGTACCTAAACACCCCTTCATTGGGTAGTTTAGTCAATTGGTGATGAATTCTATCAGCTATGAATGTGGCATAATAAAAAATAAGTGTAGGGGGTGGCCCTGGGGATAAAGTAGATAGAAAGCCAAGAATGGACTCATCAGTGAATCCATCTGTGAAATATCCCAGTATAAAAGATAACATGGAAATAATATACCTTGACCCTTCAGGAAATTTGGCAGTTGAATAAGGAGGGTTCAACTTAGGGATGTCAACATGGGAAGGCATAAATTCCTGAAAAATCATGAACTTCCTTGGGAAATCTAGGCTCAAGTACAACTGGGTTAAATATTCAATAGAAAGGGGGACTAAATGAGGAACAGATGGTAATTGCAACATTTGATTGATGGATTCTGCTATGATTGTAAAAAGGACCTCTCTCTCTGCATTAAAAATAGCTCTTTGATCTGGCACATAATACTTTTGACACAGTCTAACAAAATCTTGTCCAGGATGAGTTAAAGGAACAACATATTGGGGCAACTGAGTTTCCCAAATAGGCATTTCATCTTTATCAAGGTATTTATCATAGCACCAATTGTGGATTTCCAAAAGGTCAAATTCTACTGTAGGGTCAACAATCTTGTAATCCATATCAGTCAGTGCAAGGGTTTCTATAGTAGGTACTGGTGGCTGAAGTGGATTTACAGACACATTAGACTCAACAGTAAGTGCACGAGTAGATTTGATGGCTTTTGACGCTTCAGAATTGGGAGGCTTGGAGCCACTAGGTTTAATGGGCTTAGAACCTCCAGTTTTGACTGTCATCTATTTCTTAGTCATTTTTTAATAACTAATGCAAGCTTAAACTATTTGCAAAAGTTGTTTTTATTAAAACAGAGGATTAATTTAGAAATTTATAAACAAAAGATAATCTTGGTGGGTTCTTATTGCTCAATTAGATATCTGGGATATGTAGACTGGCTTAAGATAGAAAACGAGGGTTTTCTGAATGACTTTGACTGTAAAAAGGCATTTTCAAGATATATTTGGACTTCAATTTCCTCCTTGTTCCTTGAAATTTATTTTAAGCAGACACAACTGAGGAAATTGTTCCTCTGGTCGAACTTGTTGGAAGAAAAAATGGCTTTTCAGGTCTTCAAACAAGGGATCAACGATTAAATTGGGCTTTTTCTCGAGATATAAGTCTGAAAATTGTGCAGAAGAACTTTTACATAGTCAAGCAGAGTTTTAATTAGTCGGAATGCACAAATAACACTGAAAAATAACATAACAAAGGTTTTAACCTTTTATATGAATCTTTATTAAATGTATTGAATGTGGGTCTAATCCAAAGGCAGGAGGCAGTTTAGATTTTGAAATGCGAAACCAACAGTGGTTTTCACGTTCGATCTTGGTGGTAAGTGGTTTATATTGAAATGAATGTGATCGAATAGTTTTGTGCCACGACGAAAGAGGTGGAAATGGGAAAACCACCCATTTCGCGTCCATTTTGCATTTGAGTGGATGATTAGCTTTGGTGCACGATATCAATCTGGGGCAGTTAGATCTGTGGCTCGAGCGGGAAGGGTTGAGATTTAATGGAAAGCTACGGCTTAACAAAGGTGGGACCGAGATCTCTTTATGCGGGGTGGTTAGAAATTACGTTTTAAACCTTTATAAAATATGAACAAAACAAATGTTTTACACATGTAATTCGGGGTTTATGTATAGTTTAAATATGTCACGGGTTAATAATATGAGGCATGAGGCTTCATATAGTATGGTGAATATGAATAATGACGGGCTTTAAAGTTTATTTAAAACAAACCTTAGTCTTATTTTAATCAAACTTTAGGTTATGATTGTATGCGGGGAAGATTGCAAGGGGTTAAGTCTTTCGAATCTTATGTTTAATTAGATTAAAAGACTTAAAAACTGAGGGGTGGTGATGTATTTTTCTATTTCAAAAGGCATAGGATAGGTCCAAAGAAACATATTTGCACATTTTTCATTATATTGTATAGTTTTTGAACCTGTTGAATGGTTTAATAAACCATAGGGGGTGGGGTATTTAGTTAAAGGTAGTTTTTAGACCAAAGGGGTATGATTTGGGATTTTATTTCAACACGTGGATAATAATTTGGGCCTAAAATCTTCTAATAATGGGGTTTTTTTGGGGATAATTAAAATAAAAGGAATTATATTAATAGGATAAGGTTTCTTTTAGGGATCTAATAAAATAAGTTAGAAATTAATATGACAAGGAAAATGGGAACATACAAAATATACTTCATATGGCTAAGTAAAGTGAAAACTTAAGGCAAAGTTTATCATTTCATGATTTCACCACTTTTACTTAGGACAGAGTGTTTTTTGAGGGTTTGTATGCTTTATGAAATGAAGGGAGTTAATTAAATGGGCTTTTATGTATCGTTAAGTAAAAAAGGAGTTTTTACCTATGAAAATGATTTAAATGTATGAATGATGAATGGATATTGGTGAAGGGGAGTTTATCATAAGAATCCAACATTTTCCACTATCCAGTCACTAAGCCTTGGGTTCGGTCCCAACAGAAGTCAGAGAAATGCTTTGAGCCTCTTTGACTGGAAGTGTAGAATATCGAAGACTTACAAAGGAAGGGAAATTAGTGATTTTCTGCCCGGTGATGAATATTACATGATTTTTCCCACTTCTTTCTACCTACCCAACATTACTCTAACATTTTTTCTTCCTTTTTGCAGGTGCATTTGAGCTTGCTACCTTGAGACATTTTATTCTTTTGAAAGTATAAAAACTATCTAAATCTACCTTATTTCATCCGATGGCTCAAAATGATGAGCTCCTCATTATTCTCTACCTATCTACTGATTAGTCAGGATTAAACTGTCTGACTAATCTTTATTCACTATCTAAAACATGGAAATTGAAAACATGACAAGTCAAGTTTAAACAGTTTAACTCATCATGGATTATGGCATTTTTTGACACTCTTCCATAATCATCAACAAAAAGTAAAAAGTAGTGGCATTTGGACTTGCACACTTTCATGTTTTATTTTCATCCTTTTTCTTTTGGGGTCTATATTTTTTTAAGTCCTTTGATAATTCTTTTAGGAATTTTACCCCCTCTTTTTTTATTTTCTATTTTTTAAATTTTTTTACAAAATATGGGAAAACAACTTGCAGAAAGAAAGGTATGTACATATTTTACTAGAATATCATAAGTCAATTCCAAATTATGAATCCTATACTTATAGGACCCTAACAACGGCTTCACATTGGGATGGAATTCCCTGGTGAAATGTCAAGAAATCTAAGACTAGTACTCTTCAATTTTGACCTTGATGATCCAGTAATTATCTTTTGTTTTCTGCAAAAACTCATATTTATGAAATTTTACTCTTCAAAGCTTAGGGCCTTCTCTACGGGCTTCAACTTTGGAAAGAAAATATCCAATCCAATCTAAAAACTTCAATGGATATTTAAAATGATGTAAAAAGTAATTGGGGCTAACTATTGGTTAACTTAGAATAATAGTAGTGTTTTGGCATTCTGCCATTAATAGGTCCTTCTCGAATATCTGTTCCATCCAAATCTTTGATGAAGAAAGCATTGCTACCCCTATATCCATAAATTACATATGGTCCTTTCCATAGAAAGTCAAAATTTCCATGCTTGCCTTTTTCTTCTCTCCTGGAATCCCAGTTTAACACTTTATCTCCAATGGAAAAGTCATCTTCTTTACTTCTTTTATAAAAAAATTCTTGATTTTATCTTGAATGACTTGAGATTTTTCATAGACTTATTCTCTTGTTTGTTGTAGATGAATAGTTTTATTTTTTCTTCTTTGTATATCATTTAACTCTACTTGTGATTCTTCAATGATCTTTATTACTGGAACACCTAAAGATGATGGGAAAACTGCATCCATCCCATATACAATCTGGTAAGGAGAAGTTCCAATTGACTTTTTGGTAGTAAGTCTATTTGCCCATAATTCATAGACTAAATTTTTATTCCAAGTTTTCTTGTTGTCCTCAAGTAGTTTTTTAATGATATTCACAAGGCTTTTGTTTGAAGATTCGGCTAGGTCATTACCTTGAGGGTAATAAGCAGTAGAGTGGCCTAGGGTAATATGGTACTTGTGACAGAAGGTAATCATTTTCTTAGATATAAATGCTGCTGCATTATCAGTAATTATTTTATGTGGGCATCCAAATCTAGATAAAAGGTTGTTTTCTATGAAAGAGATAATGACTGAGTCAGTGGCTTTTCTGGTAGGAATGGCTTCAATCCACTTGGTAAAGTAATTTGTGGCAGTCAAAATCCACTTGTGTTGGCCAGAGGATGGAGGGTGAATTTTCCCAATGTTTAAATGGCTTTTCAGTAGAAATAGGCTTTAAGGGTAAAGGTAACAACTTCTCTTTTCCTTCAAAAATCTGACATTTATGACATGAAGTAACAATTTTTTTCACATCAACAAATAAAGTAGGCCAGTAAAAACTAGCTCTAAGGATATTATCTGCAGTACTTTTCAAATATAAGTGTCCTCCATAGTCACCTGGATGAAATTATTCAAGAATTTTGTCAGCTTCTTATTTTACTAAACAGTTCAGTAATATACCATTGTGTTCTTTCCAAAAAATCACATTATCCAAAATAGAAAATCTCATTGCTTTAAGTTTAATATATCTGGATTTAGTCCTTGTTAATCCAGGAGGAGCTTGTAAGTGTGTAAGTACAAAGATAATATCTGAGTACCATGGTGAGTCTAGAAAGGCTTCAATGATCAAAGGAATCACCATCTCTTCCTGGTTATCAACCTGAGCAATAAAATTTATATCTAATGCATTAAAATTTGATTCGGCCATCAATTTGGCTAATCCTTGTCCTTTAATGAGTTTAGTTGGTTTAATATATTTGTCATATTCTAGGATAATGGGAATCCACTTTCCTTTTCTTCCATTAGGACCATCCTGAGTAAGAATGTCCTTTACTACTGAATTAGGGACATAGGCAATAATGTGGGAATAAAGAATGTAAACTCTGAAATATTTTATAGCTTTAACCAAGACTAAAGCTTGTTTCTCCATTATGTTATATTTCAGAGGTGCATCTCTAAGGGTTTTACTGAAAAGGGCTATAGGCTGTTCAAAACCTTGATCATTCTTCTGCAGTAGAACTGCAGCAACGATATGCTCAGAGGCAAATGAAAAAATTATAAAGTTTTTTTTGAAATCTGGACTGATTAAGACTGGTGTTTTAGTTAAAGCTTGTTTAATAGAGTCAAATGATTGTTTTGCTTCAACTATACATTTTAAAACCGAGTCCTTTTTAAGCATGTTATTCAGTTCTCTGATGATTTCTACTAACTTAGAAATAAATTTCCTTAAAAAATTAATTTTATCTAAAAATGCTTGTAACTCTTTGATATTTCTAGGTGGATGAATGTTTAGAATGGCCTCTATTCTTGCAGGATATATCCTAATACCTTCCTTTGAAATTATGTGTCCTAGTAATTTTCCTTCCTATAGTCCAAAAAGACTTTTCTTGGGGTTTAAAGATATACCAAATTTTCTACATTTAATAAAAACTTGTCTCAAATGATCCAAGTGTTCATTATCTGACTTAGAAAAAATAGTAATATCATCTAAATAAATAACCAAAAATTCATGTATTTCCTTTGCAAAGTCTGAAAGGTAGCTCCAACATTCATCAACCCAAAAGGCATTTTCACATACATGAAAGTGCCCCAAGGAGTGGTAAAAGTTGTTTTATCTTGGTCTTCCTTTTGAACAAGAATCTGGTTGTGTCCTGAAAAACCATCCAACAAATATATCCTGGAAGAACCAACTACCCTGTGTAAAATATGATCCATCTTTGATAAAGGGTAATTATCCTTCGAAGATACTTTATTGATATTCCTAAAGTCTACACATAATCTGATTTCACCTATTTTCTTTCTGGTAGGTACTAAGTTTGAAACCCAATTAGAATATCTAATTGGTGAAATGATTTGGGCATCATACATGCATTTAACTTCTTTTTCTATCAGAGGCAATAAGACAAGATTAATTCTCCTCAATTTTTGTTTAAAAAGTTTCTGATCATCTTTTATTGGAATCTTATGTTGAATTATGTTTGTGTCATAAGCTTTAAAATCTTCATAAATCCATGCAAACACATCTTGGTATTCCTTTAAAAGTTCAATGTATTTTTCTTTTTCTTGAGGAGGTAAAGATTTTGACAGTTTAATCATTTTTGTCTTTAATTCTGTCCCAATGTTAGATTCCTCAATGTTAGACCTGACTGGTTCCATTTTTGGCTTTTTAGGCACATCATTGGAATCAAAAAGATCTTCCAAAGGAGTTAAACCTTTAGGTAAAAAAATATCTTTAAGATCTAACATAACAATTTCTTCTTCAATGATTACCTCTATATCTAATTTCTCTAAGTTATCTATGTCAGATTGAGTAAATACAATGGGTTTGTTAAAATTATTTACATCTAGGTTATCTATTTCGCAGTTAAAATCTGAATCTATATTACAATCTAAATCTATCTTACAATTTTGAAATTCTTCCTCATTACTCAAAAAATGGTAAATCTGTTCATCTTTAGAGAAAATTTGCCAATATTTGACATTTTCTGGGACAATGGGTCTATATCTAACTTCAGCAGTATACCTATGTGTTGGTTGAAAGGTAAGTTACATGTGCTATCAAAAGTTGCTAAGCAATGTGCTTGAATGTTATGTTTTCTAGGTATATTAGCAAACTTACATTCCAATAAATCTTCACATAAATCAGTTGTTGTATCTCTATATCTGGCTAATCAAAGTTGCTAAGCAATGTGCTTGAATGTTATGTTTTCTAGGTATATTAGCAAACTTACATTCCAATAAATCTTCACATAAATCAGTTGCTATATCTCTATATCTGGCTAATCTAGGATTATGAACATAATACTTTGCATTTATTTGTTTATTGACTAATTCCTAATCTCCTATGATTATAATTCTTTTACCTCCTAATTTTCTGATGATTTGGAGGCCTAAGATAAGTGCCTCATACTCTGCCATGTTATTAGTACATTTGAAATTGAGTCTAAAGACATGTCCTTCTGAATGACTTGTCTCAATGTTTGTGATCCATATTCCAGCTCCTACTCCTGTTTTTTTCACTGAGCCATCAAAATCTAAGTGCCAAAGGGCTTCATGAAAAATATTGTCATTTTTTGGTTTTGGCTTTATGTCAGTTAGTTCATTTTGGATTTCATTATTATCAGAGTTACATAAAATGAAAGAATCAATATCAGTTGGTGTTGAGTAAATGGGGTAATTTACAGATATTTATGCACTGCTGACCATGAATTACAATAATTGTTTCCTATAAAGCTTCTTGGGCTGTCCAAATACTGATATAGTAGCATAGCTCATGTCTAATTGTAGAGATCCCTGCAACTTTGCTCCCCATGGGCGAGAAAGAAGCATACCATAGTTTGGTGGGATGTCAGCTACTACAATATCCATAACCATGCTCTTACCACAGTACTGAACCAAACTCATACATAAGTCTTTAATCAATCCTATGCACTTAACTTTGCTAGAATCAAAAGAGAACAAATCTTTATAAGGCCTAGTTATTTCTAGATTAAGAGTTTCCATAATGGCCAAATATCAATTCTAGTTGATCATCATTCAAATTAATGGCATCTTCACCATCATTCATATTCAAAGTATCAGTAATTGCTGATTTATATAAGCCATTCTTTACCAATTCAGTTAAAGGAATTGGTATTTTTAACTTAGGAATTTCAGTCTGAATGTTGAATTAAGGTTGATACTTACTAATCTGAAGTAATTCATCTTTTGTAACTATTATCTGAGTGGGTTTTTCTTGAATTTCAATAGATGTACTTTTATCTTCAGTTGTTCTAATATTCTCTGTCTGAGTTTCTTGATTTTCTGTTTTTAATTCTTTTTTCAGGGACAGTTTGTGTAGTAGCAGATGTTTTATCAGACTTTGAATTTTCAGGAGCTATTTTTGTATTATCAGCTTTAGGATTTGCTGATTTAGAATCAGCAGGACTCTTTTTAGGATCAGGAATTATTGTTTTTACTGAATTAGAGGCTTTTGTAATACTAGCTTTTAGTGCATCTTTGGAAGATTGAGCTACTTCATCAATAATATCAAAAATCTTCAGATTTGTTGGTTTTTTAGGACTGGAAGGATTGGAATTTTGCTTGTTTTAACTAGGGATAATTTGAAAAAAAATTGCTTTTGGGGCTTCTACATTCTTTTGATTTTGATTTTGGAAATTGTTTTTTGTAGAAGATTCATTATTTTTCTTGTTTCTAAGATATTTACTGTGAATTTCATTAATAGCAAAGTCATAACCTTGTTTCTGATCAAAGGATTCACTAGATTCTACTTTGAGTTGTTGAAGTTCAAAGAGTTCTTGATCCTCCTGAGTGAGGAAAATGGTATTGTTTTCATCTATCCCCATTATTAGATTGATGTTATCCTGATCTTCATCATTATTTTGAGAACTCTCAGCATAGTTCTCTTGAAATGGGGGCCTAATGGTTTGGTCTGGAGCAGCTTCTTAAGCTTTTCTAAGGTTATTATTTTTTTTTAAATTGGGATTTCTGTTCTGAGGTTGATTATCCCATTAAGGTTTTCTATCTAAATTATCCAATCTTTCTACCACCCTTTCTAAAGTTTTAGCAACGAAATCTAATTTAGTATCTGAATTTGAATTTTCTTCTTTAATTGTAACTCCTCTTTCATTTCTAAGTCTGGCCTTTTTAGCTAAAATGTTAATTTCTACACTAACAACATTTAATTGCATCTGTTCTAATGTTTGAGCATCTCTTTCTCTTAATTGATAGGCCATATCTGTATCAAATCCATCAGGGAATTTGAGCAGAACAAAATATGGTGTAGGTTTAAGAGTTGTAGGGATAGCATTATAAACACTGTTATACCTAGTGTAGTAATCTTGTACAGACTTATTAGGAGATATTTTTAAAGCATAAAACTGAGACAAAATTTGAAGGGGGTTCTTTTTCTTTTCCCATTTATTTAAAAATATTCTATGAGATGCAGCTAAATCAACTATACTACTAGCAACTAAATTTTTGAACCATTTTTGAACTTCTCTTGTCAAACTTTGGGCAAATAACCTCATTTGGACATCTGACTAATCAATTTCATAAATTTCATAGTAGTCTATCATTTTTGTGACATGTTGTTGAGCAGTATATTGTGACAAGCCATCAAATAATGGTACATTTTTTTGGTAATCTTGAGGCATATCATGGAGGTTTTGGGGTAACACAAGGGGAGCATACCTAGCAGCCATGGCTTGAAGCTTTGCTCAGATGGGAGGTATAACAGTAATAATAGGGGCAATGCTGGATATGGTAGCTGATGCACTGAAAGCTGTACTTGAAGAACTTGGAAAAGAGGCTTGTATATATACGAAACTTCTTGGAAATAAAGATGTGGTGCTTATAAAACTAGTGGATGCAGTGGATTGAGTTTCCAGAGGGAAATAATATCCTAGGCTGCAAAGGCAACTTAGGAATAAATTTTTCTGTGGATGAGTTTTTAGTGGGATCTAAAAATGAGGTGACAACATACAGAGTTGAATCTGTTGCTAGAATTATTGTTTTGTACAATTGAGAAACTGGAGGCTTGATGTAAGACAATAAATGGGCTAATTCAATAGCTTCATCAATGTCTTTAATCAATATAACATTAATATTTTCTATTTGACTTTGAGATTCAGATTTTTATGATTTTATTCTTGCTGAAATAATTTTATGTTTTGCATTAAAAAATGAAGTAAAAATAGGATCTATGACAGTATCTTTCAAATCAGTTTCAGATTTATTTTTAAACAATGAATGCTCAAACTTGAAATCAAAATCAATATCAGTTAAGCTCACTAATTCTTTGGGTAAATAATTGACTTTTATTAATGGTACTTCAGTCTCTAAATTGATATTTTGTTTTTTTTGTTTTCCAATCTGTTCTGGGTTATCTACTATAAATACAGGCTTAGGATCCGGATTGGACTTGGTATAGTAGGTTTTTCTAGAAGCCAGAATGACTGTTTTGAATACCCACAACATATAAAAATAATTTTAAAGTAAAAAGATAAATGAAAGATATTCCTTTAAGACTAAATTTAAGACTGGAGATTGGTTAGTCCCCAGTATGGTCGATAGTACGTTATCACCCTAGTAATTTCTTAAGTTGTGGGATTTGAGGTTTTAGTCAAAGAACACTAGGGGTAGCCACAAACCTACTTGGAACAATAGGATCTATCCTTCCTATAGTTCGGAGAGGGCTCTCTCTTTAAGATTTATCTTTGTTTTTTGAATTATGTTTTAGGCTAGTTATGATAGAATAATTGGTTTTGTTTTAAAATGTTTGGTGGGTAATAATCACTTAGGATTAAACTAGAGAGATATCTACTTGTCCATTGGGATATGGAGTCTAAGTCTAGATAGCAGCACTATAAGGCAAGGCCAAAAGGGTACAAATGTATTCAGGGCAAGGTAGATAACCCTCAGGATTTGGAAAAGGTTTTTTGTTGAAATGGTGTGATTGGGATAAAGGGCAATGAAGGATCCTTTGATCCGGAAAATGGAAGAAGGAGGCAGGGGTCAAACGGGACTAGGAGCAATGAAGAATTCCTAACACCTGAAATAAATAGAAAACATTTAAATGGTAGCTTAGTTAAAAACAGGGAGCAAAAGGCTAGTCATGTAGTAATATTCCTAGTTACACATTAAGAGAGATCAAACGCATAATGAATTGCATGAAACTCAGAAAAGAAACAATGACAAGAAGAGATGTACTTCACTCTTCAACTTATCGCATGAATCCTGAATTATGATGCCAATTTAGCTTTGTCCAGTCTACTACTTTGAATTCAACACATGAGAGCCTCCAATGTATCAGCAAAAGTCTATAGTAATCTTAGCAATTTTATTCCACACTTAACACTTTTGATACAAAAGTATTTATACAAAATATTGTTTACAAATATCCTAGAGAATTGTAGGAATATATCTAGGAAATATAAAATATCTTTACAAAATAAGAGGGACAACTACTTAACAAATCAGCAAACTATCCTCTTATCCAAAATATGTAGAACAACTTTATTTATCAAGGGGATTTTTATTGAATAATTGTCCTGGTTGTTGGCTGTTTAGGAAATATCTTTGTTTGAGTTGCCTTGGCTGACACACTTTCTCCTGATACTCTTTAACGTTGCTTCTTTAACACTGATACACTTTAACTGATATTTAACTCTTCACTATTGTAAAAAGAAGTCTTTTTGTAGTAAAAAAATTAGCTGACTGTCTTCCTTGTTTCACTTTCTGTTTGACTACTTCTCATGTAGTTTTCTTCACTATTTTACCTTTTCACTGTTTACATTAAATTAGTGAATGCTTGCCATTGCTCTGTATTTGGAATTTTCACATTTTTGAGCTTTCTAAATTTCTCATCATGATCTGTGTACTTGGAAAAGGTAGGTTTGAAAACAAAAAGATGCCTAATCTCATGCTGTAGAAAAAACAAGTCTTCAAAATATTGAAGGATGACTTTTCCTGTAGGTGTGCCCAGTGGCAGTTGTTTGTTGAATTGTTCTTTTGAAAACTCCCTTATCTTCTTATCATAATCTTTTTGGGCCATTAGTTTGTCATTGAAGAGATGAATATCTGGCAGGCCTATCTGCCTCAAAATAGTGTATTTTGTCAAAAACTTAGAAATGGAAATGTTTATAGCTTCACATTTTTCCTCTAGGTTGTTCATCAAATTTCTCTTGGTCACAACCTTCTTGATTTGTAATATTGTCTTAGTTCTGTCCTGTACCTGTAACTCTTCCAAATATTCTCTTTTATTACTGTTTAGGAAAGTGATGAGTTTTAAACCCTGTGATGGCTTATCAGCTAACTCATCCTTGGTTTTCTGAATCTCAGTTTGGGCTACTAACAGTAACTCTCTTTGCTCATAGATGAATTGAATTGAAGGCCATTGAGAATGTATGGCCTCAATAATGTTTGTCCAAAGATGATTCTTGATGTGGGACATCTGTTCAGTAAATGTTAACTCCTTTTGTAAGTTTTTCATTTTTTCTTGTAATCTGATGGCCTTTTGCTCATGGTTTTTAGTAGTTATCAATGCTATTTTGTTGGTGGCTTCAAGACTTTGATTCATCATTTTCAAGCTATTTATCTCATTATTTTTCAAGGACAATTCCTCCATAGTTTTCACTATTTAACCTGATTCATCTATTGGCTGTACCTGTGTTGTTGAAGAATCTCTGCCTGATGTAATAGCTGAATGCACTGGCACTGTAGTTGCCAATGGCTCATTAGGTGCTAATTTTTCTCCCAAAGTAGAAACCCTAGCTGTGGTAATTACTGGTATTACTGTAGGAACAATAGGAGCATTAGTTTCATTCACAGTCTCTTTCTCTTTAACAAGTTGATCCATTTGGGTCTCCATTTCTTTAATTTGACCAATTAGTTTGAGGATCAACTGCATTATCTCTTCTTTTTCTGTCTGATCCTGAAGTTTTTATTTGGTCTGTGTGTGCTCACTTTGAGGAAGCTTCAGTTGTTTCCTCAAAGATGCAATATCTTCATTCTTTTTCTTAATCAATAATTCAGCTGCCTGTACATTTGAGGGATCATATCCCACCTGTAAAATCAAATCCTCTAAGGCTTTAATCCTTAGGTATTTAGCATACAAAGAGCCTTTGTCCAACTTCATTTGATCCTGCAATAATGGTATTCTGCAACTTAGTAGCACTCATTGCCTTTGTTACCAAAGTTGAATATAACATTTCAGAGCTATGTCTGCGGAATCCTATTTGGTCTAGCTCATGCACATTTTCAGTATATACTTCAAACTCAACCTTTTTGTAGTGTGTCAGTGTCTTAGGTGTTAAAGTAGTTGGTTGCAAAAAAGACATAATCATTTTTTTTGTGGAATAGTCAAAGGCTGACAGTAGCCTTTCTCATTCCCTGGTTTTTGTTTAAGAAACTGAGAATAAATCTCAGACTTAATTTCTTCATTCTTTTGCTTGATTTTCTTGTACTTTTCTTTTATATATAGGTCTTTTTCCTTAGCTGTATGTGAGGAATAAGCATCCATATTTTGTTTCTCAATCATCTAAGTATCATATTTACTTATCGTTTGATCTTTTCCAATATCTGCAAGAGTCTCATTTATTATCACTATGGCTTCATCATTGTTTACCTCCAACTCATTTGTATCCTCAGCATCAATTACCTTTTCTTTCCCTATGGAGCTGAATTTGAGCCTTTTATTGTAAATCAGCTTGAATTTTGTATCTATGGCGGTCTCATCTATATAAGTTCCTTCATATCTGCATCTTTTTGTTGAAGTTTCAGGCTGTTTTGCAACTACAATAGCTTGTGTAGTACCCATTTTTTCTGATGGCTCTGCATTAACTGTTGTATCTATCAGAGATTTTTCTATCCATTCTATCTGATTTTCAAACTTCTCAATTTCTGGCTTAGGTTCATGTATAAATGGTGTAAGTTTTCATTTAACCCTTAAATCACTCAAGATCCCTTAAGGATCATAGTTCGATGGAAAGCTCTCCTGAAATTTAAACTCTACTGGTATCTTGGTGATTTCCTTTTCTTCTTCTCTATTATTTATGATGAAAGGCCCTACTTGATTTTTAAGCTTGAATTGGGTATTTTTCCTGGCAGCTAGGAAGTTGATGGAGTCAGAATTTAAAAATTTCCTTAAGTATTCGAATGTAAAAACTCTCATGCACATGTATTTTGGCAACTTATAAGGTAATATGTTTGAGCCAAAAATTCTTATCTCTGTGTGTTTATCATAAAGAAACCAGTCTCCCATCTTAATTTGTTCGGATAACTGCAATATTCTTTTCATGTCTTCATTTACTCTAGGCCGTTTTTCTTTATACAATATATTCATTGCTGGTTGGAGGAATAAGTCTGAAAAATATGTATAACTGAATTCATTGCCTTCTTTCCTAAGAAAAGAAGTCCAAAAGATAATGGACAGAGGCTGGCCCTCTAAGTCCATTTTGTGTAGTGAAGTTGGAAAATTGTTAGCTTGGAAGAACATAAACAAATGAAACAATTATGATGAGTACCTAAACACCCCTTCAGTGGGTAGTTTAGTCAATTGGTGATGAATGATATCAACTATGAATGTGGTATAATCAAAAATATGTGCAGGGGTTTTATATGGGGATAAAGTAGATAGAAAGCCAAGAATGAATTCATCAATGAATCCATCTCTGAAATATCCCAGTATAAAAGATAACAAGGAAATAATATGCCTTGACCCTTCAGGAAATTTGGCAGTTGAATAAGGAGGGTTCAACTTAGGGATATTAACATAGGAAGGCATAAAATCCTGAAAAATCATGAACTTTTTTGGGAAATCCACGCTCAAGTACAATTGGGTTAAATATTCAATAGAAAGGGGGACTAAATGAGGAACAAATGTTAATTGCAACATTTGATTGACAGATTCTGCTATGATTGTAAAAAGGACCTCTCTGTCTGCATTAACAATAGCTCTTTGGTCTGGCACATAATGGTTTTGACACAGTCTAATAAGATCTTGTCCAGCATGAGTTAAAGGAACAACATATTGGGGTAGCTGAGTTTCCCAAATAGGCATTTCATCTTTGTCAAGGTATTTATCATAGCACCAATTGTGGATTTCCAAAAGGTTAAATTCTACCACAGGGTCAACAATATTGTAATCCATATTAGTCAGTGGAAGGGTTTCTATAGTAGGTACTGGTGGCTGAAGTGGATTTACAGACACATTAGACTCAGCAGTAAGTGCACGACTAGATTTGATGGCTTTTGATGCTTCAGATTTGGGAGGCTTGGAGCCACTAGGTTTAATGGGCTTAGAACCTCCAGCTTTGGCTATCATCTGTTTCTTAGTCATTTTTTAATAACTAATGCAAGCTTAAACAATTTGAAAAATTTGTTTTTCTTAAAACAAAGGATTAATTTAGCAATTTATAGGCAAAAGATAATCTTGGTGGGTTCTTATTGCTTAATTAGATATCCGGGATATGCAGACTGGTTTAAGACAGAAAACGAGGGTTTTCTAAATGACTTTGACTGTAAAAAGGCGTTTTCAAGATATATTTGGACTTTAATTTCCTCCCTGTTCCTTGAAATTGATTTTAAGCAGACACAACTAAGGAAATTTACTTTAGAATGGGCTTTTTTGAACACAACAATTTTTGGGGAAAATTTGCGAGGGTTTGGCATGTTTTGGGCGTCTTTTGTGCAATCTCCCTTCTATGAATTATCTTAATTTGATGGCTTGGATTACTTATCAATGGTTTAAATTTTAATTTTTAGGTCTGAATGTAGAAAAATACCTCAAATAGTAGGTATTAGACTATTGGAAGTGTTTCAAGATTTTTTTCGGTCGATTTTGAGCTCTGGTTGAACTTGCTGCAGGAAAAAATGGCTTTTTTGGTCTTTAAATAGGGGATTTGCGGTTAAATTGGGATTTTTCTCGGGATATAAGTTTGAAAATTGTGCATAAGAGATTTTACATAGTTAGACAGAGTTTTTAGCAGTCATAATTCACAAATAACACTGAAAAATAACATAACAAAGGTTTTAACCATTGATATGGATCTTTATTAAACGTATTGAATGCGGGTCTAATCCAAAGGCGGGAGGCAGTTTAGATTTTGAAATCTGAAACCAATAGTGGTTTTCGCATTCGATCTTGGTGGTAAGTGGTTTAGATTGAAATGAATGTGATCGAATAGTTTTATGCCACGTCAAAAGAGGCGGAAATGGGAAAACCACCCATTTCACGTCCATTTTGCATTTGAGTGGACGATTAGCTTTGGTGCGTGATATCAATCTGGGGCCGTTAGATTTGTGGCTCAAACGCTAAGGGTTGATATTTAAAGGAAAGCTACGGCTTAAAAAAGGTGGGACCGAGATCTCTTTATGCGGGGTGGTTAGAAATTACGTTTTAAACCTTTATAAGATATGAACAAAGCAAAGGTTTTAAACATGTAATTCGGGGTTTATATATAGTTTAAATATGTCGTGGGTTAATAATATGAGGTGCGAGGCTTCACATAGTATGGTGAATATGAATAATAACGGGCTTCAAATTTTATTTAAAACAAACCTTAGTCTTGTTTTAATCAAACTTTAGGTTATGAAGGTATGCGGGGAAGATTGCAATGGGTTAAGTCTTTCGAATATTATGTTTAATTAGATTAAAATACTTAAAAAACTGAGGGGCGGTGATGTATTTTTCTATTTTAAAAGGCATATGATAGGCCCAAAGAAACATATTTGCACTTTTTTCATTATGTTATATAGTTTTTAAACCTGTTGAATGGTTTAATAAACCATAGGGGGCGGGGTATTTAGTTAAAGGTAGTTTTTAGACCAAAGGGGTATGATTTGGGATTTTATTTCAACACGTGGATAATAATTTGGGCCTAAAATCTTCTAATACTAGGTTTTTTTTGGGATGTTTAAAATAAAAGGAGTTATATTAATAGGATAACGTTTATTTTAGGGATCTAATAAAATAAGTTAGAAATTAATATGACAAGGAAAATGGAAACATACAAAATATACTTTATATGGCTAAGTAAAGTGAAAACTTAAGGCAAAGTTTATCATTTCATCATTTCACCACTTTTACTTAGGATAGAGTGTTTTTTGAGGGTTGGTATGCTTTATGAAATGAAGGGAGTTAATTAAATGGGATTTTATGTATCATTAAGTAAAAAAGGGGTTTTCACTTATGAAAATGATTTAAATGTATGAATGATGAATGAATATTGGTGAAGGGGAGTTTATCATAAGAATCCAACATTTTCCACTATCCAGTAACTAAGCCTTGGGTTCGGTCCCAACAGAAGTCAAAGAAATGATCTGAGCCTCTTTGACTGGAAGTGTAGAATATTGAGGACTTACAAGGGAAGGGAAATTAGTGATTTTCTTCCTGGTGATGAATATTACATTATTTTTCCCACTTCTTTCTACCTACCCAACATCACTCTAACATTTTTTCTTCCTTTTTGCAGGTGCATTTGAGCTTGCTACCTTGATACATTTAATTCTTTTGAAAGCATAAAAACTATCTAAATCTACCTTATTTCATCCGAGGGCTCATATTAAACTGATTATCTCCTCATTATTCTCTACCTATCTACTGATTAGTCAGGATTACATTTTTTGACTAATCTTTATTCACTATCTGAAACATGGAAATTGAAAACATGACAAGTAAAGTTTAAACAGTTTAACTCATCATGGATTATGGCATTTATTGACACTCTGCCATAATCATCAGCAAAAAGTAAAAAGTAGTGGCATTTGGACTTGCACACTTTCATGTTTTATTTTTATCTTTTTTCTTTTGGGGTCTATATTTTCTTAAGTCTTTTGATCATTCTTTTAGGACTTTTACCCTCTTTTTTTTTCTATTTTCTATTTTTTATTTTTTAACAAAATATGGGAAAACAACTTGCAGAAAGAAAGGTATGTACATATTTTACCAGACTATCATAAGTCAATTCCAAATTATGAATCCTATACTTATAGGACCCTAACAACGGATTCACATGGGGATGGCATTTCCTTGTGAAATGTCAAGAACTCTAAGACTAGTAGCCTTGAATTTTGACCTTGATGATCCAGTAATTATCTTTTGTTTTCTGCAAAAACTCATATTTATGACATTTTACTCTTCAAAGCTTAGGGCCTTCTCTCTGGGCTTCAACTTTGGAAAGAAAATATCCAATCCAATCTAAAAACTTCAATGGATGTTTGCAATGAAGTAAAAATTAATTGGGAATAACTATTGGTTAACACAAAAGAATAGTAGTGTTTGAGCATTCTGTCATTAACTGGTCCTTCTCGAATATCTGTTCCATCCAAATCTTTGATTAAGAAAGCACTGTTACCCCTATATCCGTATATTACAAATGGTCCTTTCCATAGAAAGGCAAAATTTCCATGCTTGCCTTTTTATTCTCTCCTAGAATCCCATTTTAACACTTTATCTCCAATGGAAAAGTCATCTTCTTTACTTCTTTTATCAAAAATTTTCTTGATTTTATCTTGAATGACTCGAGATTTTTCGTAGACTTCTTCCGTTTTTTGTTGTAGATGAATAGTTTTATTTTTCCTTCTTTGTATATCATTTAACTCTACTTGTGATTCTTGAATGATCTTTATTACTGGAACACCTAAAGATGATGGGAAAACTGCATCCATCCCATATACAATCTGGTAAGGAGAAATTCCAATTGAATTTTTGGTAGTAAGTCTATCTGCCCATAAGGCATAGACTAACTTTTTATTCCAAGTTTTCTTGTTGTCCTCAAGTAGTTTTTTAATGATATTCACAAGGCTTTTGTTTGAATATTCAGCTAGGCCATTACCCTGAGGGTAATAAGCAGTAGAGTGGCCTAGGGTAATATGGTACTTGTGACAGAAGGTAATCATTTTCTTAGATTTAAATGCTGATGCATTATCAATAATTATTTTATGTGGGCATCCAAATCTAGATAAAAGGTTGTTTTCTATGAAAGAGATAATGACTGAGTCAGTGGCTTTTCTGGTAGGAATGGCTTCAATCCACCTGGTAAAGTAATCTGTGGCAGTCAAAATCCACTTGTGTTGGCTAGAGGATGGAGGGTGAATTTCCCCAATGAAGTCTAAACCCCATTGTTGAAATGTCTTTTTAGTAGAAATAGGCTTTAAGGGTAAAGGTAAAAACTTCTTTTTCCTTAAAAAATCTAACATTTATGACATGAAGTAACAAATTTTTTCACATCAGCAAATAAAATAGGCAAGTAAAAACCAGTTCTAAGGGTCTTCTCTGCAGTAATTTTCCAATACAAGTGTCCTACACAGTCACCTGCATGAATTTCTTCAAGAATTTTGTCAGCTTCTGATTTTAGTAAACAGTTCAGTAATATACCATTGTGTTCTTTCCAAAAAAGCACATTATCCAAAATAGAAAATCTCATTGCTTTAAGTTTAATAAATCTAGCTTTAGTCCTTGTTAATCAAGGATAATATCTGAGTACCATGGTGAGTCTAGAAAGGCTTCACTGATCAAAGGAGTCGCCATCTCTTCTTGGTTATCAACTTGAAAAATAAACTTTATATCTTATGCATTACAATTGGATTCAACCATCAATCTGGCTAATCCTTTTCCTTTAATGAGTTTAGTTTGTTTAATCTCTATGTCATATTATTGGATAATGGCAATCCACTTTCCTCTTCTTCCATCAGAAGCATCCTGAGTAAGAATGTCCTTTACTACACAATTAGGGACATGGGAAATAATATTGGAGTAAAGAATGTAAACTCTGAAATATTTTATAACTTTAACCAAGGCTAAAGCTTGTTTCTCCATTATGCTATATTTCAAAGGTGCATCTCTAAGGGTTTTACTGAAAAGGTCTATAGGATATTCAAAACCTTGATCATTATTCTACAGTAGAACTATAGAAACGGTATGCTTAGAGGCAAAAGAAAAAATTATAAAGTATTTTTTAAAATCTAGACTGATTAAGGTTGGCGTTTTAGTTAAAGCTTGTTTAATAGAGTCAAATGATTGTTTTGCTTCAACTATCCATTTTAAAACCGAGTCCCTTTTAAGCATATTTTTCAATTCTCTAATGATTTCTGCTAAGCTAGAAATAAATATCCTTAAAAAATTAATTTTATCTAAAAATGCTTGTAACTCTTTGATATTTCTAGGTGGATGAATGTTTAGAATGGCCTCTATTTTTGCAGGATATATCCTAATACCTTCCTTTGAAATTATGTGTCCAAGTAATTTTCCTTCCTCTAGTCCGAAAAGACTTTTCTTGGGGTTTAAAGATATACCAAATTTTCTACATTTAATAAAAACTTGTCTCAAATGATCCAAGTGTTCATTATCTGACTTAGAAAAAATAGTAATATCATCTAAATAAATAACCAAAAATTCATGTATTTCCTTTGCAAAGGCTATGTCGATAGCCCTCTGAAAGGTAGCTCCAACATTCATCAAACCAAAAGGCATTTTCACATACATGAAAGTGCCCCAAGGAGTGGTAAAATCTATTTTAGCTTGGTCTTCCTTTTGAACAAGAATCTGGTTGTATCCTAAAAAACCATCCAACAAAGATATCCTGGAAGAACCAACTACCATTTGTAAAATATGATCCATCTTGGGTAAATGGTAATTATCCTTCAAAGATACTTTATTGAGATTCCTAAAGTCTACAAATAATCCGATTTCACCTATTTTCTTTCTGGTAGGTACTAAGTTTGAAACCCAATCAGAATATCTGATTGATGCAATGATTTGGGCATCATACATGCGTTTAAATTATTTTTTTTATCAAAGGCAATAAGACAGGATTAATTCTCCTCAATTTTTGTTTAAATGGTTTCTGATCATATTTTATAGGAATCTTATGTTGAATTATGTTTGTGTCATAAGCTTTAAGATCTTCATAACTCCATGCAAACACATCTTGGTATTCCTTTAAAAGTTCAATGTATTTTTCTTTTTCTTGAGGAGGTAAATATTTTGACAGTTTAATCATTTTTTGCTTTAATTTTGTTCCAATGTTACATTCCTCAATGTCAGATCTGACTGGTTCCATTTTTGGCCTTTTAGGCACATCATTAGAATCAAAAAGGTCTTCCAAAGGAGTTAAACCTTTAGGTAAAAAAATATCTTTAAGATGTAACATATCATTTTCTTCTTCAGTGATTTCCTCTATATCTACTTTCTCTAAGTTATCTATGTCAGATTGAGTAAATACAGTGGGTTTGTTAAATTTATTTACATCTATGTTATCTATTTCACAATTAAAATATGAATCTATATTACAGTTTGAATCTATCTTAAAATTTTGAAATTCTTCCTCATTACTCAAGAAATGGTAAATCTGTTCATCTTCAGAGAAAATCTGCTAGTATTTGACATTGTCTGGGACAATGGGTCTATATTTAACTTCAACAGTATACCTATGTGTTGGTTGAAAAGTTAAGTTACATGTGCTAGAAGAAGTTGCTAAGCAATGTGCTTGAATGTTCTGTTTTCTAGGTATATTAGCAAACTTACATTCCAATAAATCTTCACATAAATCAGTTGTTGTATCTCTATATCTGTCTAATCTAGGATTATGAACATAATACTTTGCATTTATTTGTTTTATGACTAATTCCGAATCTCCCATGATTAAAATTATTTTACCTCCTAATTTTCTGATGATTTGGAGGCCTAATATAAGTGCCTCATACTCTGCCATGTTCTTAGTACATTTGAAGTTGAGTCTAAAGGCATGTCCTTCTGAATGACTTGTCTTAATGTTTGTGATCCATATTCTAGCTCCTACTCCTGTTTTATTCACTGAGCCATCAAAATATAAGTGCCAAAGGGCTTCATGAAAAATATTATCATTGTTTGGTTTTGGTTTTATGTAAATTAGTTCAGTTTGGATTTCATTATTATCAGAGTTACATAAAATGAAAGATTCAAGATCAGTTGGTGTTGAGTAAATGGGGTAATTTATGGATCTTTCTGCACTTCTGGCTGTTGGGGTTCCCATGTTTTGGCAAGGTTGGCAATACTAAAAGATGAGACAACATCAAACCACTTTCAGACATCAGGATCTAGCCCTCCCGGGTCTAGAGAGGGATCTCTCTATGATTGTTAAAGGTATATGTCTTTGAAGTTCAAAGGTTAAGATATTATGCTAGTTATAAGGCTCAAGGTTTGTTTTTTTGTTTGGTTGTTGGGAGTCGGGAAAGAAGGGTTCAATATAAGACAAGGATGAGCAAAGAGGATTTTAGGCAAAGGAGAGATGTTCCAGGAAACATTCAATACCATTGGGCAATGGAGTCAGGAAAGGTTTTACTTGCTATTCAATGTGCAGGCTTTCAGTTGAGCTAGTCATCTAAAGCATTGGATCTTAAAGATGATTGTGCAATGTGGAATGGTAAGAGAGGAGGAAACAACAAATATTTTGAACACAAAGTTGAAGACCTGAGATCAGAGCGAGACTTTAAACTCTCAATGCTTCGGCCTCTAGCTTGAGGGATCTTAGAAAGGTTTAATTAATTGAAAAGGATCCTAGTGAGATAGAGATGGAGTTCTAGACCTCCCAGTGTTCCCAATTCATTCAATTAAATCCTAACAAGAACATCTAAGAACATATTCATTTAATTAATACATCAACTAGCAGGAAATGACATCCACTACACTGGTTAAATTAACTGAAATCAACCCTTAGATAACACATTTAGTAGAAAACATAAAAGGCAAGGAGAGTAGAAACATAGGGTACCTAACAAGGGTAAATCCTATGCCAGATTTCTGATGCGAGCCAGTAAAAATGAAATGAAATGAACTGCAAGTTAAAAACAAATACAGAGATAGAAAAAAATCACCACTGCCTTAGATTAGGATCCAAAGAAATGTGCTTGTTATATTAAAAATCAATAACAGTCAAGTACAACATTGCCAATGGCTGGATACTCAGTCTAAAAACATCTTCCTCGGCCTATCTTACAACTTTACACAGAGACTATGTCTAAAAAAGAAACAGCTTGTAATTTCTCTGATAACCGATCAACAACCTTTACAATGAGTTTCTTCCTGAATTTTATAGCTAAAAGATGAGCAGAGGAGGTAGGTGAGGAACTAAATATAGCATTAAAGCTCAGAAGAGGAAGAGGGCTGAGACCCATTCTATTTTAAATCCTGTGCATTTATCTCTGGCACTCTTTGGGTGAAAGAATGATCTTCTTTAGGCTTCCATTTACTCCGGTATGACTCTGATGCACTCTGGCTGCAGTACTTTTTGCTGAATAAACAAAAAGGTAAATAAATGACAGTGAAGTCCACCATACCACATAACAAATGCTCTGGTATCTTTGGACTATGGTAAGGGTGGAATTTTCTTCAGGAACATGGTAAGTAAAGGAAACAACATGGGCACTTGGTCCTTTAGGGAAAGAACAATCTGCTGATGTGAGACCCTGATAGTATTGTTTTTTGTGCGCTGGGCCTTTCGTGTGATCTATGATGTCTTTGATCTGGTACTCTGTTTTCAAATCATTGGATTAAGGCTCAAAATATTCAATGACAGGCCTTAAACACTCTGTTTTCCCACTGATACTCTTTGTCGCTTCCACGTTTGCCTCTGACTGCGAAATATGTGCTTTAATGGCTCTGGGGAAGATTTTACATAGTTTAACCTCAGTTCTTTTAATGCGAGCCCTGTCATAACGTCCTCTTAGACCTTTCTTCATGATTTTGGCTCTTGAAAATGGTCCTTTCCTATTTCTCTGTAGCTATACAGAGACTGTGAATCATGGCGGTTTTCCGCCGCTCGTACCCTGCAAAAACACACAACTCTGTTATGAAAACCATGCATAGGGAAGGATGGCTATGGAGGGCGGGGAGAATGATAGCGCAGCAGTGGTAAAAATGGTGGTTTTAGATGAAACAATGGTGGAAAATGCAGAAATAAGGCGTAAACTATGGCTGATAGGTTTTCAGTGGGGAAATGCGTGTGGGCCGTTCGATCATGGTTTGGTGGCAAAGATCGACGGTGGAGATTTAAACAGTGGGATGGCTTATGAAGTTGGGTGAAATGCATAGAAATGAATTAAAATGCAATGTAATTGGTCATGCATGGTGGGGCCCGGCATGGGTGGAGGGCGATTCTTTAGGACCGTCAGATCTCAGGAGGAGATCGACGACTACGATTCAATCGGAGGGGAGAAATGGGAGGATTGACAGTCCGATGAACGATGGTGCGATTAGTTTATGACCGTTGGATCTTGGATTAATGGACAGTCGAGATTGGGTCGGTGAAATCGTAATCGTAAATGGAGGAAGGTGGAAGTGATTGGAAAATGCGATTGCGATTGGAGCGGGAGAGCGAGGGCCATCAGATTAACAGGGGAATCAACGGCTAGGATTATCATTGGCGGATCATAATCGGGAGGCGTAGAGGAGGGGATGCGATGCAACTGGCACGATGCAATGGAGTGCCAGCCATCTGATCTGGATCGGGATCTATGACGGAGATTGAATCGGCTGGGGGGAAAGAATGGAGCGATTGGAGGGGAGTGGGATAAATCTGAACCGTTGGATCTGAAGGGATGGACGACTCAGATTGGATCGGGGTATTGCAATCGAAAGGAAAGGAGGAGTGGCACAGCGAAAGTTTCGATTTTGATCGGAGAAAGAGTGCGTTTAGTGCTGGGCCATCGAATCAAAGTGATAGATCAATAATGGAGATCGCGGCAGAGGTCTTATAGACCAAAACCCAATCGCATCAGAGTTTTTTGGAAAACAAAGAAATGCACTACACCGAGAGTTGCGATTGCAATTAGCGCTTTGAGTCTTTGCACCTGGTTTTGACACTGGGTTACGTGGGGAAGTGGTTTGCGGGCTGGCAGAAAAGGGGCTAGGCCCTATTATAAGGTGGAAAGTGGGTTTTGGCAGATTTTTGGTGCATTTCAAGGCCAATGAAGGGTAACGATAAGGGAAGAAAGGGGAAGTTAAACCAAACTAGGGGTGTGTACATGGTTTAAAGGGGATTTTGTGATAGTTTAGGAGGACTAAGGGAGGAATTTTTAGGGTGGAAAGGGAGCTTTGAAAAGGGGAAAAAGGGGTGAAATGGAGAATTTTGCAGAGGCACAAGGGGCAAATAAGGGCCTTCTGGGGTACACTTTTTCATTATCAGTGAGGCTTATAGACTCAAGAACAGCAGAGGGAAATAATAAAAGGGTAGGGAAAATGAAGAGGCTTCAAGGATAATTTGTTTTCAGGAGAAATGCATTCCTTGAAGGCTCATAAACAAATTAGCCCCTTTCTTGCTTGTCAAGGAATTTATAGGGGGCTAACAGTGGCTCCACATGGGGATCGCTTCTTCTTGAAGGAGTCAAGAATTCAGAAAATGATCTTTGGTGTAGGCCAGATGCCTACTACTTGAGCCACCTTTCTTCTTTGGTTTTCAGCTGCCACAATTGTGAAGACATCCATTAGCAAAAACATACTCATAAAATCTACCTACCCAGACTACAATCCTAGCATTTTTTCTTCTAGGGTGCATTTGGACTAGCAGACCCTTTACATCATTTATTTTATGAACAGAAAATAAACCTATTCTAAATCTACCCTTATCACTCCATGAGACCAGATTAGACTGTTGGTCTCATATGTTTCTCTACCTAATCTAATATCTGTTGGGATTAGACTGTCCAACAGATTTCTTCTCTAAATTTTACAACATAAATTTAGAAATAGTCAAATTAGGATTAGACAGTGTAGTTTGCTGTGGATCCAAGGCATAAAGATAGTTGCACATGGACAAAAACTTGCAGAAACTGAAAACAAAACTTCGAAGGCTTGAAATCTGAAGTTTGAAGCATCCTTCTTCTCTTTGTGACTCAAGTTTTGAGCTTGTTAGAGTCACTTTCTTTTCTTCATTTCAGCTCGGATTTGGGCTTGTTAGAGCTGATTCTTTTCTTTTTCGCTGGTCCAGGTTTTGGGCATGTTTGAACCAGCTATCTTTACTTCCTTTGGCTTAGGTTTTGATCATGTTAGAGCCAATATTTTCACTTTAGAGGTTAATTTTTTGATCATGTCTAAACCTCTCTCTTTTTTTCTGAAGAATTTTCTCTTTTTCTTGAAAACAAACACAGCAATGGTATTTACAATGGAAATGAAAAATAGAAATTGGAAATCAGCAGAAGTAGTGTTTGAGCATCCTGCCATTGACAGGACCCCCAAACAGCTCTGTACCATCTAATTCTTGTAGAAAAAAGGCATTTGAACCCACAGTGGCTTGGATGATGTAGGGACCTTGCCACAAACTGTCAAACTTGACATGCTTTCCTTTGTCCTCTCTCCTTGAGTCCCACTTTAGAACTTTATCTCCAATTCTGAAATCATAGGCCTTAGTTCTTTTGTCAAATAAATTCTTTATATTTTCCTGAACTTTGATAGCTCTATTATAGACCTCTTCCCTTGTCTGCTGGAGATGAATTGTTTGGTTTATCCTTCTCACCATACTGTCTTCCTTTGTCTGAATCTCTTGGACCAGCTTAATCACTGGTACCCCAAGGCTGGTAGGAAACATTGCTTTTGTTCCATAGACAAGTTGGTATGGTGACATGCCAATGGATTTCTTTGTTGTAAGCCTGTCGGCCCACAGGGCATGCACTAACTTGTTATGCCATGACTTTTTGTTCTCTTCTAGTAGCTTTTTGATGATGGTCACCAGGCTCTTGTTTGATGATTCAACTAAGCCATTACCTTGTGGGTAATAGGAAGTTGACTAACCGAGTGCTATTTGATACCTGTGACAAAAATCAACCATTTTCTTGGATCCAAAAGCAGCAGCATTATTAGTGATTATTTTCCTTGGGCAGCCAAACTGAGAGAGGATATGACCTTCTAGGAATGTAATGATGACTGAATCTATGGCATTCCTAGTAGGTATGGCCTCTATCTACTTAGTGAAGTAGTCTGTGGCTTTTAAGATCCATTTGTGTTGTGCAGAAGAAGCAGGGTGAATTTATCCTATGAAATCTAGGCCCTATTGCATAAAGGGACCTTCAACAGTGATGGGTTGTAGAGGTAAGGGGAGGAGCTTTCTTTTGCCTTCAAAAATCTGGCATTTGTGGCAGACAATTACCATTTTATGGATATCATTGAAGAGTGTAGGCCAATAGTAGCCAGCTCTGATTATTTTTTTTATAGTGGCTTTCTAGTTCAGGTGACCTCCACACTCTCCTGCATGGAATTCTTGCTTAATCCTTTATGCTTCAGACTCAGGAAAACATCTAAGAAATAGGCCATTTGAATTTTTCCAGTATAATCCTTCATTCATGATGCAATAGCTTTTGGCCTTTAGCTTTAAGAATCTGGCCTTGGTCTTTGATAGTTCAGGAGGGGCATTGAGGTGTGTAAGCACATACAAAATGTCAGAATACCAAGGAGAGCTCTGAAACTTTTCCTCAATAGTGGGATCAGGCAATCCCTGCTGCTCATCCAAGGCATCTACCATGTTAATGTCAAGGGATTGTAGATTTGATTTAGCCATTAGTTGAGCTAAGCCCTGACCTTTAATTAGTTTGGTGGGTTTTATCTCAAGGTCGTATTCTAAGATCACATCAATTCATTTGCCCCTCTTCCCATCTGGGTCTTGGGACAAGATGTCTTTAACCACTATATTTGGCACATAGGCTATGGTGTGGGAATGAAGTATGTACATCCTAAAGTCTTTCAAGGCCTTAACTAAAGCATAGGCTTGCTTTTCCATTATGTTGTATTTCAAGGGTGCATCTCTGAGTGCTTTGCTGAAGAAATAAATGGGCTATTCCATTCCCTCTGGGTTTTTCTGCGGTAGAACTGCAGCCACTGTATGCTCGAAGGAAAATGAAAAAATCAGAAATTCTTTTGAGAAATCAGGGCTGATTAGGACAGGAGCCCGGGTGAGTGCAAGTTTAATTGATTCAAAATATTTCTTAGCCTCAACAGTCCACTTAACTCGTACACCTTTCCTTAACATGTTTGTCATATTCCTAAGGTGTTCAACTAAGTTGGGAATAAACCTCCTAAGGAAGTTAATTTTCCCAATGAAGGATTGTAATTCTTTGATATTCCTCGAGTGTGTGATTTGTATTATTTCCTCAACTCTTTGTGGGTCTATCCTAATCCCCTTCTTGGATATGATGTGGCCAAGAATTTTTCCTTCTTATAGCCCAAATACAGTCTTTTTAGGATTCAATGACGGACCAAACTTTCTACATTTTTCAAACACTTTTCTCAGGTGTTCAAGGTGTTCTTCCTCAGTCTTGGAATAGACTGTTATGTTATCTATATAGATGACAATGAAGTGTCATATTTCATCTGAAAAAGCTATGTCCATTGCTCTTTGGAAGGTTGCACCAGCATTCATCAATCTGAAAGGCATCTTTACATACATAAAAGTGCCCCATGGAGTGGTAAAAGTTGTCTTGAGTTGGTCTTTTGGGAGTACTAAAACTTGGTTGTAACCTGAAAAACCATCTAGCAGGGAGATCCTTTTTGAGCCCACTACCCTCTAAAGGATGTGTTCCATTTTTGGCAAAGGGTAATTGTCTTTGAGTGAGGCTCTATTAAGATTCCTGAAATCGATACACAGCCTGATCTCCCCTGTTTTCTTTCTCACAACTACTAGGTTTGATACCCAATCAGAGAACCTCACAGGAACAATTATGGCTACCTCATACATCTTCTTAATCTTTTTTTCCACTGCAGGCAATTGTTTTGGGTTTATTCTGTGGAGTTTTTGTCTGAAGGGTTTCTGATTCTCCTTCAAAGGTATTTTGTGCTAAATGATGTTCGTGTCATAGGCCTTTGAGTCCTCATAGCTCCAAGAAAACACATCAATGAATTCCTTGAAAAGGTCAATGTATTTCCTTTTCATGTTTGTAGGCAAGCACTTAGCCAATTTGATCATCTTGGGTTTATCTTCAGTGCCTATGTTGCATTCCTCGACATCAGAGTCTGCATGTTCTACAGTGGGCTTTTTTGCTACATCATCAAAGTCAAAAAGGTCCTCTAAAGGTGCCAGACCTCGAGGTATGTTCTTATCTTTGGTCTGCAACACCTCTACTTCTTCACTATCTGCATTTTCACGTTTTTCTTTTGGATTTCCAATCTGTTCATTCAAGGTGTTTATTTCTATGTTACAGGGTGGTTCTTCCTCATCTGAGGACTCTTCACTTAGGCAGCTACTTTCAGATTTAGAATCTGAATCAGAAAATTCAAACTCATCTCTGCCTACCAGGAAATCTTCAATTTGTTTATCGCCCTCAAAGACCTGCCAATATTTTTCATTGTCCGGCACTGCAGGTCTGAATTTGGTCTAAATGATGATCTGTTAGTCACTGGGAGGCTTATGATATGAACTAGCCATGCAGGCTAATCCATTTGAAATTTCATTCTGACCTCTAGGGACAAACACCAGATCGTATTCCACAAAGGTTTTCAGTATATCGATAGCATCATTCCTGTACACTCTCAACCTGGGATTTTTTGTTGTGTATTCATCATTCACCTGTTTAATGATCAGCTCAGAGTGTCCATGCACAGTTATCCTACGGGCTCCTAATTTTTTCAATAGAGTTAATCCTAGAATCAGGGCCTCATATTCTAGGATATTGTTTGTACATTTAAAGTGTAGGTTACATGCATGGCTTTCTACATAGTCACTCTCTGTGTTATGTATCCACACTTCTGCTCCTGCAGTTCTCCTGGTGCATGACCCATCAAAATTCATTTCCCATAAAAGGTTCGCTCTCGGGTTTATCATTGTTTCGTTCTTAATGTGCTATGGGAACTCGTGAAGGGTGACTAATCAGCTGACTGCATTCTATTTCCGGTTCACTCCGAGTTTTGTTTTTGGTGCACTGCCCATGGGTTTCCGCATCGTTTTCTTTAGGGTCTAGAGTAGCCATTATGTTACAGTCTATGGGCTATGTTTCATTATTTTGTGTCTCTATTTTTGAATTTTGGTTCCTCTAAAGATTCATCATTACAAAGGATGAAGGAATCAACATCTGTGTATATAGAGTATAAAGGAAAATTTCCAGGCTTTTTGGGGTTACTAACCAGGAATTTCATTTGTGCCTCTCTGTACAGTATTCTAAGTTGGCTAAAGACCGGGATTGTGGAATATGCCCCATCCATCTGAATTTTACCTCACAGCTTGGCTCCCCATGATCTTGACAGTAGCATACCATACTTAGGTGGCACATCAGCCACCACAACATCCATGACCATACATTTTGCTGGAATCTGGGTTAGGCTTACACATAAATCTTTAATCAGGCCAAGACACTTTACTCTGCTAGAGTCAAATGAATATAGGTCTTTATAGGGAAAAGTTATCTCTAGGCCTAACCTTTCCATAACTATCTTAGGCATCAGGTTGTGTTAGGCCCCAGAGTCATGCATTGCATTGTGAAGGATCTTATCATGGATATTAAGACTGATATAAAAAGGGGGAACTACCCCTTCCTGAAATTTCCCTTCAATATTTGGACCAAACAGAAGGGCTGGTTGGTCATCACTCAGGTTGATAGTGTCACTATTTTCACCTAGATTTAATGCTTTCAAAATTTGGCCTTTATATACATCCTGAGTGGCCAACTTAGAGAGTGGGACAAAGATTTTAATTTTTCCAATCTCACTCTCCAAATTGAAAGTTGACTGACTCTTTGGAATGTTCGACTCTGTTTTGTTAGCCACTGCCTTGGCAGCTGAATCAGTGTGCTGATTTTCTTTATGTACAGTGTTGATGACAGTTTTATCAGGAGCACTAACTACAGTGCTAGTGCTGCTAGTTGGTTGGCTTTGTTTCTCACTGTTTTAGTTGTCTTTTTCTTTGCTCTTCCCAGAACTTTCGGCTGCTGATTTGTTACCTTTAGCAGTTGCTTTAGAAGATTTCTTAGGCTTTTTCTTGATGGTAATCTCAGAAGTTTTGGGTTTGGAACTATCTAGGGTTTTCTTGCTCCTAAGTTCATACTGTTCTCTGACCTGCATGATGGCATCTTCAAATCCAAGTCTGTAATCCTTAGATCCTAATATTTCCTCATCCTAGCATGAGGATGAGGGCTAATATTCTTCTATGGAATAGTTGTGGATTGAATATTCTGTTTCAAACATGTTTATTGAGGTCCCCTCAGGCTCTTCTATGATTCCCTCATCTTCATCAAGGAAATTTTCTTGAAATGGGGGAATGACTTGTTGATTTGACTCTCTTTGTCTGTTGGGAGTGGTGTTGTTTCTTCTAAAGTTCTGGTTCTAGTTATGACTTTGGTTTCTGTTTTGATTGCTAACTGTGACAACCCTTTTTTCCATCATTTGTTGTAGCTTTTCCATGTTTTTGGATATGCGGTCATAATTGGGGTCAAATGTGGAAGCTACATTGTCATCTCTATATGTCACCCTTTTCTCAGCTCTCAATCTTTCTTTCTTCTCAATCAGATTAGCCTCTACACTCACTGCTCCCTTTTGCATGTCTTCCAATGTGTTGTAATCCCTCTTCCTAAGCTGGTAGGCCATATCAGCATCCAAGCCTTCAGGGTATTTCACTAGGACCATACCTTGGGGAGGTTTCATGTGTGGAGGAAGAGCATTATAAACGCTGTTAAACCTTGTAGAGTAGTCCTGGACACTCTCTTCGATGTTCCTCTTAAGATTGTTTTATTCTGCTAGGATTTGGAGAGGGTTGGCCTTAACTTCCCATTTTTTTATGAAGGTCTGATATAAAGCAGGAAGGTCTTGGATACTATTATGAGGTAGGATTTTGAACCATTTCTTCACATCACCTCCTAAGCTCTAGGCAAATATTCTCATTTTGACTGTATCATCATCTGTTTCCATGTAGTCAAAAGAATCTTCCATCCTATCTAAATGGTGCTGAGCTGTGGTAGACTCTTTGGCAGTGAAATGTGGGATCTTTGATTGATAATCATTGGGTAAGGGTACTAGAGGCTGGGGTAAAACCAGAGGGGCATACTAGGCAGCCATGATGGTATTTTGAGGAGGTAAGGGATTGGATTGAGCAGCTGGTATATGGATGACAGGGATACTAGGACCAGTAGAAGCTTGTTGGGAAGATTTAGGGTGGCAGAGCCCCAAGTTTTGAATGAAGTGAATATCAGGAGGTGTAGATGGAGGGGTTTGTCTATCCCCAAGGTGTTTACCACTTTGAGGTGGTGAACCAAGGAGCTCAAGGTCTGGCTGGTCTAGGACACTGAATGACCTAGTTCTTAGTAAAATGTTTTTAGTGCCTAGGTCAGAAAATGGGTCTGATAGAGCTGTAAAGTCTTCTGGTGTAGAGTTAGCTCTATGGATGTGGCTGATGTTGCTATAAAGGCTGGTCTTCCAGTGGAGTCTTATGTGAAACTGAGATAATTAGCAGGCCTACTGATCACCAGTGGAGTCCTTGATCTTTAAGGAGCTATGGAGTCACCAGGTGGAAGGTTTAGGATGCTTTTGGCGGGTACACTGTCCACCACAATGCTTCTGAGATGTCCCTTTTCAGGGATATCTTCAAAACATAACAAACTCTAACCAGAGATTGACTGGGAGGGCTTTTACCAGATATGTCTCCTCTAAAAGAGTGTGAGATCTGGAAGCTACCTGGCCCTTTCCAGACTCTGTCTAAGAGTTTTGGGAGAAATACATCAAATGGTGTAGGAAGTGAATTGCAAATGAAAGTGTTTCACTACCAACCTGACCAGAGTTTCTAGGTTTTCTGAGGCTCTTGTGATGTAGTTGGATGAGAAATAATTAGAATGTTCCCCATTAGAGTCGCCATTATGTTGGGGTTCCCATGTTTTGGCAAGGTTGGAAATACCAAAAGATGAGACAACATCAAACCACTTTCAGACCTCAGGATCTAGCCCTCCTGGGTCCAGAGAGGGATCTCTCTATGATTGTCAAAGGTATATGTCTTTGAAGTTCAAAGGTTAAGATATTAGGCTAGTTATAAGGCTCAAGGTTTGTTTGTTTGTTTGGTTGTCTGTTTGGTTGTTGGGAATTAGAAAAGAAGGCTTCAATATAAGACAAGGATGAGCAAAGAGGATTTTTGGCAAAGGAGAGGTGTTCCAGGAAACATTTAATACCATTGGGAAATGGAGTCAGGAGAGGTTTTACTTGCTATTCAATGTGCAAGCTTTCAGTTGGGATAGTCATCTAAAGCATTGGATCTTAAAGATGATTGTGTAATGTGGAATGGTAAGAGAGGAGGAAACAACAAAGATTTTGAACACAAAGTTGAAGACCTGAGATCAGAGAGAGACTTTGAACTCTCAATGCTTCGACCTTAAGCTTGAGGGATCTTAGAAAGGTTTAATTAATTGGAAAATGATCCTAGTGAGATAGAGACGAAGTTCTAGACCTCCCAGTGTTCCCAATTCATTCAATTAAATCCTAACAAGAACATCTAAGAACAGATTCATTTAATTCATACATCAGCTAGCAGGTAATGACATCCACTACACTGGTTAAATTAACTAAAATCAACCCTTAGATAACACATTTAGTAGAAAACATAAAAGGCAAGGAGAGCAGAAACATAGGGTACCTAACAAGGGTAAATCCTATGCCAGATTTCTGATGTGAGCCAGTAGAAATGAAATGAAACGAACTGCAAGTTAAAAACAAATACAAAGATAGAAAAACATCAACGCTTCCTGAGATCAGGATCCAAAGAAATGTGCTTGTTATATTAAAAATCAATACCATTCAAGTACAACATTGCCAATGGCTGGACACTTAGTCTGAAAACATCTTCCTTAGCCCATCTTACAACTTTACACAAAGACTATGTCTAAAAAAGAAACAACTTGTAATTTCTCTGATAACCGATCAACAACCTTTAAAATGAGTTTCTTCCTGAATTTTATAGATGAAAGATGAGCAGACGAGGTAGGTGAATAACTAAATGTAGCATTAAAGCTCAGAAGAGGAAGAGGGCCAAGACCCATTCTATTTTAAATCCTGTGCATTTATCTCTGGCACTATTTGGTTGAAAGAATGATCTTCTTTAGGCTTCCATTTACTCTGGTATGACTCTGATGCACTCTGGCTGCAGTACTATGTAGTAATTTTTGGTGAATAAACAAAAAGGTAAATAAATGATAGTGAAGTTCACCATACCACATAACAAATGCTCTGGTAGCTTTGGACTGTGGTCAGGGTGGAATTTTCTTCAGGAACACGGTAAGTAAAGGAAACAACATGGGCGCTTGGTCCTTTAGGGAAAGAATAATATGTTGATGTGAGACCTTGATAGTATTGTTTTTTGTGCACTGGGCCTTCCGTGTGTTATATGATGTCTTTGATCTAGTACTCTATTTTCAAATCATTGGATTAAGGCTCAAAATCTTCAATGACAGGCCTTAAACACTCTGTTTTCCCACTGATACTCTTTTCCGCTTCCACGTTTGCCTTTGACCGCGAAATCTGTGCTTTAATGGCTCTGGGGAAGATTTTACAGAGTTTAAACTCTGTTATTTTAATGCGAGCCCTGTCATAACATCCTCTCAGACCTTTCTTCATGATTTCGGCTCTTGAAAATGGTCCTTTCCTGTTTCTTTGTAGTTGTACAGAGACTGTGAATCATGGCGGTTTTCCGTCACTCGTACCCTGCAAAAACACACAACTCTGTTATGAAAAACATGCATAGGGAAGGATGGCTATGGATGGTGGGGAGAATGATAGCGCAACGGTGGTAAAAATGGTGGTTTTAGATGAAACAATGGTGGAAAATGCAGAAATAAGGTGTAAATTGCGGCTGATAGGTTTTCGGTGGGGAAATGTGTGTGGGCCGTTCGATCATGGTCTGGTGGCGAAGATCGACGGTGGAGATTTAAACAGTGGGATGGCTTATGAAGTTGGGTGGAATGCATAGAAATGAATGAAAATGCAATGTAATTGGCCGTGCGTGGTGGGGCTCAACATGGGTGGAGGGTGATTCTTTAGGACCATCGGATCTCAAGAGGAGATCAACGGCTGCGATCCAATCGGAGGGGAGAAATAGGAGGATTGATAGTCCGATGAACGATGGTGCGATTATTTTATGACCGTTCGATCTTGGGATAATAGACGGTCGAGATTGGGTCGTGGAAATTGCAATAGCAAAGGGCAAAAGGTGGCAGCGATTGGAAAATGTGATTTTAATTGGAGCGGGAGAGAGAGGGCCGTCGGATCAACAGGGGAATCAACGGCTAGGATTATCATCGGTGGATCGCAATCGGGAGGTGCAGAGGAGGGGATGCGATATGACTGGAGTGATGTGATGGAGCGCCAGCCGTCCGATCCGGATCAGGATCTACGGCAGAGACTGAATTGGCGGGGGGAAAAGAATGGAGCGATGGTAGGGGAGTGGGATAAATCTGAACCGTTGGATCTGGAGGGAAGGACGGCTCAGACTAGATTGGGGTATCGCAATTGAAAGGAAAGGAGGAGTGGCACAGTGAAAGTTTCAATTGCGATTAGAGCGGGAGTGCGATTAGTGCTAGGCTGTCAGATCAAAGCGATAGATCAACGATGGAGATCGCGGCAGAGGTATTATAGACCAAAACCCAATCGCATCAGAGTTTTTCGTAAAACAAAGAAATGCGCTACACCGAGAGTTGCGATTACGATTAGCTCTTTGAGTCTTTGTGCCTAGTTCTGGCACTGGGTTACATGGGGAAGTGGTTTTTGGGCTGGCGGAAAAGGGGCTAGGCCCTATTATAAGGTGGAAAGTGGGTTTTGGCCCATTTTTGGTGCATTTGAAGGCCAATGAAGGGTAACAATAAGGGAAGAAAGGGGAAGTTAAACCAAACCAAGGGTGTGTACGTGGTTTAAAGGGGATTTTGGGATAGTTTAGGAGGACTAAGGGAGGAATTTTTAGGGTGGAAAGGGGGCTTTGAAAAGTGGAAAAAGGGGTGAAATGGAGAATTATGCAGAGGCACAAGGGGCAAATAAGGGCCTTCTGGAGCACAATTTTTCATCATCAGTGAGGCTTATAGAATCAAGAACAGCAGAGGGAAACAATCAAAGGGCAGGGAACATGAAGAGGCTTCAAGGATGATGTGTTTTCAGGAGAAATGCATTCCTTGAAGGCTCATAAAAAGAATTAGCCCCTTGCTTGCTTGTCAAGGAATTTATAGGGGGCTAACACTGACCATGAATTTCAATAAAGCTTCCCTATAAAGCTTCTTGGGCTCTCCAAATACTGATATAGTAGCACAACTCATGTCTAATTGTATAGATCCCTACAACTTTGCTCCCCATGAGTGAGAAAGAAGCATACCATACTTTGGTGGGATGCCAACTACTGCAATATCCATAACCATGCTCTTACCAGGGTACTGAACCAAATTCATACATAAGTCTTTAATCAATTCTATGCACTTAAATTTGCTAGAATCAAAAGAGAACAAATATTTATAAGGCCTAGTTATTTCTAGATTAAGAGTTTCCATAATGGCTTTTGGCATTAATTTATGGGAAGCTCCTGAATCTAACATAGCATTGTGTAAAATCTGATCGTGAATAGTAAGGTTGATATAGAAAGGAGGGACTGATCCATTTGAACGCTTACCATTTGCATCAGGGCAATATATCAACTCTGGTTGATCATCATTCAAATTAATGACATCTTCACCATCATTCATATTCAAAGTCTCAGTAATTGCTGATTTATATAAGTCATGCTTTTCCAATTCAGTTAAAGGAATTGGTATTTTTAACTTAGCTATTTCAGTCTGAATGTTGAATGAGGGTTGAGACTTACTAATCTGAAGTAATTCATCTTTTGTAACTATTATCTGAGTGGGTTTTTCTTGAATTTCAACATATGTACTTTTATCTTCAGTTGTTCTAATATTCTCTGTCTGAGTTTCTTGAATTTTGCTGTTTTTAATTCTTTTTTCAGGGACAATTTTTGTAGCAGCAGATGTTTTATCAGACTTTGAATTTTCAGCAACTATTTTTGTACTATCGATTTTAGGATTTGCTGATTTAGAATCAGAAATACTCTTTTTAGGATCAAGAATTATTGTTTTTACTGAATTAGAGGCTTTTGTAGTACTAGCTTTTAGTGCATCTTTGGAAGATTGAGCTACTACATCAGTAATATAAAAAATCTTCGGATTTGTTGGTTTTTTAGGACTGGAAGGATTGGAATTTTTCTTGTTTTCCCTAGGGAGAATTTGCAAAACTTTTGTTTTTGGGGCTTCTACATTCTTTTTAGTTTGATTTTGGGAATTGTTTTTTGTAGAAGATTCATTATTTTTCTTGTTTATAAGGTTATACTGACTGTGAATTTCATTAATATCAAAGTCATAATCTTGTTTGTAATCAAAGGATTCATCAGATTCTACTTTGAGTTCTTGAAGCTCAAAGAGTTTTTGATCCTCCCGAGTGACGAAAATGGTATTGTTTTCATCTATCCCCATTATTAGATTGATGTTATCCTCATATTCATCATTATTTTGAGAACTCTCAGCATAGTTCTCTTGAAATGGGGGCCTAATGTTTTGGTCTGGAGTAGCTTCTTTAGCTTTTTTAGGGTTATTATTTTTTCTGAAATTGGGATTTCTGATCTGACGTTGATTATCCCATTGAGGTAATTATCTAATATTTCTACCAGCCTTTCTAAAATTTTAGCAACGAAATCTAATTTAGTATATGAGTTTTATTTTTCTTCTTTAATTGTAACTCCTCTTTCATTTCTAAGTCTGGCGTTTTTAGCTAAAATGTTAATTTCTACACTAAAAACATTTAATTTCATCTTTTCTAATGTTTGAGCATCTCTTTCTCTCAATTGATAGGCCATATCTGTATCAAATCCATCAGGAAATTTGAGCAGAACAGAATATGGTGTAGGTTTAAGAGCTGCAAGGATAGCATTATAAACACTGTTATACCTAGTGCAGTAATCTTGTACATAATCATTAGGAGATATTTTTAAAGCATCAAACTCAAACAAAAATTGAAGGGGGTTAGTTTTCTTTTCCCATTTATTTAAAAATATTCTATGAAATGCAGCTAAATCAGCTATACTACCAGTAGCTAAATTTTTGAACCATTTTTTAACTTCTCCTGTCAAACTTTGGGTAAATAACCTCATTTGGACATTTGACTCATCAATTTCATAAATTTCACAGTAGTCTGTCATTTTTGTGACATGTTGTGACAAGCCATCAAAAAATGGTACATTTTTTTGGTAACCTTGAGGCATATCATGGAGGTTTTGGGGTAAGACAAGGGGAGCATACCTAGCATCCATAGCTTGAAGCTTTTCTGAGCTGGGAGGTATAACAATAATAATAGGGGTAGTGCTAGATATGGTAGCTGATGTACTGAAAGTTGTACTTGAAGAACTTGGAAAAGAGGCTGGTATATATACGAAAATTTTTGGAAATAAAGATGTGGTGCTTATAAAACTAGTGGATGCAGTGGATTGAGTGGATGAGGGAAATAATATCCTAGGCTGCAAAGGCAACTTAGGAATAAATTTTTCTATGGATGAATTTTTAGTGGGATCTAAAAATGATGTGACAGCATACAGAGTTGAATCTGCTGCTAGAATTATTGTTGTGTGTAATTGAGAAACTGGAGGCTTGATGTAAGACAATAAATGGGCTAATTCAATAGCTTCATAAATGTCTTTAATCATTGTAACATTAATATTTTCTATTTGACTTTGAGATTCAGATTTGTCTTATTTTATTCTTGCTAAAATAATTTTATGTTTTGCATCAAAAAATGAAGTAAAAACAAGAGCTATGATAGTATCTTTCACATCAGTTTCAGATTTATTTTTAAACAATGAATGTTCAAACTTGAAATCAAAATCAATATCAGTTAAGCTCACTAATTCTTTGGGTAAAGAATTGAATTTTCTTAATGGTACTTCAGTCTCTAAATTGACAGTTTTCATTTTTCTTTTTTCTAATCTGTTCTGGGTTATCTACTATGACTATAGGCTTAGGATCCAGATTACACCTGGTATAGTAGCTTTTCCTAGAAGCCAAAATGACTATTTTGAATACCCACAACCTATAAAAAAATAATCTTAAAGTAAAAATATAAATGGAAGATCTTCCTTAAAGACTAAATTTAAGACTGGAGATTGGTTAGTCCCCAGTATGGTCGCCAGTATGTTATCACCCTAGTAATTTCTTAAGCTGTGGGATTTTATTTTTTAGTTAAAGAACACTAGGGGTAACCACAAACCTTCTTGGAACAATAGGATCTAGCCTTCCTATAGTTCAGAGAGGGCTCTCTCTTTAAGATTTATCTTTTCTTTTCTTTTTTTATGTTTTAGGCTAGTTATGATAGAATAATTGGTTTTGTTTTAAAATGTTTGGTGGGTAAAAGTCACTTAGGATTAAACTAGAGAGAGATATACTTGTCCATTGGGCTATGGAGTCTAATTTTAGATAGCAGCACTAGAAGGCAATGCCAAAAGGGTACAAATGTATTCAAGGAAAGGTAGATAACGCTCAGAGATTTGGAAAAGGTTTTTTGTTGAAATGGTGTGATCAGGATAAAGGGCAATGAAGGATCCTTTGATCTAGAAAATGGAAGAAGGAGGCAGGGGTCAAACGGAAGTAGGAGCAATGAAGAATTCCTAACACCAGAAATCAACAGAAAACATTTAAATAGTAACTTAGTTAAAAATAGGGAGCAAAAGGCTAGTCCTGTAGTAATATTCATAGTTACACATTAAGATAGATCGAACACATAATGAATTGAATGAAACTCAAAAAAGAAACAATGAAAAGAAGAGATGTACTTCACTCTTCAAATTATTGCATGAATCTTGAATTATGATGAAACTTTAGCTTTGTCAAGTCTGCTATTTTGAATTCAACACACGAGAGCCTCGAATGTATTAGAGAAAGTCTATAGTAATCTTAGCAATTTTATTCCACACTTAACACTTCTGATACAAAAGTATTTATACAAAATATTGTTTAGAAATATCCTAGAGAATTGTAGGAATATCTATAGGAAATATAAAATATCTTTACAAAATAAGAGGGACAACTACTTAACAAATCAACAAGCTGTCCTCTTATCCAAAATATATAGAACAACTTTATCTATCAAGGAGATTTTTATTGAATAGTTGTCCTACTTGCTGGCTGTTTAGGGAATATCTTTGGTTGAGTTGCCTTGGTTGACACAATTTCTCCTGATACTCTTTAAGGCTTCTTCTTTAACAATGATACACTTTAACTGATATTTAACTCTTCACTGCTATAAAAAGAAGTCTTTTTGTAGTAAAAAAATCAGTTGTCTGTCTTCTTTGTTTCACTTTCTGTTTGATTGATTTTCATGTAGTTTTGTTCATTGTTTTACCTTTTCACTATTTACATTAAATCAGTGAATGCTTGCCATTGCTCTGTATTTGGAATTTTCACATTTTTGAGCTTTCTAAAGTTGTCATCACCATCTGTGTACTTGGAAAAGCTAGGTTTGAAAACAAAAAGATGCCTAATCACATGCTGTAGAAAAAACAATTCTTCAAAATATTGAAGGGTGACCTTTCCTATAGGAGTGCCCAGTGGCAGTGGTTTGTTGACTTGTTCTTTTGAAAACTCCCTTATCTTCTTATCATAATATTTTTGGGCCATTTGTTTGTCATTGAAGACATGAATATCTGGCAGGCCTCTCTACCTCAAAATAGTGTATTTTGCCAAAAACTTAGTAATGGAAGTGTTCATAGCTTCACATTTTTCCTCTAGGTTGTTCATCAAATTTCTCTTGGTCACAACCTTCTTGATTTGTAATATTGTCTCAATTCAGTCCTGTACCTGTAACTCTTCCAACTCTGCTCTGTTCTTACTGTTTAGGAAAGTGATGAGTTTTAAAGCCTGTGATGGCTTATCAACTAACTCATCCTTGGTTTTCTGAATCTCAGTTTGGGCTGCTAACAGTAAGTCTCTTTGCTCATAGATGACTTGAATTGAAGGCCATTGAGAATGTATGGCCTCAATAATATTTGTCCAAATATGATTCTTGATGTAGGAAATCTGTTCAGTAAATGTTAACTCCTTTTGTAATTTTTTCCTTTGTTCTTCTAATCTGATGGCCTTCTGCTCATGTTTTTTAGCAGTTATCAATGTTATTTTTTTGGTGGCTTGAAGACTTTGAATACTCATTTTCAAGCTATTTATATCATTATGTTTCAAGGACAATTCCTCCATAGATTTCACTATTTGACCTGCTTCATCAGTTGGTTGTATCTGTGTTGTTGAAGAATCTGTGCCTAATGTAGTAGCTAAATGCATTGGCACTGCAGTTGCCAATGTATCATTAGGTGCTAATTTTTCTCCCAAAGTAGAAACCACAGTTGTGGTAATTACTGGTATTACTGTAGGAACAATAGGAGCATTAGTTTCATTCACAGTTTCTTTCTCTTTAACAAGTTGATCGATTTGGGTCTCCATTTCTTTAATCTGACCAGTTAGTTTGAGGATCAACTGCATCATCTCTTATTTTTCTGTCTGATCGTGAAGTATTTCTTTGGTTTGTGAGTGCTCACTTTGAGGAATCTTCAACTGTTTCCTCAAAGCTGCAATATCTTCATTCTTTTTCTTAATCAATAATTCATCTGCCTGTACATTTGAGGGATCATATCCCACCTGTAAAATCAAATCATCTAAGGCTTTAATCCTTAGGTATTTAGCATACAAAGAGCCTTTGTCTAGCTTCATTTGATCCTGCATGTTAATAATGGTATTCTGCAATTTAGTAGCACTCATAGCCTTCGTTACCACAATTTAATATAACATTTCGGAGTTATGTCTGTGGAATTCTATTTGGTCTAGCTCATGCACATTTTCAGTATCTACTTCAAAGTCAACCTTTTTGTAGTCTTCCACTGTCTTAGGTTTTGAAGTAGTTGGTTGCAGAAAATACATAATCATTTTGTTTGTGGAATAGTCAAAGGTTGATGGTAGCCTATTCTGATTCCCTGGTTTTTGTTTAAGAAACTGAGGATAAATCTCAGACTTAATTTCTTCATTCTTTTGATTGATTTTCTTGTACTTTTCTTTTATATCTAGGTCTTTTTCCTCAGCTGTCTGTGAGGAAGAAGCATCCATATTTTTTTTCCCAATCATCTGGGTATCATCTTTACTTGTTGTTTGATCTTTTCCAATCTCTGCAAGAGTCTCATTTATTGTCACTATGGCTTCATCATTGCTTACCTCCGGCTCATTTGTATCCTCAACATCAATTACCTTTTCTTTCCCTATGGAACTGAATTTGAGCCTTTTATTGTAAATAAACTTGAATTTTGTATCTGTGGTGGTCTCAGCTATAAAGTTCCTTCATCTCTGCATCTTTTTGTTGAAGTTTCAGGTTGTTTTGCAACTACCATAGCTTGTGTACTATCCATTTTTTCTGCTGGCTCTGCATTCACTGTTGTATCTATCAAATTTTTTTCTATCCATTCTGTCTGATTTGCAAACTTCTCAATTTATAGCTTAGGTTCATGTATATATGGTGCAAGTTTTCATTTAACCCTTAAATCACTCAAGATCCCTTGAGGATCATAGTTCCATGGAAAGCTCTCCTGAAATTTAAACCCTGCTAGTATCTTGGTGATTTCCTTTTCTGCTTCTATGTTATTTATGATGAAAGGCCCAACTTGATTTTTAAGCTTGAATTGGGTCTTTTTCCTGGCAGCTAGGAAGTTGATGGAGTCAGAATTTAAAAAGTTCCTTAAGTATTCCAAACTCTCATGCACATGTATTTTGGCAACTTATAAGGTAATACGTTTGAGCCAAAAATTCTTATCTCTATGTGTTTGTCATAAATAAACCAATCTCCCATGTTAATTTGTTCTGATAACTGCAATATTCTTTTCATGTCTTCATTTACTCTAGGCTGCTCTTCTTTATACAATATATTCATTGATGGCTGGAGGAATAAGTCTGAAAAATATGTATAACTGAACTCATTGCCTTCTTTCCTAAGCAAAGAAGTCCAAAAGATAATGGACAGAAATTGGCCCTCTAAGTCCATTTTTGCAATGAAATTGGAAAATTGTCAGCTTGGAAGAACAAAAACAAATGAAACAAGTATGATGAGTACCTAAACACCCCTTCAGTGGGTATTTTAGTCAATTGGTCATGAATTCTATCAGCTACAAATGTGGCATAATAAAAAATAAGTGCAGGGGGTTGACTTGGGGATAAAGTAGATAGAAAGCCAAGAATGAATTCATCAGTGAATCCATCTTTGAAATATCCCAATATAAAAGATAACAAGGAAATAATATGCCTTGACCCTTCAGGAAATTTGGCAGTTGAATAAGGAGGGTTCAACTTAGGGATATTAACATAGGAAGGCATAAAATCCTGAAAAATCATGAACTTTTTTGGGAAATCCATGCTCAAGTACAATTGGGTTAAATATTCAATAGAAAGGGGGACTAAATGAGGAACAAATGCTAATTGCAACATTTGATTAACAGATTCTGCTATGATTGTAAAAAGGACCTCTCTGTCTGCATTAACAATAGCTCTTTGGTTTTGCACATAATGTTTTTTACACAGTCTAACAAGATCTTGTCCAGGATGAGTTAAAGGAACAACATATTGGGGCAACTGAGTTTCCAAAATAGGCATTTCATCTTTATCAAGGTATTTATCATAGCACCAATTGTGGATTTCCAAAAGGTTAAATTCTACCATAGGGTTAGTAATCTTGTAATCCATATCAGTTAGTGGAAGGGTTTCCATAGTAGGTACTGGTGGTTGAAGTGGATTTACAGACACATTAGACTCAGGAGTAAGTGCAAGATTAGATTTGATGGCTTTTGATGCTTCAAATTTGGGAGGCTTGGAGCTACCAGGTTTAATGGGCTTAGAACCTCGAACTTTGGTTGTCATCTGTTTCTTAGTCATTTTTTAATAACTAATGCAAGCTTAAACTGTTTGCAAATGTTGTTTTTCTAAAAACAGAGGATTAATTTAGTAATTTATAGGCAAAATATAATCTTGGTGGGTTCTTATTGCTCAATTAGATATCTGGGATATGCAGACTAGTTTAAGACAGAAAACGAGGGTTTTTTGAATGACTTTGACTGTAAAAAGGTGTTTTCAAGATATATTTGGACTTCAATTTCCTCCCTGTTCCTTGAAATTGATTTTAAGCAAACAAAACTAAGAAAATTGGCTTTAGAAGGGGATTTTTTGAACACAACAATTTCTGGGAAAAATTTGCGATGGTTTAGCCTATTTGGGCATTTTTTGTGCAATCTCCCTTGTATGAATTCTCTTAATTTGATGGCTTGGCTTACTTATCAATGGTTTAACTTTGAATTTGCAGGTTTGAATGTCTAAAAATACCTCAAATGGTAGGTATTGGACTATTGGAAGGGTCTAAGATTTTTTGCAATTGATTTTGAGCTCTGGTCGAACTTGCTGGAAGAAAAAATGGCTTTTCGGGTCTTCAAACAAGGGATCAATGGTTAAATTGGGCTTTTTATCGTGATATAAGTCTGAAAATTATGCACAAGTGCTTTTACATAGTCGGGTGGAGTTTTTATAAAATAGATAACACTGAAAAATAACACTGAAAAATAACATAACAAAGGTTTTAACCTTTGATATGAATCTTTATTAAACGTATTGAATGCAGGTCTAATCCAAAGGCGGAAGGAAGTTTAGATTTTAGAATGCGAAACCAGCAGTGGTTTTCACGTTGGATCTTGGTGGTAAGTGGTTTAGATTGAAATGAACACGATCTAATAGTTTTGTGGCACGTCGAAAGAGGCGGAAATGGGAAAACCACCCATTTCGCGTCCATTTTGCGTTTGAGTGGACGATTAGCTTTGGTGCGCGATATCAATCTAGGGTGGTTAGATCTGTGGTTCGAGCATGAAGGGTTGATATTTAAAGGAAAGCTGCAGCTTAACAAAGTTGGGACTGATATATTTTTATGCGGGGTGGTTAGAATTTACGTTTTAAACCTTTATAAAGTATGAACAAAAAAAAGGTTTTACACATGTAATTCAGGGTTTATGTATAGTTGAAATATATCACGGGTTAATAATATGAGGCATGAGGCTTCATATAGTATGGTGAATATGAATAATGACGGGCTTTAAAGTTTATTTAAAACAAACCTTAGTCTTATTTTAATCAAACTTTAGGTAATGAATGTATGTGCGGAAGATTGCAATGGGTTAAGTCTTTCGAATCGTATGTTTAAATAGATTAAAAGGCTTAAAAACTGAGGGACAGTGATGTATTTTTCTATTTCAAAAGGCATAGGATAAAGAAACATATTTGCACATTTTTCATTATATTATATAGTTTTTAAACTTGCTGATGTTGAACCCTTAGTTAAACTGAGGGGGGGGGGTGGGTGAATCAATTTAACACATTCATGGTATTTTAAAATTTTTATTAAAACTTACTTATACCTTCATTTCATGTCCAACTTAATATGTGAGTAATCTTAGAATGTGAGAAACAAATATTAATTTAATATAACAACAGACTTTAATATGAGAGTAGCAGGTATTAAGCAGAAGATATAAATTAGATCAACACATAAACATCATGCACAGAGACACCAGATATAAGTGGAAACCCATAAAGGGAGAAAACCACATCTTATTATTGTTGTAATGCAAAGGCAAGCTCCAACTCCCTCTCACCACTGTTTTCTGCAGGCACCAACTTGCAATAGGCTCCAACCTCAGTCAGCTAAAACTGACAGCTATCAAGCTGCAACTTGATAGGGAAGCTCCAACTTCCTCAATTTATCAAACTGAATGTTTTTTGATTTACCTCAGATATCAGCTCTTTTTTGTAGCATCTCTTCTTGCTCTACTTCTCTTAATCTTCTCTATCTCAATCCTCTATACTCTGCATTCTCTATTCTTCTCTCCCCTTTTTTTTTCTCTCTCTCTCTCTTTTTTTTTTGTGCATATCAATATAATATTATATAGTGTTCATCACATGACTCTTTATATTCCTCAGGGAATTTGAAGTGAATAACCCTGACCTTTTGACTTCTATCTTCTCATTCCTTTATCAAACTCAATTTAAAATTATAATTATGTGTACAAAATTTCATGCTATAGTGGGATTTTTCTTTTCCTTAGGATACTTGCCTTTGCATCACAAACAATATAAAAAAAAATATTTACATTTTTGGTTACACATTTCAATATCACTCAGCTTACTTTCTGAACTTTGGCTTTACTAGATTTGTCTTTTCTTCTGCTGTTGAGTGACTGCTCTGTATATTTCTGTTCATCATGCCTGTAAAAATTCCGTGTGACTTTTTCAGTTCTTACATTCTTGTTTACCTCTGTTAGTCCCACATTTTCATCTCTTCTCTCTGGCATATAAAGTGCATGCACCAAATTTTTGTGCGTGATACAACTGTATTTAGATTTTCACTTCACAATTCTGGCAATCTCACACTTCTCTTATTCTACGCTAGCAAGTTCAAACAAATAAGTCTGGACTATTTTAATATCTTAATTCAAGGAATTGAGATATTAATTCAACATTCCTCTATAGTTGTAGCCCGACTGTCTATTCCGTATACATATGCGCCCACTTATATATATATATGTGCTCTATATCAATACATATATTACGACGTTCTTTAATTACTGGAAACATTATAACAAATTCCAACAATACTCGGCGTCCTTTTATTAACTCGCAACCTTAATATATATCAATATATGGTCACACCTCCGTTCAACTTTAGAGCATCCCAATATGGTTAACACCACATATATTTCAGATTGCGCTAACGTTACAACTGTATTTATCTTTGCCAATGCGACGATTTGCACATACCTTATTAACTCGTAAACCTTAATATATATTTGATTTGGGCCCACACACACAACACATTGCCAACGTGGGGTTAACACAGTCGAATCGTACCTTCGATAAATCCACGCGCCCATGTAACATAACTTTTAAATTCCACAGGGGTTGATGACTAACTCTTGAACCAATATACGAGGCCTCCGGAATTACAGACTTCTGGTATGGTTATTAAACCCAAGGTATTACTTTACCGTTGCCATATAACATTATAACCAAAATTTAATAAACATTACCACGGTTGATCGCGCCTGGCTTATCTCGCCTTCTTATCCGACGGTTGCTATTGCATTTCCCGATCCAACGGATATCGCTTGGATTGACTGCACGGATGTTAACGCGCGATGAAATACAAAAAGGCAGTTTTCCCTAGGCCCACCTTTTCCACACATCGACAATTCTATGGAATCGCTCCCAATTCCAAAATACTGCTTGCCCGACGATGGGTGGTGCGATGAAAACCACCGTTCATCTCCAAACCGCCACTACTATTCATCCACAAGGTTTCGTTCCTCTTACCTCGGGGTTCCGCACCATTCAACGCTCTATTCGGACCTTCGCAAGGTTAAGCGCTCCTTATAGTCAACTCATCTTCCACTCTCCCATTGAAGACTCGCCTGGATACCCAGCTTCACTTATTGGGTGAAAATCTCTGGCGTTCGAACTAGATGCTCTGGTTTCGAAAGCGTTGATTCATTCTGAACCGATGCATCGGCTTATATGTCAGTTCTCCTCACACAATTCCACGACTTAAAATATCCAACTAAGCCAGTTCTTCATCACAAGAAGATCTCTGCCTGGAAGTCAAATCCTACCACCATGATTTCTCAACAGGGTTTCACTTTTATACGCAGAGATTCATAAAATTCATGACGGACCATATATTCGGACCATTTCCCACTCCTGTTGCATTTGTGAAGGGTTCTCCACCTCTAACTCCCTCATTTTCTCTACCACTCTCTTGTCTATTTTTCCTTATGTGTTACATTTTAGGTGTTGTTCCTGTCTTTACCTTTGCCATCAATGCCGATATTTCCAACAGTCTCCCCATTTGGCATTGATGGAAACATTTCCACCAATAATCTAATGCTTCCTCTGCCTATCTTCTTTTCCTACCCCTTTGACATCAATGGCAAAGGGTTACTCATTTCCTAGTTTTATTTTTGCATTTCCTCTCTCTGAGTTATGTTTAGGCCCTCTTCTGCTGACTTTGTACCATGCTACTCCAGACTGATGTATAAGAATTTTTGAGAGAACACTTTGAGTATTATCGAATTTGAATATACACTGTTCAAACGCATAGACTTCTTTCACTTGTATAGAGCTAAAAGTGAGAATAATGATACTTCATAGAATAAATTGTATCAGCTTTATCTAATCAGAGATGTATGATTGGATTCAAACTGATGCTTTTGCTCTGTAATTGACCTTTTCATGCTTGAATAATGTAGACAACTCTAGGATAATAACTTGGTGTTCTTTTGCCTTAATCCTTTGATCCTGAGGACCTGATTCATGCTTTCCTTGCTGGCTGATCTCCCCATGGAATGATATTATCATTTCTGTTCTCCCCCTGAGACTGTGCTTTCTCTTTATATCATAGAGTAGCATCTACAGATACTACCCCTAGTTTATCTTTCAAATATTGAAATGGTTCTCTAGCAAGAGGTTTGGTAAATATATTAGATGTCTGTTCTTTTGTTGGTACATATTCCAGTTTTAGTATCTTCTGAGCCACTTGTTCTTAGAGAAAATGATACTTGATTGGGATATGCTTAGTTTTTTAGTGAAGCACAGGATTTTTAGATATACTTATAGCACTTGTATTATCACATTTGATTGGAATGGTTCTTCGATGCTTACCTTCATGTCTTGGAGGGTTTGCTTCATCCACATGACTTGTGTACAACATCTTGCTTTATTGCTACATATTCTACTTCTGTTGTAGACGGAGAGATAGATGTTTGTTTCTTGCTTAACCATGCCACCATACTTTCTCCTAGA